>CM020510.1:3430272-3610272 GCA_009823395.1 Thamnaconus septentrionalis | reverse complement strand
GTAGAGAGACTCTGACTGGAAGATGTTACTGGGAGGTGGAGTGGGGAGGGGTTGGGGTTGGTGTAGCAGTGACCTACAGGAACATCAGCAGATCAGGAAAGTCAGAAAGTGGATTTGGATTCAATGACAAATCCTGGAGTTTATTTTGTTTCCCAGATGGATATGTGTTTCATCACAACTACATCAGGATTGTTGTCTCACCTCCCAAGTCCTCCAGACTGGGAGTGTACCTGGACCACAGAGCAGGTCTTCTGTCCTTCTACAGCATCTCTGGAACCATGGAGCTCCTCCACAGAGTCCAGACCAGATTCTCTCAGCCGCTATTCGCAGGACTCTTTGTTTCTTCAGATTCTTCAGTTGCGTTGATGAAAGTGTGACTGAAGTCGTCTGCTTTGATTCTTCTGCTGTCTTCATGTTTGTTGTCGAGTGTCTCCTGCTGTCAGTCAAACACAGTGGGCGGGCCTGGAAGCTACTTCCTGTTTGTGCTCTGATGACTGTTGTCGACCTGATGTTTGTCTCCACAGCTGCTGGATGTTTGTGGGACTTTGTTTCTCTTCCTCTGCAGCCGATTCATCCCACAGATTAATAATCTCTGATTAGTCCAGATTACGACGTTATTATTTTGTTATTAAACCAGATGTGTCAACCTTTGAAGAAGAACTGATCCCTCTGATGTAGCTTGTGATGGCTGACAGACCAGATGAGATGAATGGATGTAAATATTCTGAAAGAATTTTGTCTCTTGATTATCATCACATGTGTTAAAATGAGCTAAAAGTGACTCCTGAAATTAAATAAATGTGTCTTTCCATAAACAATGAAAGTTGGAGTTGCCGTGTTTCCCTGCAGTGAACTTTCTTCATGGCGATAGTGCAAACGTGAGACGCTCCACCAGATAAAGTTTTGATCCTTCTGACCTCCTGTCTGAGTGTCGTCGGGACCAGAGAGGCTTTGTTTTATCGTCCTCAAAGCGCTTTATGAGTTTAACCTCCGGCCTGAGTTAACTACATCCACCTGTCTCTCTGACACTCGGTGATTTGGAGGTGGAACTCGCTCATGGAAAATCCGGATTTCAAATTTTCCAATTTTTACCTGCAAGAGGAAAATATGTTGATCCGAACCTTAAAGCCGCAAATCACAAAGTTCCATCCAAACTGTCCCAGCCAAGTGGAATTTAGCCTTTATAAGTAGCTTATTTAAAAAAGCAATGTAATTTGATGAAGAAGCATGGTGAGATTCCATATACATATGTGTGTGTGTGTGCGTATATATATATATATATATATATATATATATATATATATATATATATATATATTTTAGCTTTTTTCTGCTGCGTTCACCTTCAGTTAAATTAAGTTGTCAAGTTAGTTCAATGTGTGTGTGTGTGTGTGTGTGTGTGTCTGTGCATGTGTGTGTGTTGGATAGTTAAATGTTGCAAAACAAAAAAACAACACACACCCTCCCCCCTCCCTCTCCTCCCCCACCTGCCCCCCCCTCCTCCTGTTTGCACAACCTCGACGGCGGCTGATATAAATAATTAAAGACGTAATTACAAAATGTAATGTGGCGACTCGCCCGCTGGACGCTGCTGATTTATTATTCAAAACCAGACGGCGGCTCCTGTTTCTTTTTTTTTTTCTCCGGCTGATCTCAGCCAGTCGCGCACACACACACACACACACACACACACACACAGAGACACAAAAAACGCATTGTGGTGAAGTAACATCCGCAAATTGTCAAACCAGCAAGATCCGTCTGAACGGCCAAGACACAACTTCACTTTTAACTCTTGGAACTTTTTTTTTGCTTGTTCTGATTCTGGATTTGAAAGTGTTCAAAGTGTCCAGTTTCAGCCTTTTGGATAGAAGATCACTCAGTTTAGCACCATGCTAGGTTTGGTTGTCTCTCTAGATTAGTTGCACTGTGTCACCTGGAAAATGACAATGAAACGTAGCAAATGTTTCACTTTTGTTTGTATTGATTGGCAGTTTTTTTCTTGTTGGATGCCTTTTCAACAGTGCAGCAGTAGAGGGCGGCGTGAGGATGAGGGCGCTTTTGATCCACGACCTGCTGTTTGGTTGCCTCTTTGGTCTGATTTAAAACGGTTGAGTTGGAGTTCAGTCGGAAACATCGTCGTCCCCGACTGCCGTTCAGTCGTCTTCAGATCTTCTTAACTCCCAGTTGGCCGGCCTGAAGTCACTGTGGTCCCGATCCCGGTGTGGCTTCTCCAGGTGAGGGTTGTGTTGGTGACAGGAGTCACAGCCTGGGATCCTGGGATCCTGGGATCCTGGGGTCCTGGGATCGGCTCCTTAGCCAACTTCAGATCTAATCTTCTGTTCCGTGTTTTCCTGTTTGACAGCACGTGAGTGTGTGTGTGTGTGTGTGTGTGTGTGTGCGTGCACCTGGGCCTCTGAGACGGTGCGTTGCGGCCCGCGCTGCCACCGCCGCTGCTGCAGTGGGAAGCGTCTCCTGGAAGATGAATGAATGTTGCGACGGATGCATAATAATGCAATCAGAGGCCGTCAATCACGGCCGCGGCGGCTTCTGTCACGTTCGCTCGTTAATTCCGAGTCCCTCTGACAGCCTCCGCACCTCGCCAGCCTTTGTCTTGGCTGAGACGCAGCGCCGCAGGTCGGGCTGCTGCTGCTCAGCGGCAGAGCTGAGTTGGAGACACAGGTGTGCTGAGTGCCACTCAGAATGTTTTGGTACGATGCTGATCTTGATACCAGTTACTCAACAATACCTTTTTTTTTTTATGCCAGATGTTTTTTCTTTTTGTTTGTTTTTTTTTGAAGCCACTTTGGAAACTTTGACACGACTGATTTTCACCGTAAAAAAGAAAGTTTGCTACCGTCTTGAGTTCCCACCTCTATCATGTGAAGGCCAATCAGCAGCCACTTTAGATCTTTGATGCCAGATGATTGTTGGCTGAGATTCACTTTCTTGGATGCATCGGAATTTGACACCTGAAAGATGATTCATTGAATTGGAGCATTTAGTTTGATCGTACAAAACGAATCAAAGTTTGGTGCCCAACCCTAGACACACACACACACACACACACACACCTCTTCAATTTCTTCTTATTTTCTTATTCCTGACGGATGGGTTTTCATACTGTGAATTTTGATGAAAGACACTCAAAAGGCGACTCGTCTGTGTTTATATCGCTTATTTTTTTTCCTCCACAATTTTTTTAATGGTTCTAATTGGATGATCCTCGATGAAACACAAAGCAGAGCGACGGACGTGACGGCGATCTCTGCGTGTTTGGGGAAAAAGCAGACGGCAAAGTCGTCAAACCGAAGAGAGACGGAGACGCGTTTGGATTGGCTGCCGCCGCGGCCCCGTCGCCCGATGGCGATCCGAGCTTCATTCTGGCGCCTCATTCTTTACCGCCGCCGCCGCCGCCGCCGCTTTCGCTGCCGTTAGAAAATGTAAACTCGTGTCGTGGCGGATTAGCGGCTGAGAGACGCTGCAGCAGGTCGGCCGAGCGGGTTCGCAGTGCATTAACTTTACATGAGGTCGCTGCTGTGTGTGTGTGACAGTGTGCGTGCGGTTGTGTGCGCGCTGCTACCTTCAGAGGCGGCGGCGCCGACTGTAGTTTTAACGAAGCCGACGGCGGCGGCGTCTCCGTGCAAAGCGCGCGGCCGATGTGAGTTTTCTGCAGTGAAACGGGTCAAACGCAGGTTGACGTGTTCATTACGCCGACGCCCGGCAAAGCACCAGGCCCTGGCTGCTTGCTGCAGGGGGAGGAGACGGAAAGAAAAATAATAATAGTAGTACACTTCTGGCAAAGAGAAGAAGGAGAAGAAGAAGAAGAAGAAGAAGAAGAAGAAGAAGAAGAAGAAGAAGAAGAAGAAGAAGAAGAAGAAGAAGAAGAGAAGAAGAAGAAGAGATAAAAAACGGACGGAAGTCGTGAAGATTGGAAAAGAAAAGAGACTTAGAGAGCTTTTCTGAAAACTAGCGCTCATCTTCTCTCCAGCAGGAAATCCTCTTCAGCAGCCCCACACACACACACACACTCCCCTCTTACCCCCACCCCCGACCCCTGCATGCAGGCATTAAGATACCTGCATTAGCGAGCCGGCCGAGAGGATTCTGCTTTTTGCGATATTGGCTTGGCTGACTTTTTAATTGGAGGCGGCGCAATTAAAAAAGTTTCTCAGCGCCGTCGGGAGGATGATTGACAGACGGACGGATGAACGGACGGACGGACGCATCTGGAATCCAGCGAGCGGACGGCGAGCATGGGCGACCAGGCGCAAATATGAGAGATTGATTAATGTGTATCATGAAAGCGCGCGTGTGTGTGGGTGTGTGTGTGTGCGCTTGCCTTTGTGTGTGTGTGTGTGTGTGTGTGTGTGCGTGGATATGCCTCACCTTGAAGCAGCGGCAGCAGCGGCGGCTGCAGCTGCGGTGGCGGCCTGAACAATCAGATATTTGATCTGGGCTTAGACGGAAGATTTAATCCCCAGAACGGTGGAAAGGTTTTCTCCCAAGTTGCTTTTATGCAATTTCGCCTTCGAGTGCAATTCTATAGAAATGTATCACCGCAATTTCAACAGCCGGGCCGGGATTAGTGTGTGTGTGTGTGTGCGTGCGCGTGTGTGTAAATGGCTCTGGTCTTGTGGTGGTTTTTGTGACTGGAAGTGAAGCGGCAAATACCTCAAAGCTGCCGAGCCTGATGTGTGAGCTGTGACTTTGGAAACATGAAATTCCTTCACGGTGGAGAACTTCTGAAGACACGCACACACACACACACACACACACGCTAATTCCGTGAAGGGTTACACAATTCCAGGATTTTTTTTTTTCTTCAGCGTTGTTGATAGAAAGTGGGATCAAGTGGGATAAAAGTGAAATTTGTCAAACTTTCAGGTTAACGAGCGGCTGAGCAACATTTTGAAACGCAGCCTCGGTTGCGTAAACAAGCAGATTTGAGGCAACTTTGACACGACAGCGCGACAGTTTCAATTCCCGCTTCACAGAATAGAAAAAAAAAAAAAAATCCTGCTTTTTCCAGCCAAGTCGAAGGTTGTCAAATTTGCATTGAGTAATTTTCCCTGACAAATAAGAAACACCTCTGCAAGAACTGAGTGAAAAATAGAAAAGGTGGCGGTGCTGCATTCCTCTTAAAATAAAATCAATATTTTTCCTGAAAAACTGCAGACTTTTTTCTCCTTACGTCGTTGCCTAAACGTGCAAAAAAAAAAGTACAAATACATTTGTTTTCATCCGCCGGCAAATTAGCAGGAAATGTTTGACTTTGCGAGGTGATTAAAACAAAGAAAGACAAATCTACATTTGCTTCCCTGTAATTGGCTTCTTGGCTCTGACACTTTATCTGGAACTGTCTTCTTTTTCTCTTTCTTTTTTCTCCCCCCTCCAAACCACCAACCTCCCCTCCCGCTCACTCTTTTTTGTGTCTCTCCTTGGTGTTTTTTTTTTTTCTCTCGCCGGCTCTTTGACTGGGCGAGCATTGTTGGGTTTGCGCGGCTGAAGGGATGGGAATCGCTCCGCAGACCTTCAGCCATCTGCTGCTCCTGATTAAAGGGGAAGTGCAAGCGTGGCTGCAGCCAAATGGCCAAATCAGCCCTGCGAGGGCTGCCATCTTGTTGCTACTCTCAGCCAGAACTCACACTGTGTGTGTGTGTGTGTGTGTGTGTGATAGAGAAAGAGATTGTGTGTGTGTGTGTGTGTGTGTGTGTGTGATATTTGTGCACTTCCTCTCAGAAGAGAGGCTCATGAGCAACGACGCCGCTGCCGACTCATCTCATCTTCTCCGACTCTCCTGAGTCAGCATTTTCATCATTCAAATGATGGTGTGTGTGTGTGTGTGTGTGTGTGTGTGTGTGTGTGTGTGTTTCTTGGCAGGCAGGCAGGCAGGCCTGTCTGTGTGTGTGTGTATATGTGTGTGTGTGTGCGGTTTGCCTCCTGCCCACCGTGCGACTCTGTTTATGTGCCTAAAAGACGTTGATGTGTGTGATTGTGCGGCCAGACCGCCATCAGATTCCAGCCGTCGCCGCCTCACTGCTCGAGGGTAAATAAGAAGCGATGAAGGAGTCGAGGCTGAATCCTCCGGCGGCTCCGGCGGCTCCGGCTTAAGCGTCTTCCCGGGCCCGACACATCCACGGTGTAATGAGTTGGGCTCTCCCCAGAGTATCGGGACCAATCTAAACACTCGCTGTAACCTATCAGAGCCCCAGTTTTGGTGCGTGTGTGTGTGTGTGTGTGCGTGTGTGTGTTTTTCGCGAGCGAGGTTCCTCTCCCACGAGCGCCGCAGCTAAATCTAAATGCAGATCATTGGGCGTAAGAGGATTTGGCATTTTTTGCTTGTTGTTGTGCTAATGAGCTGCGATAAACACCGGCCGATAAGTTGCGTGTCGGACACGCAAGGCTCAAAACAAAACAAACAACAACCAAAAAAAAAACCGAGGGAACGAGAGAGGAAATCAGAGAGTGCATGTTGCTGAGGTTAGCGTGACGATTTCCCACGAGGCCCCTTCTTCACCCACATGGATGTGGCAGGAAGTGCGCCGCTGGTTTTCCTGAAGCTGGAACTGCTGGCTGAGGTTGAATTCATCACGTTGTTGAAGGAGGTTCTGCTGCTCACTGCTGCCAGTAAAGGGAAAATACACAGATACCCAGTTCTGTTTGGTTGATTTCACAGGTGCACCGGGGAAGGAGGACCTGCCAGAGTCTTGTTGTTTACAAGGGTCTGAAGTGGCGGCTGGAAGACTTGGAACTGGATGAGCGAGACAAACCAGCTGCGATTTTCTCACATCCACATCGCACAAATACCTCTGCTCTCAAGTACGAGTTGCAGCTTTTAGTGTTGTAGCAGCTTTCTGAGGGTCTCGAACCCGGAGGCATTTTTACTGGGTCTTGTCTCGGTCTCGGACTGGATGGACGGACTGGGGATTTTTGATCAAGACCGTTTAAGACTCAGCCAAGACTGCAATGACAGAATTGTGACAGAATCCAGTTGCTGCCGTTTTACACTCAGTTGGTGACACCCAGTGCGACACCCTGCCCCCTTATTCCTATTTTTTTTTTTTTTTTTTTTAAATTTTGGAAAAAAAGCAAAATGTTAAAGAAAATATTTAAAAGATGCCTCACTGAAAGGAGATGTTGCTGTTGGATTTAGAAGCAAGGTCAGGTCATGACTCCAACACAAGCAGTTTCCCTCCCTCCCCCATCTGAAGCCCCTGAGGCGGAGGTGTCTGGGAGACTGCACCGCTGCTCACCACCAGGGGGCATCGGGCGGAGCGGTGTGGTGGAAGTCGCCCGGAGAGGAGCTGTCCGTGGTGCTGAATCCGGTGCCCTGAACCCTGCTGCTGCTGCTGCTGCTGCTGCTGCTGCTGCTGCTGCTGCTGCTGCTGCTGCTGCTGCTGGTTTGGCACGCGGCTTCTTGTGAAAAACATTTGAACGAGAAATCATCCGTCATGTGACTCTGCTTAAAAGTTACGGCAATTTGTTACTGAGAAAAAAATAAAATTGCACGTTCAAATCTCTGGCTTGGCAGTAAAACCCTGCTGCACTGAGAAAAAGCTAAAGTAAAAATTTATTGCTGATTTTCCTTTTTTTTTTTTTTATCTCTCCCCTTTTTGCAGGTTATAAACTTTAATGCTCATATTCTTATATTCTGCCTATTTATTATTATTTTTTTAAATTAGATCTTTCTGCTTTATGCAGCCTGGCGTGATTGGATGGAAACCCTCCCTCCTGCCAAAAACTGATGCTTTGTAGCTGCAAGTGGTGTCGTTGCCCGGGGAGGTGAAGGGAGAGGGTGTCAGGGGCCCTTTGTGACATCACACAGGGCTGTGAAAAGTTTAAAAAACAGAAAAGGTGAGACACGACAGAGAGGCCGATTAAATCCCTTCTGTCCAAGATCATCATCACCATTATCATCATCATCATCATCACCATCATCATTATCAGCACCATCATCAGCAGCAGCAGCAGTGTGCAGCAGCGCCCCCGCAGGACTCTGCATGTCATGACAGTGCATCGTCCTCGCCGGCTGCTAGAAAACACGTTGTTATCCCAGTTGTGTGTGTGTGTGTGTGTGTGTGTGTGTGTGTGGCGTTGAGTGCAGTGGGGCCGTGCCAGCCAAACGCCTCCATCCATTATGCAGCGCTGCGAGCGCGGCGGCTCGGCCGATCAAAGGCCTCGGGATGAGAGGACGGCTGGAGATCGATGCCTCGTCGGGGAAACCAGAAACATCAAACTCACATCATCTGGAGGAACAAAAAGAATTTGATAAACGTTGATGTGAAGCAGGAGAATTAGAAAAGATCTTTTTTTTTCATCACTTTTCTTGTGTGTTATAATAAGGCTGCAGACACGTCTCTCTCTCTCTCTCTCTCTCTCTCTCTCTCTCTCTCCCACATGTCTCTCTCTCATTATTGAAGAGTGTGTGTGTATGTCAAACATGAACACGTGTGGCGGCGGCACACTACATACAGTAATGGGGTTTTCGACACGTCAGGCCGTGTCGGAGTTAATCTGAATTAATCTGAATTAGTCTAGAGTTACAGAAACGGTCGTTAACCCTTCGTGTGTGGGCTTATTATGGTGTGGCGAAAAAAAATGTGAAGCTTTCACACAATGGTGCGGCTGATTCGGATGTTAAACATTTAATCAGCGCCGTCCTAATGTGGTGCGGAGTCACCGCGGAGAAAAGGCTAATACCTTCACCTGCCGGCGGCGGCGAGGGTTCTTTTTTTTTTCTTCATTTCCACAGCGGCGGCGGCGGCGGCGGCCTTTTGTTTGAGGAGCCATGCAGTTGGTTTTCATTTACGGGAAGAGGAGAAAAGAAGGCTTGAAAAGGAGGAATGAATGGAGTGATTAAGACCAGAGGATCTTTCTTCGGCCTCACAGTGTGAAAAATACAGCGGACAGAGGAGGACAAGAGGAGCCTTGAAACACCATGAAGAAGAAAAAACAAAGACTTCAGTTTGAACCTGAGCTGATTTCAAATTCTTTCAATCTAGATTGAAAAGGTTGCTGCTGCTGCTGCTGCTGCTGCTGCTGCTGCTGCGGTTGCTTGACTCTGAGGCACGCTGGTTCTGATGGTGGTGGTGGTGGTGGTGCTGCTGCTGCTGCTGCTGCTGCTGCTGCTGCTGCTGCTTGCTGCTGCTGCTGTGGTTGCTTGACTCTGAAGGCCCGCCGGTCCTGATGGTGGCGCTGGCCGACGTCGGCTCCTGGTTTGTGCCTTCATGGGTCCGACGCTGTTGACGGCGGCGAGCTGTGTGGACTAGCGGCGGCGCTTTGCTCCGAGCCAAGTGTGTGTCTTTGTGTGTGTGTGTCTTTGCATTTGGGCCGGCCACCACCAGGTGCCGCTGACAATCTCACCTACATCTTGGTGAACCCCACTTCCTGCTTCGTGGCAGCGTGAGTCCTGACTGGAGAACTTCTTGCAGGTGTCACAATGACTGCAACAGACCTCAGAGTTCTGCTCTGCTGTCTTCCAGCCCTCAACACGTGAACAAAGCCAGTTTAGCAGCAGCCCTCAACCAAACACTCGCAAGGTTGGAATTTGCATTTCAAAAAGACGCTTCTGCCCCCAGTTTGTCCCTGGATTCCACACTGTTTAATTTATTTAATGACTTTTAATTCATTCTTTATTCATTTTTCCAAACTAATATGACTGCAGTACAACCGCTCACAATGTGCCAAGCGTGTGTGTGTAAGCCAACTGTGTGCGTGTGTGTGTGCGCTGCAGAAATATGAGCACACAAATGTCTTGCACAGATGCTGTTTTTACTGTTCAAACTTTGAGCAACTTGTTTGGCTACCTGTGAGTGTGTGTGTGTGTGTGTGTGTGTGTGTGTGTGTGTGTGTGTGAGAGAGTGCACGGGTTCGATATGTAAAACCTGACCTTAAGATAAAAGCCTCAGCGCAGGCTTTTCCTAATATTATCTCCCCGCCGCCATTAGCTGCCACCCTAAGCAGCAGCAGCAGCAGCAGCAGCAGCAGCAGCAGCAGCAGCGAGATAAGCTCCGCCCCCGGAGGACAGGTGAGCCTCAGGCAGGAGGATGTGACGCTGCCTGCTGGCGCTCCATCAGCTCCATCTGTGTTGTTCTTTCTCTCTCTCTCTCCTTTTTCTCCGATGTGGGAATCAGGAGGACCTGCTTCCACTTTGTATCTCCGCTAATCCCACACGCCACTTACGCCGTCACCACACCGGCCTTGTGTGTGTGTGTGTGTGTGTGTGTGTGTGACTGCGGAGGCTTATAGTCGTATGGAATCCCCGCCGATCCGCCGCCTTGTCACCCGTCCTGCCGCTGTTTTGTTCCGGACGGCTGGATTCAGCGCATGTGGGATTAAAATGCCGGATTTTTGTGGTAAAGTGACGGGTTTTAGAATTGAAGGGCTCTCCGCTTCTTTTAAATTGTAAATGTATCACACGCATGTTATTCGTCTTTCTGATATATGTGTGCATGAATATATAAATGCTTGTCACCTCAGCATATCACACACACAGTGTTGTAGTCAAGACGGCACCAAGCGAGACCGAGACCGAGACTTTATACATCAAAGAAAAACAACAGCAAATTCCAGTTTGCTTCTAAATGGAACAGCAACAAGGTGTCTTTTAATCATTTTCTTTGATATTTTGCTGCTTTGACAACTATTCTGAAGCATTTTAAAAAAAAACAACTTTGCTTCATAAAATTGAAAAATCAATGAACCAGGAATAAGGGGGCGGGTGTCACTCTGGGTGTCACAAATGGAGCGTCAAACGGCAGCAGCCGGATTGTGTTCTGTTATTACCGTGTCATTACAGTGTTGGCTGAGTCTGGATGAAAACTCCCCAGTCCGCCCAGTCTGAGACCGAGATGACACCCAGTAAAAATGCCTCAGAGTCCGAGACCCTTACAAAGTGGTCTGGAGACCAAGACCAACCTCCAGTACTACAACGCCACTCACATGTTCTCTGCAAGTGTGTGAGCACAACCCCAAGGGTGTGTGTGCGTGTGTGTGTGCATGCGTGCGTTCCCAGCTGCAAGGGCCAGGAAGCCGGTGGGTCTAATATCTGGAGCCACCCAGGGAAATAAAGCGCTAATGCAGGGGTGAGAATAATCGCTGGAAAACAGCCTCTCAACCTTCTCCGCTTTATTTTCATTTGAGCCAACAGCAGCACCGATGGCAGCGGCAGCGGCAGCGGCAGCAGCAGCAGCAGCAGCAGCAGCAGCAGCAGCAGCAGCAGCAGCAGCAGCAGCAGCAGCAGCAGCAGCAGTGCGGTCACACCACAATTTTCCAGAAACACCGCCGGGGGCCGACGTCCCTCTAACTCGCATGTTCGTCTGTACGTGGCGGCTCAGGTCAGTGAGTCACGGCGGCGGCGCCACCTGAAGGCCGACCACGGGGTCAGCCGTGGCCGCGGCTCACTCAGCCGTGAAGCGACAGTAATTGCGCCCTTCTTCTTCTTCTTCTTCCTTCCGCTGGTTTGCAGAGTGTGTTTTGGAGCACACGCCCTGACCCCGACATCTGTCACATCCTGTTTAAAGCAGCGTCAGTCTGGGGACAGTGGGGGGGCACGGGGCTCCCGGGGCCACAGCGGGCAGAGGCCACGCCCACTTTCGGCCGAGAGCTGCTCGAACCGAGCCGAGAGGGAACCGACCTGCGGCTCCTTTAGCTTCTTCCCTGGACCTCTTCTCTCAGCGCCGCTTCAGCGTCAACCTTGCTTTGTTTTCTTCTTCTCCATCTTGCCCTCCTTCCTTTCCTGTGCTGCTGTGTCTTTTTCTGGCAGTTTTCCCCGGCAGTCCAGTTAGTGGCGATAATGAGTGAGTGAGACGGCAAAATATTACAAATAATCAACTTCTTAATTCCAGTTTTGTTTTTTCACACTTCAGAATTCTTGAAAAGACACAAACAGGTGAAACACAGATACACCACTGACTGTTTTGCTCTTTGGCAACAAACACACACACACACACACACACACACATAGACAAATGCAGTGGGAAACCCAGACACTGTTGAGTGTTTAAAGGTGCAGTCATGGTTATTTTAGCTGCTCCTTTAATTTCCCTCCGTGTAAATGTTTTGAGTTTTGAGTTTTGAGATGGTTTAATGGGCCGTCCCGACTCTGCAGGAGGGGCTGCAGCCAGTGATGGGTGGGGGTGAGGCAGTTGGGGCGGGGGCTTTTAGCTCTCCTCCGTTTGAAGTCAACAACCGATGGCGAGCGACTCAATTGAAGCTAAAGCTCCATTGGCCACGTCCCATTTCGCTGTAACGTGTGTCGAAGCGCCGCGCTCCTCTCTGAAGTCCACCTGTGGCCGGGGGAGGAGACTAGAGGGGAAGGTGGGTGGGACTCAGGGGCGACGGTGGCCTTCTGGTTGGCCGCCGGTCGGAACGCCTTCTGCTTGGCCGCGCTCGAACGCCGCCGCTCAGCCGCCGCGGCAGCGTCGCAACCTTTTTTCATCCACTGTCACACTCCACCTAAGTGGATATGTGGATATTTTTGTGCAGGTGTGTGTGTGTGTGTGTGTGTGTGTGTGTGTGTGTGTGTGTGTGTTCACACACACCTCCAGGCCGGCCGTCTGTTACAGTGCGATAATTCAGATAACGACGGAGAAACACTTCCTCTTCCTGTGGCAGCAGCCGAGTAGCGTCGCACAAACGCCGGTCGCACACACGCAGACACGTGAAGGCACAACAGATGAGGTGTGTCGCACTAGCAGCGTCTCCATGACCCCTAGCATTGTGCGAAACCTAAGTACGGCAATAAAAAACTGCTGATGTCAACAGCTAAACTTGGAAAAACCTCTCAAATGTGGCTAAAAGGTTTTGCCGCTCTCACCAGGCGGTTTTCCACACGCGTCCATATAGAGGAATATCGCAAAAGTGTCATGTGACCAGTTCACTGACCAGTGAAAATGGCGCGTTACGATTGGACGGAGGAAGAGACTATAGAATATTTTTTACTAGTAATCAAAGAGAAAAATACAACAGCCATTCTTGACAGCGTTAACAAACAAAAGCAAACGAAATTCCCGTAAATTTCACAAGGAATTACGGCTCATGCGCTTCACACCATTGAATGGAAACGCCAGCAAATCGCAACGGTACTTTCTCGACAGTTTAGAAATATTGTCATGGAAATGCAGCTAGCGATGCAGGAATTTCCCCCCAAAAAAACATTTTGCCTCGGAGTGGAGCCGCTCGCCGGCGTCGCGGGGCGAAAGTGAGGCTCCGCAGGTGCAAACTGCATGTTTTGGCCTCAGACAGAGAGTTTGGGAGGCGCCAGCGTCCGTCAGAGCGCACTGCAACCCAGCGGATGCCACTTTGCTGCAGACGACTCTGGGTTCTGGGCTCCACTCTGCTCGTGCCGGCCGTGTCTTCTCTGGTGCTTTCTCTGGTTTTGCCGTTTCTCAGGAACGACTCGCCGTTCGGCCCGGGCCTGCGCCACAACCGCAGAGCCCACCGGGTGGAGAACGAGCCGTTAAAATGAAGTCAAAAAAACTGAAAAATACTGAAAACGGTTGAACAACATGGCGGCGTCTCGGCAGGAAGCGCTTCTGACTCTTTTAAGTGGAAGGTTTAAAAATAAAATGTAGGTGGGGAATAAAAGACCAACGTCGATAAAACAAAAAAAAAAAACCCGCTGCAGTTTTTTTTTTTTTTTTTTTCCTCTTTCTTTTTCTTCCTCCTTCTCTGCTCTTTCTTTTACTCGCTGGCGGCTTTTGTTCCGCCCCTACACTGAGACTCCGACTCCTTTTGGCCTTTGATTAGACTCACTGGGACCCGCATATCTGTGCCGCCGTGACACTATTGTGGAGACGAGGCGCTTTTAAAGATCGCGGCGAGGAAGAGGAGGGGATGGCGGAGGGGGGGGGGGCGAGCGGACAGGTAGTAGGAAAAAAAAAAGGAAGAGAAAGAGCGAAACGGGACAATGAAAAGAAGCCGAGCTGAAAGAGGTTTTTTTCTCTCCCGTAACGTCTTGAGAGGAGGAGGGAGAGTCGGAGTAGAAGCAGGAGTGTGTGTGTGTGTGTGTGTGTGTGTGTGTGTGTGTGTGTGTGTGTGAGGGGGTCCCTTAGGCCCTTTTCCCAGATGCTTTGGAGCAAATGTTATTTTCCTGGCGTGAACGAGTGAATTAGAGGAAAACAAAGACAACAACAGTGGCGTCCTGGCTGTAAACAATCGTGTGTGTGTGTGTGTGTGTGTGTCAGACTTCATTTGATAACAAACAAATCTATTTGGCCGCTTTTTTCTTTGCTTTTTTTTGCAGTGGGCTCCTCAGAGTAGAGCCGTAATCCTGGGAGGGTTTTCCCCTCTCTCTCTCTCTCTCTCTCTCTCTCTCTCTCTCTGTCTCTCTCTGTCTCTCTGTGTCTCTCTCTCTCTCTCTCTCTCTCTCTCTCTCTGACTCTCTCTCTCTTTCTCTCTGTGTGTGTCTCTCTCTCTCTCTCTCTCTCTCTCTCTCTCTCTCTCTCTCTCTCTCTCTCTCTCTCTCTCTCTCTCTCTCTCTCTCTCGTCTTCATTGAGCACTCGTGCGTTGAGATTAAAGAACCGGACCGACAGTCGGTGGTTTTCTCCTGATGTCCTTCAATATTCAATCGCCGACCTTGACGGCGAGCATCTCTCCTCCTCCATAACTTGGACGGAGACGCTAATTTTCACATAAAAAAAAAGAAACACCAGTGATTTCAGAGTGTGTATAGTTTGCACCCTTTTAACTGACTGTTAACCTTTGACCTTTCGTGTTTGGAAGACTTCTCACTCTGAATTCCCGCTGCTGAGGCTCATGTTCCTGTTCATGTACTGTGTGTAAAACACGGCCGCTGGATTGTCCTCCCAGCGAGATTCAGTTTGTGTGTTTTTTTCTTGTTCCGCAGAGCAGCAGAGCAGCAGCACGCAGAGCCAGGACGCCACGTCAGAGACTGCGCCGCAGCGCAGACACACTCAGAGCCACGGCAGGTCAGTGTGTTTGGGTTTTTTTCCAAAGGAAAATGAAAAATAGGAAGTTGCCCAGATCTCGGAAAGAGTCTGAATACGGACACAGCAGTGCGAAGAAACGGCGGGAAAACTATAACTAAAAACACTCCTAACTCAACATAACTACTAACTAAGGAACACTTGTCACATGACAAGAAAGACAAGACCGTGTCATGTTCTGGCCTTTGAAAAGTTCTCTATAAATAAAATGTATTAACAACAACAACAACAACAACAAAAACAACAACAACAACAACACAACACCAACAACAACAAATTTCCCGGCGTTTTAAAAGAAAAAAAGAAAAACCTTTACAACTTTTTCCATTAAAAACGAAGAAGTAAAGCAGGAAGTTCTGATTGGTGGTTGCGCCGATTCCATGTGAAATAGTTCTGATTATTGACCACGTTTGTCCAGATCATTCCTGAACACCTGCCCAGTCGGTAGGCCAACTACGGCTGGCTATTAAACTTTGGCCACGCCCGCTGATTTCAGTCCAATTCAAAGACCAAATCAAACAGAATCATTGGCTGAATTTCTTTTCTTTTTTTTTACTGGCACTCAAAACAAAAGAAACATTGTAACCATTTTGTAACTGTGTGATTTTAGAGGCTCCTCCCCCTTTATTGACAGCCAGTCATTTTTAGCCTTACTGCAACCTTACAACCTTATCAGCGGCCCCTGCTTGCCAAACAATAGAATGCAGATCTTTTGTACTTTCTGCCTTGGCCTCGTTTTTGAGACCTGGAAGCTCCGCCCATCCAGACTAGGCCGTTGGTCCAGACGCGGCGTTGCCTTGGATGCGGTCGATCCGGCGGGACGGTTCCGGTTCCGGTTCCGTCTGCCGCTGTGACAGTGACGGATGGCCAGGCCGCTCCCGACCTGACAAATCTCCATCGTTTGTGACGGCGCTCCAGGAAGTCCCGGCTCGCCGCTTCTCATTTACTGCATCTTGACCGGCGCAGCGTGATGTTGCGACGGCGGAGCGAGCGTCGGTTCCAGGAACGCGTTGACGAGCGAAGATCTCGTCTCTCCCGACCGACGGCTCTGGCGGGGCGTGAAAACGAGCTTTTTCCAGGTGTCCTGAATCTTCTTCTTCCTGCTGATTGATGTTTCCGCACCTTTTTCATGCGGAAGCGATGTTGTGTTTTCCAAACGAGAGCATCCAAAGCTTCCAAAAGTGCCGCTTCAGCCCGTCGGGCGGCTTGAAGAGCTCTCGTCAACTATTTGGGCTGAAAAAAAAAAGGAAGAGGTCCCCGACTGGCAGTTGAATGAAGGAGGATCCAGCTGCTGCTGCTGCTGCTGCTGCAGCGCTTTGCAGCGCCTGCGTGCTTCTGGGTTCTTCACCGCTGACACGGTTCAGTCGGAGCTGAAGGAGAATCTGGTCTGGCTCACATTTCACAGCTGCCGCTTATTTTAAATTTTCACCGGCTGGTTTTTTTTTTGTTATTTTTGTGAGGTGAGCAGTTCCGCAGTTTTCTGGGCGGTTGATGGGGAATTCTAGTTTGAGGCTGAAGGACTCTGGCACTGATTCGTTGACTGATTCTCCCATTTTTGTTTGAAATAAAAGCCGTTCAGTCGATGCCACTCACTCAGCGACTCAGCGGCGCTTTGTGTTTAACTGCTGCTTCTGTTGTGCGGTTGTGTTTCTCTTGTTGTGTTGTTTTGCAAAGCTTTTCAGAAGCACAGCAGTTTTTTCTTTTCGCTGTTCAGTCGAACACTTAAACTTTGTTCACTCATTCACCGAATGCAGTGACTCTGCTGGCTGACTGTGAGCCTTTTCCACCAAACAGCCATGGTTAAAAAAAAAAATCTAATAAAATGAATGATGTCCATTTTTCAAGATTTATAACCTGAGTTTGTCATGTTTGTGAAAGCAACAGCACTTTCGAGCGAAGCGCCTGTGAACTGAGCCATTCACTGAACAAATCTTTGAACATTTTATCGTACTGATTCATACTGATTCAAGTGATTCGGTACACTGAATAGAACTGATTGTCCAGCCATGGAAACAGAGTTTGCTGCTGCAACTGGAACAGAGGGTATTTGTTGCGTTGCATTACTTGATGATTGTCGTGTGCAGTGTGCAGTGTGCAGTGTGCAGTGTGCAGTGTGGTGGCTTTGTGCGTTAGTAGTAGTAGTTTGGTTTTTTTTTGCCCTGTCCGGTTGCAGCTCTGGTGTTGCGTTCCGAGAGCTGGAAAACAAAAAAGGAAACCAAAGCTGTTAGAAGAAGGAAAAAAAAGGGAAAGCAATGCTTTGGGGAAATGAAAGGAGATGCACTCTGAGACTCGACGCGTGGCAAACTTCCACTTTGCTTGGCCGGTGGCGAGGAAACGCTCTCAGCAGCTGTGAAGGTTTGTTTCCTGCGACTTTCCACCGATAAATTGGCCCCAGTCAAATCTCATCCGTCCGTTCTGGAAGGCCACCGCCGTCCCCATCGATTATATCTACCGCCGCCGCCGCCGCCGCCGCCGCCTAGACCGAAGTTGGCAGAAAGTCAAAACGTATCGGCTGCGGCGGTTTGGGGCGGCGGCGTGCGAAGGCAGCCTGACAGCAGGAAACAAGAAATCAACAGCAACTTTTCTGCCTCCGACTCGGCGTCGCTCGCGTCTCTCTGGCGGAACTTGAGCAGCTTATTGTGTCCGCTGAGTGTGTGTGTGTGTGTGTGTGTGTGTGTGTGACCATCAGTGTGGCCGCTCGACAGAGGTTGTGTGTAATCCCTATTGTTGCTGAAATGCCACCGCTGTTATTAGGGAAGATTTATGGGCTGTGCCCGGGGATGGAGTCAGAGTGCCAGCGAGCGTGTGTGTGTGTGTGTGTGTGTGTGTGTGTGTGTGTGTGTGTGTGTGTGTGTCCGATTAAAACATTGCACCGGTGGAATTCATCCACGTTGATGAGTGAGTCAGTGAGATTTTGGCCGCTTTTGCTTATTTCCGGTAATTCCTATTTCAGTTTCAATGATTATTATTATTATTATTATTGTTGATTGACAATCCGCTTCTGTGTTTTGTGTTTTGTGGAGAAACGTCCAAACAGGCGTGATTGAAACAGGCTGGAGTCTGAACATTTCAAAGTGTGACCATGCAGTGATGTTGGGTGGGGAAAATATTTGAACAAGCAACAACAAAGTCTTGCCGAGTTGTGAACCAACCCTCCGACGTGACTTTCATCTTCGCTGTGGAACCTTTGCGGCTGCCAGCGCTGCGAGCGGTGACTCATCCCTCCTGTGGCCGAGCCTCTTCAGATGCTAATTTATTTTTACCGTAAGAAAAATGCAAATGCTAAAATCTTGTCGTCGCCGTGCAGCCGCAGAGTCAGAACTCTCTGGGCCTTCAGGGACACGTCGTCGTCGTCGTCGTCGTCGTCGTCGTTGTTGTCGTCGTCGTCGCGGTCGACGGGCCGCAGATGGTTTTAGATTAAATATCGGCGGAATTCCGTCTGCGCTCGGCGGCAGAGAGTCGTTCACCAGAGATGCTGGGCATAAAAACAGAAGAATCATTCAACAATATCCAGACTCTTCTCTCTCTGCCTCCGACCCTAAAAAAAACGCACACACAGCCCTTTGTGACATCACAGACGGCTCAGTCGTACCCCTGCTGAGACCGCAGCCTCAGCAGCAGGTGTTGGCTCGGCACCACTGAGTGCAGCGCCGCCTTGTTACCGAGGGACGGCGGAGCACACGGTCGCAGCGGCGGCGGCGGCGGCGGCGGCGGGTCAAAGGTCGGCGAGCAGAGTGACCAGAGTGAAGGCCTCAGCAGCGCCCCCTTCAGCTGGTTCCTGACAGTCACCGCAGCCCTCGCCCCTCCTCTTCACCACTGCTGTCACTTGTCATTCTTCTTATTTCTTCCCACTGGCCCTCGGTGTGTGTGTGTGTTAGGTTGTGAAGCGTGTGTGTGTGTGTGTGTGTGTGTGTGTTAGGTTGTGACACAGCAGCTGTCAGGTCAGATATGCGGTTCACTCAAGGATGCTGCCAATGAATAAGCAGCAGCAGCAATGTCATCGGGAAACCTTCAGCGTGTGTGTGTGTGTGTGTGTGTGTGTGTGTGTGTGTGTGTGTGTGTGACAGGACGTCCAGATGAGGAGAGGAGGAGGCCAACAGGAAGCAGGAGGGGCAGCTGGGAGGAGATGTGATGAGACAGGAGGACGGTGATTCTGCAAACTAGCAGCCGGCAGGCGTCTCGTTAATACTCGCAGCTGATTGGCCGTCTCAGGGCGACTTCCTCTCTCTTGTCTTCCTGTCAGACTCCCCTCCCTCTCTCTCTCTCTCTCTCTCTCTCTCTCTCTCTCTCTCTCTGACCTCCTGCGCCCCCCTCGCTCTTCCTGCTTTTGGCAGCGATGTTCTCCCCGCGGTTCCCCCGACACTTTAATCTGTCGTCCGCGGCACCTCCACAGCGCCCCCGTGCAGCCGTCTGCAGCGGTGCGATGGTCTGGCTGGCTTGGTCTGAGGAGACGCGGCTCCCTCTTTGACCGGCCAGTGCCCTTCAGATAACTCGTCAGCAAGTAGTTTGATCACTTCCAGTTTTGCATGGAAGATTCAACATTCAAGTCGTCAACTGCAGCTGAACTAGTGCATAAGAAATGCATTGGTGGAGTTGGGAGGAGTTAGGTGGTTAGGCGGAGTTTAGTGGAGTTTGGTGGAGTTGGCTGGAGTTAGGTGGAGTTTGGTGGAGTTTGGTGGAGTTGGCTGGAGTTGGCTGGAGTTAGGTGGTTAGGTGGAGTTTAGTGGAGTTTGGTGGAGTTGGCTGGAGTTAGGTGGTTAGGCGGAGTTTGGTGTAGTTGGCTGGAGTTAGCTGCTCAAAACGGGGTTCTCCATCATTTGACCTCTGACCTCTCCCCCTCTTCCACTCCCATCACCTCCCTTTTTTATCCTTCCGTCTTTCTTCCCTCTTTCCAAACCCGATGCTGCGTCCTCCTCTCTTGCCTGCTGTTGCCACGACCCAGCGAGGCTCCTCCCACTGTTTCATCACTTCCTGTTGAGTTTCTTGACCCCCTGGAGGCTTCTCTGTGAACTAACTTTTAGAACTCTTTGGTCTCTCCGTCTCTCGTCGGCCCCTCAGGAACCCTTTTTTTTTTATATATCGATTCAGCCCGCACACACATATACACACACACACACAAATCTAATTAGGTGAAATAATAATTATTTATTAGTGGATTGATTTTATTGGATTGTATTTTCCTGCCAAAGGCTCCAAGAATTCCAGTTTGTGTTGCTTCTCCAAGGCGTCGCAGCTCCATCGAGTTGCTCCGCCCTCCTTCTGCTGGTCACATGGCTCAAACCACTCTGTCCTTCCTGGTGTGTGTGTGTGTGTGTGTGTCTGTCTGTCTGTCTGTCTGTGTGTGTTTGCCGCTGTCAGTGTTGCCTCTCAGCGCCCAGTGTGACTAATAGATTGGGTAATTTTTTATTTATTTGTGTTGAATTTATTAACTTTTCTTCCGTGTGTGTGTGCGTGTGTGTGTGTGTGTGTGTGTGTGTGTGTGTTAGTGTGTGCGTGCCTCTGCATATCTCTTTTCCCCCCCACCCCCTCCCCTCCGCGGTTTCGCGAGTCCTCCTCGAGGCTCCGTTGCCACACTTGTGCATGCATGAGTGCGTTTTTGTTGCGCCTTGTGACAAATGTGTTACAGATAACGCCGTTGCGTGTCTGCGCTTGAATAATATCGCTCGTGACAAGGCACAGCAGCAGCACCCCTCCCCCTCCCCTTCCCGCCCCTCCCTCCCGCCACTCCCTGTTTTTCATCTGCTCCACGTCGGGCCAAGTTGAGGGCGACGCTAACGCTTGTAAATCACGACAGATCTTTGACTCTCGGCACCAAGCGTCGGAAAAAAAACGTCGACTTTTCCGCTGCCTGCTTCAATTCGCTGCAAAAATTAAAATACAGATCCTCGGCCGCCAGAGCCGTCGCTGCCGATTTAACCGTGTCGCCAGGTGATCCGGAATCTTCTTTTTCCCCCAGCTGCGTCTACAAGCTTTTTTCTTTTTTTTTTTTTTTCTTTAATTTTCTGTCTTCAGTTTAAGGACATTGTGTCTGTTTGCTGCCTTCGGCTCAGACTGGTTCTAATTAGTCAGATTCTGACAGACTGATTTATTTTTTTTTGCACGGTGGGACCTTTAAATGATCCCAATGTGGCGGCTGTCCTGACTCTTGAATCCTGCAAATCTGTATTTTTGAGGTTATTCGCTGTCCTGGATAGAAAAAGAAAATTACCTGCAGGCGTGCAGCTATCTGATTATTAACATCGCATTATCGTTAACCCATCATTCAGTGATATCACCTATCATTGTCCTTGTTCGTTTGTGTGTGTGTGTGTGTGTGATGATTCAAAGACTGAAAGCTGATTGGATGCTTCTGATCGTTCGATCAAATCTCATCGTCATCGGCTGTTCGCGGGCTTGGAGACGAGAACCTTACATTTTCCTATCTGATGAGCAGGTGTTGGGAGGAGTTTCTGCAACCAGGACACGCCTCCAACCTGCCAGGAAGCTGATGGTAAACCATAATTTGCGGCCGTGTTGTAAAAACTCAGGACGGGGCGGAAACATTTTTTGAATTCTTGTGAGGGAGGAGCTGAGACTTCCTGTCAGCAGTAAAAAAAAAAAAAAAATGACGGACGGCGCCGTCAGACGACCTTAGCGACTGGGCGAGAGAGAGAGAGAGAGAGAGAGAGAGAGAGAGAGAGAGAGAGAGAGAGAGAGAGAGAGAGAGCCCTCCTGTCAGCCGCCGCCGCTTTGGGGAGAAAAAAATGACTGTTTACAAGAATCTGTGTATCTGTGACCGCAGGAAGAGAAAAAAACAGAACAAGACGGATGACATTAATGGCTAATTTGTCAGAGAGGATGAGGAGCAAAGTTTTATAGGGACACCAGTAACAACACAAGTTTATGGAGCAAACTTTATTAGGGGGAGTGAGAGAGTCCCGAGGGCTTTATGCCGCCGCCGCCACCTGGTGGAGACTGACGCTTCTGGTTGACCTTTTTTTTTTTTTTTTAAATTTTCCTCAAACACTTCCCCGGCGGTGCGGAAGACTTCCAGAGTTTTATTCATGCAGCTTTTTAATTATTTCAAAATAAAGGTCAAGCAAACAAACTGTAGCTTCGACTCCAACTGGCCACTGGATAATTGTCGTCTTCGATCAGACGCCAAATTTCACTGTGAATCATCTTTATCATCCCTTTTAAATCTTCATCTCTTTCTGTCTGACAATAAAAAAAAAAACAGACCAATACAAAAAAACGGATCATCCGGCTGAAAAACGCTTCCCACCGGAGCTGGGACAGCAGGACGTCGGCTTGCTGACCATCAGTCACGACGTGAAGTGTGCTGGTTTTTTATTAGAATGTGAAAAAAACCAACTTATGCAACTTTATTTTCCATTAATTATGACAAGACGGCTTTTTTTTCCCCTCCTGGTTGAGTCAAAATTACTGAGCGCGCTCAGTAGAGTCCTTTGGCCTCTGTTCTACCACCTTCTTGTTGAAAACACAGACAAAACAACACTTATGACTCAGTGCCGACGACATCGACAACAGCGCCTGCCTCACCTTAAATGAACTTCCTTTTGTGTTTTGTGCACAAAAAACACACACTGACACGCAGACCTACTTCTAATTACATCACAGGAAGGATTTATACATAACGCCGCCTCGTAAAGCCTCCTTTAATTCGCTGATGAGGCCGGCGAGGAGCCGTGGAACGGCTCCAGGTTGCTGCGTTTGGCTGCGTGGGGAAATTTCAAGGTGTCACTCTGAGTATTATTCTGATTGGGGACGGACGGACGTGCGGACGAACGGACGGAGTCCTCAGCCGCAGGGTCGCACGGCGACACAGAGCAAGACTGAGGCGTCACAAGACTCCATCTTTGCCAAAAACAACAATGAAATCTGCGTTGTTTTTTTTGTTTGTTTTGTTTTGACACGTGAACTCCTCCACCTTCCCCCCTCCCCCTCCCCCTCCTCCTCCTTCCCCCACCCACGGGCGACGTCCACACGCACGGCGCCACTCTGAGCGGCGCTTAAAGTGCCGGAGCAGGCGGCGCCGTAACAGCCAGCGATCGTTTTATTGATCATCCGAGAGATGAATTATTAAATAGCCTCAGTGAAACTGCCTTTCCCCCTCGTCCTACACACACACACACACACACACGCTCGCAGTCAGTACCACAACGCACACAAAGGACATCTGAGGACACACCCCCACCCACCCACCCAGCCCACCACCTCCGACACTCATCCAGTTTTAATCTTTTCAATCTGTGCTCTTGTTACCTTGCGAGGCGTTTAATGTCAGGCGGCGTGTTGCGTGTCAAGAGGAGATCGGAGGGAACGATGCCGGCGCTCCGAGCGCTTATTATTATGGGAACGTCTCGGATCTTATTTGTTGACAGCGTCTCGCGGCGCGTCGGCCGGCCGGCTGAAGCTCGCTGGGCAGACGGAATCATCGCCGAGGTTCCCCCGCTTGAATTTCATCCTCATCTCAACCGTAGTTTCATCCATCGTGAAAAAAAACAAAAAAAAAACGCTCTGGTTTGACTTTGAGCGCCTTTGAGTCCCGACACTCACGTTGCACACGGTGAAAACTGGCCTTGGTAGGGGTCGCGCCAACCAAGAAGACCCTGTTGTATCAGAAACTTGTTTTTACTGGTATTTCATCTTTAAATTGCTGATTAGTGAAGAGTGTTGAGGACTTTTTCCCCTCCAAAGCTTTTAATGAATGTTTTAAATATTTATCCCATGTCAACTTAATTGTTCTTCGTTATTATTTTGACCCTTTTTAAAAGTTTTGCACAGCTCATTTTCACTTCAGAACATTTTTAAAAAAAACATGAAATAGAAAAATCAAGCAATTCCCCGTCATCCGAACGGGAAACTTCAACGATGTGCAAATTCTTCCTTGAGGGTTTTTTCCCTCGAAGTTTCCCTCTGAGGAGCCACTGCTGGGAACCTCGCACTCAAAAGTCTCAAATGCCAGAATGAGTGTGTCCATCTGGGGACCTTTGCTTTTTCTTTTTTCCTTTTTTTTTTTTAGTGCTGATGCTAAAAAAGCTCCACACTCAGCTTTTGTGTCTTCGACGAGCCCCTTTTTCTTCTTCTTCTCCCCTCTGGTTGGTTGATAAGGCAGTCTGCAGAGGGATGCCCATGCCAGGAGGGAGGTCAAGGCACTAACTCATTCCTCTTCCAGAGACACTTCCATTTATCAGGCCTGACTGCACACACACACCCACACACCCACACACACACACATTTTGTGTGCATTCTGGGTGGTTTTGTTTGTGTCTGTTGTGTTGACTGGAGGACGTGTGACAGGAACCGTGGGCCCAGTGCAGGACGGCCGCTCAGAACTTTGTAAAAATCCACTTATTTCCAATCCTGAAAGGACACTGAAAAAAAAAAAAAAACACAATTTTTATTTCTTTATTTATTTTTCGCCAATCTAATTTGAACCCGGAGGCTGAGCGTGAAAGGTTCCCGTTGACCTCAATTACTAAATATTTTAATGCAATAAAGAGTCTGAGGCATTTTTTTTTTTCTCCGTGATGGATTTCTGGCATTTGAGAGCAAGAAGTGTTTTTTTTTTTTTTTTTTTCCTCCCCTCCAAAAAAAAGCCGAAGTACAAGGAGGCCGAGCGCACAAAGAAAATAAATCAGCGTCTGATGATTCCCGCAATTACCATCATAACGTGTCTGCAGCGGCGGCGGCGGCTCTGGAAAGACTCTCAGCAGCTGCAGACTCATTCAGTGATTTACAAGAATGTGATGCGGCCGCTGCCAAGAATCACAAAAGTGCATCACGGAGGAGAGACGACCTTTTTTTTTCTTTTTTTAGCTTCTAATCTCAAAGTGAAGAATGTGATGATGAAACAGGAAGTGGATGCAATAGAAAGACGCCGCCGTGTTTATTCGTTCACTGCTTTTTCAACATTTAGCCTCCGACGTCCTCGTTCATTCATCAACCTCGACGTCTTTCATGCAGCGCTTGACGTGGTTTTTGTCTTGCATGAGCCAGAAAAACCAGCACACAACTAAACCAAAAGTGCAATTCAACAAATTGTCCGAGTCCGAGTCAGTCAGTTTGCCGAATCGAACGACTCATAAAAACCCGTAAACAGCTACTACTACTCCTACTACTACTACTACTACTACTACTAATAATAATAATAATAATAATAATAATAATAATGATAAAAATGATAATATTAAAGTAAGCTTCTGTGCGTGTTGCCTCATTATTTTAACATTCAGTCCGACTGTTCGGGGGGAAAAAGGAACTGTTGCGAAACAAACTAGCCAGTTATGTAAAGACGTCGCCTGAGATCTGAAAGACCTTTTTTTTTTTTTTTTTTCACTGCAGATGTTGCGTCAAAAAATAATTCTCCCACAGCGCGTTGGTCGTCACAGAGTTGAGCCTAACAACAGGAGTACACACACACACACACACACACACACACGGATCAGTGGGTGTGAAAGATAAGCAATTAAATCCTTGACACTGAGCATCTTGATGCGTCTTTCACACACACTCACACTCCAATTAGTGAACCCAAACTTAAGGAAGTCTGACAGTGTTCAGTGGACTGTGCCTGTGTGTGTGTGTGAGAGAGAGAGATGTGTGTGTGTGTGTGTGTGTGTCAGAGAGAGAGACAGAGTACGTGTGTGCACACGCAGTGGCAGAGGAAGGAGGCGGCTCTGAACCGGTGACAGCGGCGCCGGTCGCTCCAGCGCCCCGAGCTGCCAGGTTGTCGGCTTGACGTCTGAATCACTCGTCAACCTGCGGCCGCAGCTCCAATCCAACAGCGGCACAAAGAGGAGGAAGGAAATGAAAATGAAAAAGAAAGAAAAAGAAAGAGTCTGGGGTCGGAGTGCAGTTCAGTTGCCGGAAATCTGCAGTTGGGTTCCATGAAGAGTTCCATCAGCCTGGATCTGATTGGCCTCCAGGCAGGGGGTGGTCACTGCATCGCCCTCATTGCTTTTCATCCTGGCGGGGGCGGGGCTAAACCAAGACTGCCCTACAGAGGGCGGGGCTTGGATTGACTGACATTCCTCCAAAATCCCTTTGTAGCCTCCTGCTACAAACTGAGGCTTAACTCAGTTAGGAAAAAAAGAAGAGGTCAGAGGTCACAGTCAGTGCCCTGTCGGAGGGTCAAGCCCACAGCAGCCTAGAGGAGTTGTGGTTGCCCTCTGTGACATCACAAAGGGCTGATTTTGCAGAACGAAACCCCCTCACTCACACACATCAGGAGTAAAATAATGAATTTCTCTCCTGTGGCTGAGAGGTCAGAGGTCACTGATGGAGGGCCGCTGGTCTTGCAGAACGTGTCATCCAAAAAGAAGAAGAAGAAGAAGTTCAGGTTCAGGTGCTGAAGCGGGTCCAGGTGCCGGTCGAGCACCGTGGGCGCAGGTGTCCCCCCCCCCCCCCCCCAACAGCAGCCGCCGTGTTGACACTGCACAGAAATGTTCTCCTCTCGCTCCTCTCAGGAGGATGTGGAGACGCTCCTCTGGGTGAAGAGCCTCTCCAGCGGAGCGCGGCTGCAGCCTCGGCTTTCACTTCAAAGGATGAAAATGACAATTTTTCAATGCTCGTCGCTCATCATCCATTCGGCTCGGAGCGGCGGCGGCGGCGAGGCAGGGAGCCACTCGTTGTCTTTCTCACAACAACACCAAAAAACGCTCAGGTGCATCTGCGAAAATAACCCTGAGCAGCAGAATTAGCAGGAGAGAGAGAGAGAGAGAGAGAGAGAGAGAGAGAGAGAGAGAGAGAGAGAGAGGGAGAGTGAAGGGAACCAGCTGGGTTCTCACTGGGGGACCAGTTCCATTTTTCTCCTGCCAGCACAGCCACGACTTTTTCTAGCAGGCTGCCTTTTAAACAGGCTGCCTGTGTCCCTCTGAAACCCTCTCATAGTTTTGCAGTTTGAACCGGCACACTCACACACGTAACGTATATCTTTTTTTTTTTTTACAAGACAGCAAATAAATAGCAATAAATACAATTCTACAAACCATTATTGAAAAAAAAAAAAAAAAAAAAAAAAAACTGGTGGCTGTTTTTTGTTTCCAGAGCGGGAACACACGACCGCTAAAGTTTTTCAATGTAATTTCTCAGTGCACTGAGCTGCACAGAAATTGTGGGAGGGGGAATAAAAAAATCAGTTGACTTTGGTTGCGTTTTAATTTTTGGCACAAGTTTCAGAGCCTCATTGTTTCACAACTTGGCACCTCACATTGTAGCTGCGTGTCTGTTTCTGCAGTTTCAAAGATTTTCCAATTCCACATAGACTCAATTTCATTAGATTTTGTCTCATTTTGAAATAACTTTCACTTCAGACATCGTTCAGATTTTTACATTCCGGCCTCTTTTCCCCCTCGACGCTCCCGTCATCACGGCTGTGGATTTTATGTTTATTCTTAATGGGAAAAAAAACCTGCAGCTCTTTGGGACGACATCCCATGGAGCCATTTTTCCCACCATTCACACGGTGAAGGGCGCCGACCTTTGCGATAAAAATACTTTCTTCCCGTCGCTTGAAGTCAGGCTTGTGTGTCTCGTGGCTCCGTCTTGAAAAGCTCCAGCAGCAACCGTTTTCATCCTCCTGTCAGGTCACCAGGGTACCGAGCATGTGAGAGAGCGCCGGTTTCATCCGCTGAGCCCAGGGACAAACCCCCAACTTGTGGCGGGGTGGGCGGAGCTTTCAGCCGCCAGCCACAGGAAATGGACGTGTTCGGACGGACGCGCGGCGGATGTACAGAAATCTTAGCGTTTGTCCGCCAAATCTGCGTCACCGCCTCGCAGCGTTCAAAAAGGCGTTGATGCAAAAATAATAATTTTTTGCGGGCGGGTTTCTCGTCTCATCTCGTCTCGTCCCGTCTCGTCCCGTCCCGTCTCGTCTCGTCCCAGGCGCTTCATCCGGGACGCCGGCGGGAAACATTTTCAACCCGGCACGAGGGGGAGAGGTTGGAAAAGGCCGACGTGACGCTTGTGTAATCCAAGCACTTGCTGCTATCAACAGCTCTCCCAGAGGCTGATAGAGCACATGCACACACACACACACACACACACACTAACTAACTCCTCCAGGGCCTGATCACCTGCTCCGCCCGGCGACATCTGATAACATTAGCGAGCTCTCGGTATTCATCTTCTGCTCTCAGTGTGTGTCCCCGCCTCCCACTTCCTGTTTCCCCTCGGCCACACTTTGTGTGTGCGTATGTGTGTGTGTGTGTGTGTGTGTGTGTGTTTTTTGGTTGTCGGTGCAGGACAAACAGACTGAGGGCAGAATTACCGTTGAGATGCAGCGGCTGATAGAATCGCTGCTCGTCCATCACACACAACACAGCCGCAAACACACACACACACACACACACACACACACACACACACACACAGTACATATTGGCACTTACATGTTGGCCTGCATGGATGAAAGCATCGACTCACACACACGCACACACACAAAGTGAGTGTATGTTTACACTCAGTGCGGTGACTGATTGTTCTCCTCTTATCTGATGGTCCAGCCGATGGTTTATTTCCATTCCTCGGCCTCGGGAATTGCCCCCCCCCCGCGCCGTCGGTGGCGAAAGAGGAGAAAACTCATTCCGATGATCTGGGTCAGATAGCGGCGGCGACAATTCCGACCAAGGAAACTATTAAAGGTAGAGAGGTGGGAGGGGAGAGCAGGCCAGACAGGAAGAGCCGCTGACGATTAAAAAAAAAAAAAAGGCTCCGATATCCGCCCTGCGCCCCCTGTCGATGAATATTCAACCGTCTGGACCTCTTTAACACGCCCGGCTCCGCCCCTCATGCGTCCGCATCCGGCTTCTCCTCCTCCTCCTCCTCCTCCTCCTGCTCCTCCCGCCGCCCAGCTGTAAATTGTTCCTCGCCTCTCGTAAATCGGCGGAACGCCACTTGCCGGGAAATGGTTTCTGTTCTCCGGCGGCACTTTGGGTCCCAGAGGGGAAATTGGTTTGCAAACAAAGGTATGCATCAAAAATATCCCGGCCAATCGCAAGTCCGAGGAGCAGCGGCGCCCCCGTCTATGGTGTGTATACCTGTATGTATGTGTGTGTGTGTGTGTGTGCAAGAAACATTTTGTTTAATCCAACCGCATCGCAATCACGTCAAATCCGTCTCAGTGAGTCTTCTAACTTTGTTGCAGCCTATTTTTCCAGCTAGCGTTGTGCTGACATGTCTGCAGCAGGTCGCAGTGCCCCCGGTGGCCGTTTCTCACGCCTTCTCGTCTTTCGCCATCATCGACTGGCGACGTCTGCGATGAGTCGGTGGGGAGTTTGTGGCGGAAATAAGGACAACAACGCAGATTAACTTGTACATTCATTATTGCAGTCGTCGTCGTGCATCGGGGAGCTGTTGCGTATTTGAAAGGTCGCTTTAAATCTCTGTTCTTTCTGCTCGACAGCTATATATTTGCGATATAATGGCTGTATAGTTGTTGGGAAGAGGGGGGGGGGGGATAACAAAAAAAAAAATATATATATATATAATGTTGAGCTTTTCCACATCTTCATTCCATAGTCATTAAAATTTGCATCCGAAAAAATAAAGCTGAAGACTTTGCTAAAGTGTGTCGGCACGTAGCACGTGTAGCAATCAGCGGCGTAGCCGATGTTATCAGGACGGTTTCGGTATCAGCGAACACATCGATCCGCGCTGATAAAATCCCCACATTAGCTGACAATGTTCGCCGGCGGATGAGCCGTCAGATTTTTCTCCCTCCGAGAAATCTGGCAAAAAAAAGAAAAGAAAAAAGAAGGCGTCTTATCGCTCGTCACCTTCAGTCACAGTCAGGAGACGTGCGGGACGAGCTGGATGGTCATGTGACTCTGAGAGGAGGCTGATAAAGCGGCACGCCGCGATATTTAACGAATGATTTGTCTTTCAGATGGACTGTGTCTAAAAAACAGCATTTTAAGCCTCAGAATGTGTGTGTGTGTGTGTGTGTGTGTGTGTGTGTGTGTGTGTGTCGTTAAAATACACCTAATGACTTGACTGGTTAGCTAACGACTGCAAATAGAGCATTCAACTGTTTTATTTGCTTATGTGTTTCAAAAAAACTAAACAAAACAAGCAACAACCCCCCTAAAAAAAACCAACACACACACACACACACACACACACACACACACACACACACAGAGAGAGAGAGAGAGAGAGAGAGAGAGAGAGAGAGAGAGGGAGCTGACCAGGAGTGTGTGATGCACTTTAATTAATAGTTTGACTGTTTTTGGATTTCAGCCAACTGAGAGACCAAACACACACACACACACACACACACACACACACACACACACACACTCTTGTCCCTGCTGTCACTGAGCAACAGCAACAGAAACCTGGATCCCAGCCATTGTGTGTGTGTGTCTGTGTGTGTGTATTTGTGCTTTCCCAGCCCTGACACTGAAATCTAAATCCAACACTTCACTGTTTTACGACCTTTTCTCCTCCGGCAGCGACTCTCGCTCACTAGTTTGATGCGCATTCTCATTCATCTGGACGACAGGGGGCGCCGTCCTTCCCTTTCAACATAGTCAGTGACGGCAAAGGGACAATTGTGCAGCAACAAATTTGTATTGGCAATACAATTGGCACACTTAATTGTCCCCCAGGAAGAAGATTGTGCAGTTTGGTCTGAGTGGAGGAAACATTGTCTCAGTGATGTCGCACACAGTTTCAGTGGGATTTCTTTTGTATCTCAGTCAATGTCCTGTGATTGCCGGTGTTTTCTGTGCGTGTGTGTGTGTGTGACCCAGTTGACAAAACCAGTTCCAGTTTGAACTTGAGTTATTTGAGTTATATTGTCATTGAATAAATAAATGAATAAATAAATAAAGTTTAATCGCTGCCATATTTTTTTCTTCTTTGTTTTTCGTTTCTTTTGTTATTCGACGACGTCGTCCATCAAAAGATAATTTGTATTTGCAGACATTGTGGTGGCGGCAGACAAATGTGCACTTGGCAAAATGAAGCGGCGGCCCTTCCTTCTGCCGCGGCTGTCAGTGACATCGCCTGCAGGGGTTCACGATGGATGGCAACACTTTGCGAGGAGCGAGAACCAATCGGCACCACTGAGGTTGAAAAAACAAAAAAACAAATAGAAAAGACGAAATAAAAATGGAGGGAAAAACAACCGGCGGTGGGATTCAGGTGCGCAACGCCATGGCTTGTAAACTGGAGTTTGAATTGGCTCTCTTTTTACGGCCACAGGCGTCTTAAAGCGGCAGTTCACCTCGACGTGAGTCACGGCCCTGGCAACCAATCAGCATGGCTGCTCCTGAGTTTTGTTTTTTTACCAAAGGGGTGGGATTCCAGGGACGCTACGTAGCCTGCATGCTAGGATCTTGCTAACCTGTGATATGTTGAAGTGTGTCACTACCTCTGGCTGCCACCGGGCGCGATCCTTTCGTAAAAACTCAGAAAAGAACGGTTTTAGAAATATCCTCCATCAACATAAAGATTAAAGGTCCAGTGTGTAAAATTTGGCTGTATTTACAATTTTTATACTCATAAAGGCTTAATATACTGCCCATAAATACATTGAGAAAAGTGTATACTTACAGTGCAGTAAAAGTCACTTGGTTTTCCTAGAACGGTTCTCATACAGAAAGAATATCTTTAGTTCAAGGGTCTCGCTCCCAGCTAGCTGCCATCTTGCACCACCATATTTCTAAGGAAGCCTGGTGTGGACAATCCAGGTTGCCTTACAGTGCGTTTCACACGTCTTCAAATAGATCCAGGTTTGGGGCGCGCAGGCCACTGTAGTTCACTGGCAAGCTCAGGGCAGGAGGAGAAATGAAATACGCTGCAATCTAAAATGTAACCACTTGATGTCGCTGTTGCTTCTTCAAAATCTCCAAATATTACACACTTCACTTTCAAATTGTCTCTGCGAGACAACGGCATTACAACTGGTTATTGGAAACCAAAAAAAAAAAAAAAAATAGAAAAATAAAACAAAGTTATGGTTGTGACGGCCGGTTCATCCGCACACTCTTCCGACGGCAAATTGAGCTGCTGGAAGAAACTGAAGGAGGATCCAGGCTAATAGTGGATAGTGTCAGGAGTAGTGTGTGTGTGTGTGTGTGTAAAAGTGATGGGCTTTATGATGCTAAACGTGGCGGGCAGACTGTCAGTCTCCGGCGGGCCGCCTGATGAAAGTGACACTTGGGCTTTATTGTCGTCCTAAAACAGAACTTTTGTCTCTTAAATCTTCCCGTGGCTGAAACTTCTGGGGCGAAGCCACCTGACTGCAGCGCTGGATTTATGTCAGCTGAGGGATTTTGGTGTGGTGATACACACGCACGCACGCACACACACACACATGGCACAGACCCCTCCAGTTGATTTATGCTTTTTAAGTGAGACGTCCACAAAGAGGAGCAGTGCTGTTGAAAAGAAGAGAAAAAATAAGGAAGAGGCGACGTCCCTTTTCCAGCAGTTGCATCCAGCTTCAAACCCGCTGCCCCTCTTGCCTTTAGATCTGCGAGACAGGTAGAATTTTATTTTCCTGGGAGTCGGAGTATAATAAGATGTTTTAATTAGTTCGGTTTTCTCCTTCAACCGTCTTCTGTGCTTCTGGGTTCGCCCGTCGTGTTGTTTCTTCTGCGTTTGCGGGTCAGAGCTTGACAAGGTAATGTTGTGAAACTGTCACCGGGTCATTTTCTTCATCAACGACTATACAAATAAAGATAGACACATATATAAACAAGGTGTACTAGTGGAAAGTACTATGTTGCCTGAGAGTAACACTGGATGTGTCCTCTTTGTACATTTACCACATGAAATGCCTCTGATTTTGAACAGCACATTTTTATAGTTTTTGCATTTGATTCTGAAAATGATTTATGAGTGAGCGTTAATGAGGCTAGACTAAGCTAGGCTAGGTTGGGGTTGACGCTAGCCTAACCCTGAGGCTAGCTGAGGCGACAGCAAACCCTAAAAAAATAAAAATAAAAATGACAACGTTTATCCAAGATGTTGGTTAATCTCAACTGGTATATTGTTATGATAATCAAGGATCAGTTTGCCAAAATCAGCAGTTGCTGTTTTGATTCACACTCCGACTCAAAACACTGCGCTTGTATTTCTGTCTTCCGTTTTGATTTTCTTTTTTTTCTTTTTCTTTTTTTTTCTGTGTGTTATTCAGAATTCCACCACCCTGCTTAAAAACGTCGTTGCACCTGCCGGGCCGGCGATTATCACCCTCGAACTAATGCCGCATATTTCAAAAGCGACAGGCTCAGCAGCGGCGCCACCTGCAGGGCCTAAATCGACCCGCAGCTTTTAACAGCTCGCGCGTCGCCGAAAAGACGCACGAGCACAAATCCCCCCTCGAAAAAAACAACAAAAAAACGCTCGGCTTCTGACATGGAAATCACGGCGAATCATTTTTAATGTGTACCCGGTGGGTGACGCTTGCCGGCGGCGGCGGCGGCGGCGGCGGCAGCGAAGGGCTGCTGGCATCTGGCGTCATAATTTACTGCCTAAGTGGGCGTGTGAAATACACTCCCGAGCTCGATTCAAAAAGCAATTCTTTTCTCGTCTAAACAGGCCGGCGTGTCTGGCTGCAGCCACGGGAAGCCATATGTCACACAGATCAGCGTGTGTGTGTGCGTGCGTGCGCGTGCGTGCGTGCATGTGTGTGTATGGTGTGTTCTGTATGCACGGGCACGTCTCACTTTTTTTTTTTTTCCTCCTCATTTCCACGTTCCGACATCGGTCATGCCTCGTGCGAGGGAATGAGTATCAGAAGGAACTGGCGGCGGGGGGGGGGGGGGCGGAGCCACGCCGGGCTAACAGTAACACATATAGCTGATACACACGCACACGTGTGACCAAAAAATGAATTCATAATTCACGCTCTCGGCTGGAGGCCGCAGACAGGAAGTGGAAGTGCGGCTGCGGCAGGAAGTCATTTTAGGAGTTGAACTGCAAGATGTTCGGTGGAAATCCAACCTTTTACTGACGCGTCACTGAGAAATTCACGATTTTGCACCGACAACTGGCAGTTTAGCACGGAGGGAAAATACTGAAGGACTAAGTTTGAGGTCACAGAGGGAGTAAAAAATGTTGGTTTTTTTCTCCCTCTGTGCATTCCACACGTTTTCAGATCTGAGCGACTTCCTCTAATCTGCTTCCTACGAAACTAAAAATAACTCCGCAATTCCAATTTTAGCGTCTCAATCCATCGAGTCTGTCTGTCTGTGTGTGTGTGTGTGTGGGCACCTACTTTCCCGACCAAGCTGTCTAAAGCGTGTGTGTGTGTGTGTGTGTGTGTGTTTTGGTTGTGCACTCTGGCAGAGCGGCACTATTAGCACAGCTGTCCGACCCGAGGAGACGCAGGGGGCGGAGCCACAGGTGTGGCATTTTTTTTTCACTCAGCGTTTCCTGTTTTTCTGTATGTTTCTGTTCATTCCAGGTCAGAAGAAGATGTACGAACATTCTAGATATGTCAAAGTAGAATCTTTATCATTTCCAGTAACACTGGTTTAAAACTGGTCAATATGTCAGATGAAGATTTTTGTCCAAACACGTTGTTGACAACCCTCTTTTGCAAAATGTAATTTACACACCTGGAGGTCGACATTCAGATCTTCATGGTGGCATCAGGGGGCGGAGCCAGCACCTGACAGAGTGTGTGATCACTGGAGTGGATTTTGCCACTTCAAATTGTCTTCACAATGAAAAATATTCTTTTTAAAAAAAAAACCACAAAAATCAGTGAAGGGCATCTGCTGAAATGTTCCGGACTTTCTCACTTTGCATAAGTGACCCGGAGTCAACGTGACCGCTGCCCCTTCGGTGCTCTAGGGGGCAGCTTTCACGTCATGACGCGTGGTGAGGCCTCGTGTCCCGTCTGTCTGTCTGTCTGTCTGTCTGTGCATTTATCACTGCGGCAGACTCTGACTTCACCTCTGCAGGGGACGCAGCAGCAGCAGCAGCAGCAGCAGCAGCAGCAGCAGCAGCAGCAGCAGCCTCGTCACAGAGGAAACGTCTCCCGGGGCGGCCGGTGTTCCACCGCGTTATTATCATTATTATTATTTCAGCCCACTCTGATATTTATGAGCGCCGGTCCCCAGAGGGCCGCCGGTTATTGGATGTAGATAAAGGTCAAAAATCTCGACGACGTCACAGAAATCAGTCACTCAAAAGAAGCCCTGGGATGATTCCGTGAAAGGCTGACGTTATGTAAGAAGGTTGCGCAGCAGCTTCTTTTTTTCTTTTTTCTTTTTTTTTTTTTTACCTCGATTTAGCAGGAATAAAAAAACCTGAGGATTTCTCATAAATTCATGTATTTAAAGGACGTTTTTACAGGTTAAAAAGGGATTTATTACATAAGACGTCGCAGTCTGCAGCAGCCGGAACGACACCTCAGCTCATTGGTGAAACCTTTGAGAGGTCCTTGTGTCGGCCCCGCCCCCTTTTCCCAACTGTTTTGGGTTAAAAGGTTTTGATGCTCTCATGAGGTGGTTTTTCACACGTATCCATGAAGAGGTAGATCGCAAAAGTGTCATGGAAACACTTTTTTTTCCGCATTTACACGTCAGCGGACGTGACGTACAGGGTCACGTGACCAGTTCACTGACCAGTGAAAATGGCACGTTATGTTTGGATGTAATTCTAAGAAATACGGCTTCACACCATTCAATGGAAACACCTGCAAATTGCAATTGTACTTTGTCAAAATTTTAGAAATTTCGCTTTGATTTTGCGAAAAACTGTGATGGAAATGCAGCTTTGTGTGGCACCGCTGGTGGTTATATTCCTCTTTTCTTTTCTAAATATTACAACCTCACCCCCACCGCCCACCTCCAAACCCCGCCCCCCCTCCTCCCTGCCCCTCCCCTCCTCAGTTCCCGCTGGACCAAATGGAAATTTAAACCATCCACTTTACGGAGCTGCTTTTCTCCTCCTGCGGTCGCTGGTTGTGGCCGGCCACTCTCCCTGGCGGCGGGCGGCGGCTAACAAGGCAATTGACAGGCTGATATGGGCGCCGTTTCCATTCTGGCGTTTCCTGATGTTAAACACCTCAGCAATCAACAAGCTGCCGGCCTTCCTGTCGCTGCCACCGCCGCTGCTCACTCGCCGCCGCCGCCGCCGCCTCCTGCTGGAGCTCACTTTAAACATCCATATTGGATTTGCTAAAGGCTGCAACCAAGCAGAAGGGCAACTTTTCATCTTTTGTTCCAGACAAGCACAATCTGTGTTAATGCAGCGGCGGCGGCGGCGGCAGAGGTGGAGGAAAACACCAGGAAGAAGAAACGACGTCCATTCCTGGTTTTGTGTTTTCAATTCTCATTAAAATCAGAAAATAAATGGGAGGGTTTTTTGCTTTTGTTTGTTTTCGTTTGTTTGCTGCCAAGAATGGTTGTGATATTTTTCTCTTTGATTACTTGTCAAAAATATTCCGTCTTCTCCTCCGTCCAAACGTCCGCTGACGTGAAAAACCACCTCACGAAAGCGTCAAAACCTTTCAGCCATGAGAGGTTTTCCAAGTTTAGCTGTTTCCATCACCAGTTTTTATTGCCATATTTAGGTTTTGCACAATTCTAGGGCTCATGAAAACACAGCTATTGAGGAAGGTCACAGGAAGGTCACCCCCACCCTTCATCCCCACCTGCAGCCAGCAGAGGTCGCCGCGAACGCTCAATATTGTCTCTCAGACTCACAACGTTGTCACGTCGTCGCCAGCCGTCGCTCTCCTCAGATTTTCGCTATTTATTGTCGCCACAGTCCGTTAATTCCGTTTGATTGCCGAGTTATTTTCTGCCCCGTCCTTCCTGTCAAAGTGTCAAAGCGCTCTGACGTCTGACGGCGAGAGTGAGGAGGAGGATCCTGGTGTGTGTTTGGGTCATAGAGTCACTCAACTCCTCCCCCTCCTCCTCTTCTTCCCCCTCCTCCTCCTCTCTCCTCCCCCTCCTCCTCTTCTTCCTCCTTCCCCCTCCTCCTCTTCACCCTTCTTCTCCTCCTCCCCCTCCTAACCTCCTCCACCCCTCACCCCCCCTGACACTGATGGTTGTGTAGATTAGTCCGGGCTAATGGTTGCGTTATTAACCAGCCAGATTACAAGCAGCCATCGCTAAACGGATTACAGTTTGACACGCCAACATATTTTTTTGGTGATTTTTTTTCCTCATGGCCTCTGCACGATGTTTACCGTCTGCTGTGTGTTGCTTTCTTTTCCCACCGGATCTCGTGGCGTTGCAATGGGAACGTTTGTCGACTTTGCACATTGCAAGTGTGTAGAGAATAAAACAAACAAACAAAAAAAAACAAACAACCGGATCGAGTTCAGACAAAAATAACTCCGCCCCCTGCGGCCGAACACACAGCCGAGCCGAGCGTCGACGCATCAATGGCCAGTTAATGATGGATAATAAAAAATATGCTAATGTGCCAGCAGGAGGCAGGACGGAGCGTAAAGAATCCTATTTTGACAACTTAATTGCTTCTGGTTGGGGATAGGACTTTGAGTTTTGCTGATTAACCCCATTAGAGGGAGAGAGAAAAAAAAACGGAAAAGAGAGATGGACGCGATTGTTTTGGTCTGCGGCGGCGGCGGCGGCGAGAGAATCCGCCAGCCGGAGGAAATGAGGAGAGGAGACATGAAAGGAGAGAGAAACAAAGGCGGAATAATAGCGACTGTGAAGAGAGTTTGAGTGGAGAGGAAGGAAAAAAATCAGAGCGAGCAGGAAGAGAAGTCTGGATCTGTGACTCTTCTTCCTCCTCCTCCTCCTCCTCCTGTTCCTCCTCATTGTCCTCCCCTTCCTCGCCTCCTCCTCCCCCTCGTCCTCCTCCACCGCCACCTTTAGTTGTTTTGTTTTTTTTAAACGCTGCTCCCTCTGCTTTTGTCTCCGTGTGTCTGCTGCTGATTCGACTCTTTTGCTCTCTGAGCTCCGTCCGTGTCGTCCTGCAGCTCTTCAAGGTGACCTTGACCTGCTGTTGCAGGTCCCTAATTTCACCTCCATGTGTTTTGTATTTATTTTATGTGTATTTTATTTCCCACTCACCTCTTGCTTCACCAGCGGTGGCACCAGTGTAGCTCCTCCCCCTGTCGTGAGCACATCAGCTCATATAAAAAATAAATAAATAAATAAATAAACCAAGTCTGGTAAATCCAAAAAGCTACAACCAGTTCTTCATTCAGACTCCTGGCTTATTATTTTCTCTCTCTTTTTTACAGAAAATATTATTATTATGCAAATACAATTTTGGTATCCAATAAAATTGCTAATGGGTTTTATTCTGTTTATTTTGAGATGCAGCAGTTTGCCAGGTCATATCAGTTTCTCTCTGATTGGCTGCAGGCCAGAGAGGAGAGCCAATCACACGCATTGCTGTTGGATCGGGGTTTGTTTTGAGGTTTTTGGTGAACGGAGATGATTGAGTAACAGCTTGGGCTCATGCTGTGTGTGGTGGTGGTGGAGTTGGTGGACAGTTGGACTTGTTGCTCTTCCTTCTCGAGCTGTTTCGGTTTCTTCCGACAGGCTGCTTTTGGAACCGATCTGCTGTCGTTTGGCCATCGGCACGTGCGAGGATCCAAAACGGTCTCCCGTCAAACGGGAGGACAGATGGTTCCTCCAACTGCTCCTTAGTGAGCTTCACGATGCTGGAAGCAAAGGCAGAAGAAGAAGAAGAGCTGGGAAACATTTTGGAGGCAAACGGAATAGAAATGGGAAAAGAAAAAAAAAAAAAAGGATTGTGCGAGTGGTTGGTTTGAAGCCAGACAACATGTCATCCTGACCAAAACAAGATGATGAAGATCCAGAAGGTTCCAGAAGGCCCAGAAGATGCAGAAGGTCCAGAAGGTCCAGAAGGATGATGGTTGATGGGAAACAAAAAGCAGCAAACAGGGAGAAGCAGGACGAGCCGAGGCTCCAGATCCCTGCAGGAAGACTGAACATCCACCTCCAGAGAGAGTGAGACCAGCCTCACCCCTCTCACCCCTCTTGCTCCTCTCTGATGTGCACAAACTAAACGCTCCTCCTCCCCAGAGGACCCTGGAGACGCCGCTCGGCACGAGAAACGATAACAAGGTGTGAGGATTTCCCCCCGAGGCGGATCTGCACCGTTCAGGAGATTTTGCTGGCTGTTGATTGGTTGAAATCATCAAGAGGGAGCAGCGGGTGCAGCGGCCAGAAGGAGGCCACACACAGAGACAGACGAGGCGGCGCTGGGAAACTAAACGAGCTGCAGGTCGAGATGTTCGCGCAGCTCTGAGTGAGTCGGGACACCAGGGGTCCACAGGATCGGCTGCACGTGAAGATGGGCGGAGTCATGGTGGGCGGAGTCAAGGGGACGTCACCTAGAGGTTGGTTTCATGGTCAGCGGCGCCACCTGGAGCTTCCCGGTTCTATTTAGAAATGGGGGGGATTCCATATTTGGATGTGTGGGCGGGACCAGAGTGTGACTGTAGCCACGCCCACAACCTAATGGCCATTTTTCACACCAAATCACAGACACTGAAGCCTATTGGCTGATTATTTTTTTTTAGCTTGCTGATTTTGACCAACAGAAGCATTATTACCAGTTTGTGGCAGTGTGAATTCAGAGGCTCCTCCCCCTTATTGACAGCCAGTCATTTTTAGTCTTTTTGCAACCAGCTTCGGCGGCCCCTGTTGGTTAAAACACGTTCTATCTCTTTTTTTTTTTTTTTTTTTTTTTTTCAAAACTGGAAGTTCCCCCCATTTCCTTTTTGACAAAGTCAGTCGGTCAGAGGGGACTTTTTTTTTTTTTTCTTGATTTCTGCATCACAAGCACAATTCCCAGGGTTGGACGGACGGACGTGAAATCGATGCGCGTCGCGTGTCACATGTGACAGCGGAGCAGCGTCAGTCGTCGCATCAGCAGAATATGATGTCAAATTGAAAAAAAATAAAAAATAAAAAATAAAAAAGCGCACCAGATTTCAGCGGCGATCATCCCCGGCGTGACGAGACTGACGTGCGGAGACGCAGCCTTGTGTCGCTGCTCGCGGCCGTCAAGCGGTTTGTCAGCGCAGGTTTTGACTGACACTCGACGGTTCAATACTGTGTAGCCGTTATTCAGATCCATATTTTTCTTTTTCAGAGCCCAGCGCCTCACATGAATGAATCACTCAATAAATAAATAAATAAATAAATAAAGCAGCACCTCTGGATGCGCTGAAAGCAGCGCGTTCAGCCTCAAAATGCTGCAACACAACCACTACACAACACAATTTCTACACAACAAAAACCCGCCGTGGATCCAATAAACAAGACTCCGCCGACCCCGATGATGAAGTTTTATTATTCAAATCTCTCCCCCCGCCTGTCTGTCAGCTGCACTTCCTCTATCTTTATTTCCCAGAGTCCATTCCCCAACCCCCGTATTGCACGTCAACATATATATAACTCACATGGACTTTGAGGGGACTGTAGGGGGCGATAGCGCCACCGAGGGGCCCCCGCCTGATGCGCCTTTAATTTAATTTCCGTGGCCACGGATGACGTCCCGTCATCTTCTGCCCGTCTTCCGCTTTGAATAAATATCCGTCTGGGGAGGGAAAAAAAAAAAAAAAACAACATAAAGGAAAAAAACACACACCTGGGATGTTCCCAGCATGCATCAGGACAGCTGCTCATCTCGCCGACAGAACGCTGCTTTATTTACCGGCTGTAATTAACAGGCCAGACACGCCTCCTTCGCCTCGCTCGTTTGCTCGCCCAGTGACGGCAAACAAAGACAGAAAAAAAAAAAAAAAATGATAATAATAATAAAAAAAAAAAAAATCACAAAACCCTCCACAGCTGGGGGAGAAAAACAAAGAAAAGTTAGCAGCATTTTAATAAGCCCATCGCTAAAAAGTTTGTCTTAAGTGTATCAAAGTGGAAAAAAGCGTCGTGAAAAGTTGGGGAATTATGTTGAGAATAATTAGAAGAAAGAAGGTTTTTCTTTTCTTTTCTTTTTTTTCCTTCATACTAATACCCCGACAGGACGGAGAGACTAGAGCGCCTCGGGCTCCGACAGATTTGAGGAAACGCCGCGGATCAAAAATACCAGGAATGCATGAATTTGTGGCGTTAAGGGAGCTTCGTGTGCCTGTGTGTGTGTGTGTGTGTGTGTGTAATTGAGCGAGAGCGAGAGAGAGAGAGAGACTGAAGGTCTTGACAGATAATTTTCATAAAAGGCTTTGATGTGTCGCATAAACGTTATTTACGTAAACAAATGATTATCATACGTGGTGGATTCATTCCTGAGTTTTTTAGTTTCTTTCCTCCCTTCCTCTATTATTATGTCCTCTCGTTATTATTGCTATTTCCTGCTTTTTATAATATGTTTTGTTTATATTCATTCTCCAGGAATAATAATAACGAGCCTGTCGGTCTCGCTGAAAAAAACAACACAACGTTCTGTCAACTTGCCTTCTCGCACAACCAGCATGCAGATCAAGTTTAGTTTCTCCTCAAGTCCCCACTGAAAAATCTGTGTATGAAGAAAAAAATTGTGCGACGATCCAGGAAGCTGCAGAACCAATCACAACAATCAATGGGTTTAATTTTTTTAATATCGGCTCCGTTTACTTTGTGTGTGTCCGTCGCTATGAAACCGTCCTTCTGATTGGTTGATCGGTTGATTGGTTGGTTGTTGCGCAATAGTACAGGAAGTCGCTCAAAAAAACCTTTGAGTGTGACAAACAAATGGGTAAAGACCGAAAGAGAAGAGACAGAGAGAGTTTTTTTGAAGTCAGGATGGACGATGATAAAAATGATTTAAAAAAAAAAAAAAAGCTCCAGTGGGAGTGCTGAAAAAGACAGCAGGACAGAGCGGCCTGCTGCAGGTTCGACTCAGCCCGACTTCAAAGCTAACGAGCTAATGAGCTAATGGTCTAACGAGCTAGCGCTTTAGACTGATGGCGTCGTCCTTCAGAAGTCGGCGGGTCGACGTGACGCGACAGGACGAGACAAGTCCCGCCCTCTGGACAGGATGTATGTTTATACCGTATATAAATATATGTATGTACACACACACACACACACACACACACACACACACACACACACACAGATATAGGAAGCTGCAGGGATGTCGTGCTGAGTGACTGTTTAATGCACTGTTCGTTCATTGAGCCGCTGAACCACTGGGAAATGATTCATCAGGCGAGATGGAGAGACAGCGAGTGAGTCAAAGGCAGGAAGAAAAGAAAAAAGACGGGGAGAAACAGAAGGTGTGTGTGTGTGTGTGTGTGTGTGTCTGACAGACAGGAGACAATAAGGCCAGATGGCGACTCGTCCTCCTTTGTCAGCTCTGACGGATCCTTCACGTTCAGGCTGAGAAAACGACTCTCGCCGCCGATAGACGCCACTTCGCTCTCCATGGTTCCACCCCTGGGCGACTCTAGCAGTCTTAAAGAAGAAGGGGCTCCTCTCAGTGATGGCGCTAAAGACTCTGCGGCTCGTGTTGACAAAGAGCCCTTGAAATGAACCATCAACAGGATTATGTGTGAAGGATTCATGTGAGCAGCCTTGAAATTGTTCCATATGGGCTCCGTGATGTATTTCATACGTGTTTTCCCAACTTGGATGGATGGATGGGTGGATGGATGGGTGGATGGATGGTTGCTTCCTCCTCTGCCGCCGCAGCTCGGGGGCATTTCACGCCGTGGCGCCTCATGAATATCACACGGGAGAGTCGGCCGACGCGTTTAAGCGCTATCGTGTCTGCCTCGCCGCCGCCGCCAAGATGCTCTGTTTTTTTTCTTCTTCTCCTCCGTTGGGGGATCCGACTTCAGTGCAAAGCCACGAGGGACGTTCGCCCTCCGCTCCATTTGGCACTTTGAGTGTCTTTTATTGTTTGTCTTATTCCTGCGTGTAGACGACGATCATCATTTAACTGATTTGAGTTGAGTTCAAGCAGCACTTGAGTTCTGGAGTTCACCCTGGAAGAGGAGGGGCTGGACGTCAGGGGGTGGGCCATGCTGGGGATTTCAGTATCGATCCCATACAAAAAGGCCAACAGCGTAACGCAAAATAAGACAAAATATCCTGAGAAGGAAACGTGGCCATAACTTATTATATGTTGAAACCGATACATATAAATATATACATACAAATATATAGTGTGCTGATGGACCAAATTAGCAATTGTTGGCGAACGCCAGTCAAAGTTTTGCATCCTTGCTGCGAAATAATAATAATAGTAAAAAAGAAAAATACTGTGAAATCAAGTGGCATTGTGATAAAGCCACCATCACTGCGCCGTAATCACAGTGAGTCAGGCGGTGATTTAATTAGAATCGCATTTCCGTCGCCGTCCGGTATCAGAAGGTCAGGATGAGATTGGCACCGGCGTTCCGGTTGATCTCTCTCCCCACGTCCGAATATCCAGCGTGTAATGGAGCCAGATAAAAGTGTGCGTGCCACTTCCTGATAAGGCAGCCAACAGGAAGTGGCAGCCAATCAGCTCGCAGAGGGACGACCTGCTCCACTCTGACTCCCAGCTTGTTGCACCTGGTTCTCTGGCAGCCTGAACCTCTTTTTTTCTTTTTGTTTTTTTATTTGAAGATGAATTTTACATTTGGAGAATCCAAGAATTTCTCTTCTTCCTAAAAAAGACCCAAAACAAATCCAAGATGAAACAATGAAAAATCCATTAAAGCACCAATTAAGAGCCGAGTGGAGTCCAATTTCCCTCCCGTCATCCTCTGCTGTGTGAGATGTTACAAGTCCGCCTCGTCCCGGTTGGAGACTTTCGTCTTTAATTGGCTCGATTTGTCATTGATTTGACAACGCTGTCAAAACACACCGTTTTATTATTTTATTCATCACGTTAATTGTTTATCTCATTATTATTTATTGAGAGAGCTCAGTGGTGGCCGAGCCCATTGGATGGTTTAACGTCTTGAAATATATTAGAATTCTCCTTCTTTTATATCTCAGGGTTTTTAAAAGCAACAGAGTGGTGATGTGAGCCAAGACTGGACCTGAGGTTGAGGACAGGGATTTATTTGCATTGGCCAAAACTGTATCTTTGCATTCTACACACACACCTCTCTCTCTTTCTCTCTGCCTCACACACACGCACACACACACACACACACACAAACAGAAGACATACAAGTTTAAGTAGCAAAAGATGGACGTCTTGTTCAGCGTCGTGTTTTCCAGTCAGACATAGGTTACATTCTGGAAGCAAATCCTGCATCCTGGAAGAGGCGACTGGGATTCAGATGAGTGAATCACAGCCGAATCACTGGGATTCAGATGAGTGAATCACAGCCGAGTCATCCGGGGGGTCGGTGGGATTGTATTCCCTCCCAGGTTGCCAACCCGGGACCCCTGCTGCTGGTGACAGCTGGTCAGTACACTGGTACCGGTCCAAAGAACCTGCTAGTCCCAAGAGCAGTCAGCGCAGCCAGAATCACACCTGAACACAACACCGCTTCCTAACAATGTAGAAAACAATAGTCTCTTTTTATTTAGTGTGCAGTCATGAGTCAGTAGTATACCATTGTCTTTTTTTCCTCTCATAATTACTTCCAGGACGGATGTTATCGTTGTTCGATGATTTTTTTTTTCTTTCTGCTAATCGTGAGATAAATTGTATTTTGTTTTTCTTTTCTGTATTTATTGAACGCGCCGTTCACGTAGCTAGGGAAAATATAATTGAGGTGAACGACTGCAGGTTTTCTTGTGAGGGGAAAACGTGTTGCTTTGCTGTATTAATAAGCAGCGGAACAGATGATGTGATAAACACAATCTGAGTCTGTTTGCACGTGTAATTGAAATAACGTTGCCGTGTGGCTGCACTAAAGTGTCGTAACTGCGTGTTTCCCAATAGCAAAGAGCCGCAGAGGGATGTTGGTGTCGGGAAAAGTGATGGAATTCCCATCGGAGCGGCTGCGTAAGGTCAGTGTTTAATTAGCGGCCGGCCTGCTGTATATTTAAGTGGCCATAATTAACCATTGATTGGACGGGCCGGTGACAAGCAAACATTATCATAATGGCCGAGTGTTTACCGAGCGGCCGATTAATGTAGTGCCGGCTGCTTTTTCCTGGGTTTTTTTTTCTTCTTTCCCCTCAATTATGCGGCAGAGCGGCCGGTTCCTCCGAGGGAAGATTAGAAAGCAGAGGAATCCCAGCGTTCCCGATCGTGGAAATAATTTACATCATTTATTTATTTATTTCCTTCTGGTCAAGTACATGTGATGCTCCGATTAATTATCTCCCTTTTTTTAGAATATTTTTTACCCATTTCCTTTAATTAGATGGAAGTGTGTTTTATTTATATATGTATAAATATTAAATATATATATATATATATATATATATATATATATATATATATATATATATATATTCTGAATATTCTGAATTAAATAATTGACAGTTCATTTATTCAAAGACAGCAAAAAAAGTGAAACATATTCAGCCTCAGGTCATCTTCACCACTTGTTTCCAGAGGTTAAACTCCCCCCATCCTCTCACCTCTGGTCTCCGTTTATATCCGACCGACAGACTCAATTCTTCTTCTTCTTCTTCTTCTTCTTCTTCTTCTTCTTCTTCTTCTTCTTCTTCTTCTTCTTCCTTCCCAAGAAATTTTTATTCCTTTGAACAACGTTTATCTTTAATCCCAGACTGTGTGGCGAGAGCACACAGAAGGATTTACACTTACAGATTCTCGCTAATCTTCCCTGCATAGACCAACTTTTCAATTTAAAAAAAAAAAAAAAAAAAAAAATCCTCAGTAAAAATTATCACACAAAAAAAGGGGGTCACTTTCCATTTAGCTTATGCATTTACATGCGCTGGTTTTAAACCGCCGGTCGACCCAGCTGCCAGGTTTTTCCCAATGGTTCTTTGCACATCTAAAATGATGTGCACTTATTTTCACTACAAAAAAAAAATTGGCTGCTAACCGGCCTCAAAGCGACTGCTGTGCGACTTCCTGCCGAAGACTTTGAGTTACATCCTTATCGTCTATCAAGTGCCGAGAGCTCCTCAGACTTCCCACAATCCCTTTCTGTGGCTTGTTGTTCTTTTTTTTTTTTGGCCTCCATCTTTATTGCCTTCAGTTCAAATCTGCAGTAAAGCTTTTCAATATTGCTGGCATTTGCTGCCCACTCTCACTTTACTCCAGCTTAGAGAAATATGGAGTTTCCGTCCGTGCTACTGGGTGTCAGGAGAGCCTGTCACAGCGCCCCCTGTTTGTTGCAGTGCGCATGTAGTCCTGAGACAAAAAAAGCCCTCTACAAACACACGGCAAGCACCAAAAAACAAGTTGTGTATCGTTGTCATCCACCTTCGACGTGCAACTCAAAGCATGCTTGTGTGTGAGGCCATACGCGTGTGTGTGTGTGTGTGTGTGTGTACACACTGGCAAAAGGAACGGCCTACAAACACACCATTGTACAGTAAATGAGAGATTCATCCATATTTAATAAGTTCCCATCCATAATTTACGCGGCGAACCTCAGCGGCGAACAGCGCGAGCGAGCGACTCCGGCTATCGGACGCCGCGGCAGCGCCGCTCCTCTGTTAATCAGCGCGGGCGGCTGTTTTTTTATTGGTTAGTTATTAAAAACACGGGACGGAAGTAAGAGTTTCAGTGAACTGACTGAAAATAAACAGATTTTAACAACTTGAAGCTGTGTTGCATGAGTAATATGTTTTTATTGTAAATAAAAATAATAATAATAATAATAATAGTAATAATAATAATACATTCCTTTGGATTTTTCAAAAGTGGAGCTGACTCAGCGGAAGGTAGGAAACCCACAAGGTTTAATGGGACTTGAACCAAATATAGAAGAAGAAGATCAAAAAGAAGTAGAAGAAGAAGAAGAAGAATGCCCCCGTGTGCCTACTTCTTCTTCTTCTTCTTCTTCTTCTTCTTCTTCTTCTTCTTCTTCTTCTACTTCTTCTTCTTCTTCTTCTTCTTCTTTTTCTTCTATTTCTTCTTCTTCAGTGGTGGGCAGGGACTGCTGATTCGCCGCAGAGTCTGATTGGATCCTGGGGTGTGGGTGTCGGCAACGGGAGGCGTGAAAAGTGAGGAGACGACGTCTGAAACGATCGGCTATCAGCAGATTAATCATCAAACTAATTAACCGGTTAGATTAATCTATTAAGTAGCTCGATTACTGAAGCCGCCCGACCGTATCTGATCCGCCAGACCTTCCTCCCCTTCCACTCATTCCACCCAGCACAATTCATATATATATATAAATATGTGTGTGTGTGTGTGTGTGTGTGTGTGTGTATATATATATATGTATAAGATAATAATAATAGCTGCAGTGCTGTTTTAATTGAGCGTAACGTACCCCCTACCTGTGATCTCAATCATTGCGCCCCGCTAACTTAGCAAATATCCTATTAGGAAGATCTATTTGTCGCCAGCCCCGCCCACTCACTTCCTGGGGGTAATCAGGCTGCACGTTGGGTTGGGAGGGGGCGAGGGGGGGGGTCTTTTTTCTTCTGCACCGCATTCAGTCAATTGCTCACGGCTGGACATGTGCGACCAGAACACAACCTTTGTGTGTCTGGATTCATCTTGATTCTTCATGACAAACCTCTTTCTTCCCTCCTCTTCTTCCTGTTCACATTTTGGGACCAATGGCACGGTGACGTAGGGGGACAAGCCGGGGCTGGAACGGTTGGACATAGAGCAGAGGGTAACGCGCTCACGTGTGAGAATCCATAAGAAAACAACCAACAAACAAAGCTTCCGTCACAGTAGCCGCGTTTCCATGACCCCTAGAATTGTGCAAAACCTAAATATGGCAATAAAAAAAACTGGTCTTGGAAACAGCTAACCTTGGAAAAACCTCTCAAATATGGCTAAAAGGCTTTGACGCTCTCATGAGGGTTTTTTCAGACGTATCGTTGTGTAGAGGTGTATCGCAAAAATGTCATGGAATCACTTTTTCCACATTTTGTGTGTGTATGTGTGTGTGTGAGTGTGAGTGTGTATGCAGGCAGCCCAGGGACGGCAACCCTGACATATTTCAGCTCGGTGTCGTGACTGAACACCGGAACACCGACCCTTATTGTCTGAGAGAAAACAAAACAAAAAAAAAAGACACCATGACTGATGTGAACGTCCTGTGTTGTTGTTGTTCTTCTTTGTTGTGTATTTCTAAAAAGCACGGAACAAGGAAAAAAAAAGAAGAAAAAACGCTGTCGCCATAAAATCGCAGTTCACAGGATAAAAGTGTCTGCTTGTTAAAAGTCTCCTTCTCAGCGAGTCTGTGAATGAAGGTTTTAACTGAAGCTGGGAGTCAGTGTGTGTGTGTGTGTGTGTGTGTGTGTGGCTGAGGAACATGAAGTAACCTTTGATAAAAACTTCAAAGGTTACTTTGGTCAAACAAATTGCTTACAGAGCTTAAAGTGAAGCGCGCAGATTAGCCTCACGCTGTTATTTTTTTCTTCTTTTTCCCTCCAAAGCGCAAAACTGAACGGCATTTCAAAAAGAGAGCGGCGGCTAGTAGCACAACAACAACAACAACAACAACACACTTTATTTGTTGTTCCAAAGTGTGTACCGTGCAACAAAAAAAATAAAAATGGGGCATTCTAATAAAAAGCCTGCTGCAAGGTTTATACATGCATTCCCAGCTCCTCCCCCCAACCACACACACACACACACACACACACACACAGACACAATCACACCTACTCAGACACACATCGTTGTGCGCTCCAGTGGAAACACACTGATCAGTTCCCGGCGCGGAGCCGCTGAAGGGTGAAGCATCAAACAGTCAAGTATGTGTCTGAAGTAAACGGGCGGTGAATTTAAATGCAGTTTTCTCGTTAACATTTCAGAATAATCAGATCCGGTTTGTCATCATATTACATTAAACTTGTATTTGTGTAGTTGCGTGGCCACGGGGAGGGGGGTGGGGGGATTTGTATACTCACACCCTGATGTAACTGATTAATGTTGTGCTTTTTGGTGTTGTTGTTTTTTTGTGGGGTTTATTTGCATGTGAACCCTGGGAAGATGAGTGGGTTGCCATGGTAACAGCCAGTCAAAGCAGAAGATGATTCCACAAACTGAAGAGTTGTGAAGAGTCGAGACAGGGAGAGGACAAAAAAAAACACAAAAACAACGCAGCCGGGAGGTAAACGAGCCTGGACGCGTGCACGTGTTGTGTGTTTCATTGGCGGCAGTTTGTGTTGTTTGTGTTGGACGTCACGCTGTGACACAACAACGTACAGCAGCGCCACAATGACACACAACACTGTAAACATCCTCAGTCACGCACACCTGGGAGGTGGAAGTAGGCTGCGCTCCAGGGAGCTGCAGCGCCGCCCGCTGGTTGGAGGCCGTAGCTGCGAATAGGCACTTTCTGATTAAATTAATGGGTTCATTTTATTTTATTTTAATTTTCTTAATTTTTCTCTGATCATGACGAGTGGGGTGACCAAACTAAACATGCACGTTCACACACACAAAAAGAGGCGTTAACTGAACATGAAAATATAACGAAGGTGACTTTGCCGCCCCTGCTGACCCCTCCCCCCCCCCATCTTTCACATGCCCTCCCCATCCCTTTATTGTCGTCATTATGAGCCGCAATCTCTGCCCAACATGCTGCTCTGACTATTGATCGTCTGGGGGAGAACCAGAGCCAGCTGGTTTCTCAAGGGTGACAAACCTGCAAGGAAACCCAAAATAAATAAATAAATAATAATAGTAATAAAAAACACTCCCCCACACACACACACACACACACACACACACGCACACCTCCGCCCCCAGGTGTTGGCGTCGGCAGCAGATTGCGACCAGCTGAAAAGCCCTCGGTCAGAAGTTAAAGCCGAGTTTAGTGGAGCTGACTCAGAGCGACTGGCGGAACTTTGTTTTTCCTCTGCGGGAGCTTTTAAGCTGCAGTGATGGTGCACGACGTCGCGCTGCTGAAGCGTTTGTCTTGGTGATTCTGTCATTCTGTTGAACTGAGAGGTGTTCACAGGTAGTGATTCTGTAGCCTCTAACCTGAAGTACAGAATCATTCAGTGGATCGGAATCCGTAATTTCACAGTCGGTAGTTTCCAGGGGAGAGACGAGAGACAGATTTCAATGAAGATTTAATTTTTAGATTTAACAAAACACAAACTCTTTTTTTTGGTGATTATTTTTTAAAAGTTTGAACATGGAGTAGCCCAAACGATCTGCACCGACTGCTCTGCGCTGACATCTGACTGCAGATTACTGTCACCACTTATAACGTAGCATCAAATGTGGGTCCAAAGTGCAAAAGTCTGTGACTTTAATTACTGGGTTGAATCGAGTCGTGGTGAGGGTGGGAGGAGCCTGCGATGCTGCGGCGGCTGCTGTGAGCCGAGCCGAGTCGAAGGTTGAGTTCAGTTTCGGTGGCAGTGAATCGGGATGGGAAAAGGAAAAATGCAAAGTGACGCGTGGCAGTGATGTAAGTAAGTAACTTCATCTTTAATGGATGAGCTCGTCCCGTAATAAAAAAAAAAAAAAAAACTGATGCGCCAGATGGAACCGTTTAAAAAATTCATCGGGATTTATTTCATGTGTCGTTTCTTTGACGCGACTGGATGTGATTTAGCTCCGCCCCTTTTGCCCTCAAAGGACTCTGATTGGTCCGATCTAAAGCATCAGAACTCATCAAATCGATGTCAAACCTTCAGAACTTTGATGTTTGTGTTAAAAAAAAAGACCTGCATTCGTTTGGAAAAAGTCGCCGCTCCTGTCGGAACAAAGCGGAGCTGAGGCTCCTCCAGGCCAGAGGTGGCGCCGCTGCCTTTCCCACCTCCACCGCGCTGCCTTGTCGTTGCCTATTAATGACCCTTCACACTAAGTGGCTGCTTGAAAAGCTCAGTCCACGGCTCCCATTTGTTGGCCGACGCCTTTTCCATCGCACTCATGCAACAGCACGACAACATCCCACAACCGGTGGTTTGTGGCTCCGCCCCCGGGGGAGGGGCTGATGATGGTGGCGGTGTGGATGTCGGGATGTGTTTCAAAAACAGGCGTAGGATGTTTTCCTCTCCAGGAAACAATGACTGTTTTCTTTTTAAACGCGGATGTGACAATATTCCGTCACGTGTCGTCACGTGGGCTGATGGGAAATGAAGTCCCCACCTCCCTCTGTCGCTGCTTTTACTGCGCTGACTGATTGATGGCTTGCTGTGTGTTTGCTGACACTTTTGTCACCTCGGTAACACGACACTGAGCCTTCCTTCGCTACTTTTAAACAAATGCCGGAGGTTTTAAGAAAGACAGAAAAAAACGACGTTGGCGTTTGAACTAATTAAATGGCTCCCCGCACCTCCTCTTCTTCCTCCTCCACCTCCTCCACCTTCTCTGCGGTGACTCAGATGTGACTTTCAAACTCGGCCCAGCCACCTTTGCCATCATCCGGCAGTCGTCACGTCCGACCTCGCTGACATTTCCTCCCAAAGACTTTAAGCTATATAAACATCCGCCGCTGCCGATGCCGTGGCGCCCATTATTTCCTGCCCCGCAGCACTTTTCTTCTTTACTCATCGGCCTCCTCTGAAGGGGCTGAAGGGGAGGAAGCGGGACCGGGATGAATGGCAGTCGCGGTCGCAGACTCCAACGACCCCGTTTGTGCGTTTGTTGCGTCAAACGCTCGATTGCAGCTCCGCTTCCCGAAATAACGCCAGAAATCACGCAATGGCTCGGCCATTTTTGGCTCCGGCTCGTTAAAATTGCAGATTTTGGTTGTTTCTTTTTTGATAAATGCGGGAGAAAATACTCTAGTTGGCCAAACGTCGCGCTCCAATGCAACGCTGCCCTCGTGCAGCTGATTCTGATGTCTGCAGTGACCCCGACTGCATTCTGCATATTAACTTTAGCCTTTATTGGCTGCACGTGAGAGGAGCATGCAGCGGCTGCTCCTGCTGCGGCTTCCTGCATTTTTTTTTTTTTTTTTTTTTTTGCACCGCTGTTTACGTGCGCACCCGAGCGTCGCCCATCCTTAACACCAGTCATTTGATAAATGGGCAGCGGGAGACGGACGTGGGCCCATCAATCATGCAGACCTTGGTCTGTGGCGAGCAAATAAAATAAAGTGTCCCAGATGCATTGGGCACGGAGAAATATGGATCGGAGCGGAGCGGCGGTGGCGGCCGACGGCGGCCTGCAGACACACGGCGAGGCGACGAGCGCTCCAAACATGCAGCTGCATTTAAATGCACCGTTTAAACCGAGAGCATCTGTGGAATTGAGAATGAGTTTTCTGGTAGCGAGAAAAAAAACTGTTCTCTTCGAAGGTTGCCTTCACCAGGATTTAGGTTTTTAGAATGAGTGAAGTCTCTAAAAAAATAAATAGCTTGTGTTCTCATTAATATTTGATGAGAAAGAAAAGCATTTATATTTATGTAAGTTTGTTTCGGTTTAAAAATAAATATTATGCCACTACGGCTAAAATAGTGCAACAATAAAATAGAGATTCAGCAGGATTTGTGATTTGTAATATTTTTGGTTTTATTTTTATTTTTTGCTTAATTTATTTGTAATGTTTGGTTATTTATTTATTTTTTTTATTATCACAACCTGCTATAAGAAAACAGCACCACGCATGGCGAATTATAAATGTTTTATTTGTTGGGACAGAGCCACCGCGACATCATCTAGCTTTCAAAGTCACACACACACACACAAACACACACACACATACATTTGAGCTGAGTGCCCCGCTCAGCTCGGCTAATTTTGCTTGTGGACAAAAAAACAAACAAAATGTTATGCACGGTGAATTAGTGTAAGGAATCGGTCTGCTGTAATTGCATTAAGTCAAGTAAATTACAATAACGCCGGGGGTCAACGGCACAGCGCAGCGGAGAAAAAGCAACACGCACTCGCAGACACACACACACACACACACACACGCACGTAGAGGGCTGGCAGACAGGGCGTATTCACTGAAGTGTGCTCAGTGTAAATCTCCGGCGGGATGCTGAGTGTGTGTTTGCGGGGATGGATACGTGCTGGTGTCACGGCCTTGCTGCTCCTCCTGCTGAGATATTTCACACCTGATGACGGCCGTCCTTGTCGTGCGACTGCAGGCCTGATTTACCGCTATTTATGGGCCCTGCGAACCACCCCCACACACACACACCCACCCACCCGTCATGCTACTCACAGCCGTGCCGTACATGCACACTTCCTCCGCATACACCAGACAGTGAGCGTGCGATCTGTGCGTGTTTAGCGGCAGCGTCCGTATGGCGGGTGTAGCGCCACCAGCTGGTTCCTCCACGGCTGTCTGCAGAAACGTTCATCATCCGTCCTTTCAGAAACAGTCGGTGACAGAGACGTGGAGAAGAGAGAAGAGAGCAGAGCTGCAAAGTCTCTGCAAGTCGCTTGTGAAGGGAGGCAGAAAAACTAATATTGGTCAGATGCAGCAGGGCGCAGTGGCAAAAAAATCCTGCTGACATTTTCCTTTGGTCTGTAATAAGCAGATTTTTTTGTTTATTGTTATGCCCTCATACACACACACACACACACACACACACACACACATAACAAATCTGGCAACATGCCGATTTCAGTGGGCTTCTCAAAACAGAGTTGGTTTCTTCCAAAGGATTAAAAAAAAAAAATTTGATTGTAGTTGTGTTGAATTCATATTTTAGGTCATTTTTGTCAATTAACCCTAGGCTCCCAAGGCAGCTGCAGTTTTTCTGTCTGAATTTTTTGGGATGTCCATTCTTTTGTGTGAAGCTCCAGTATGAAATAGTAAAGTATAGGACTCTTACCAATCAGGTTCCTTCAAGGAAAAAAAGGAAGAGTGACTGCCCGGGGTTCAGCTGTGACAGGAACAGGAAGCTTGTTAACAGAGTTAACGTGGATGCTGCAGTATGATCAGTGTTTATGTCAGCGTGGATGTTGCAGCATGAACAGTACTCATGTCAGCGTGGATGTTGCAGTGTGAATAGTACTCATGTCAGCGTGGATGTTGCAGCATGAACAGTACTCATGTCAGCGTGGATGCTGCAGTATGAACAATGTTTTTGTCAGCGTGGATGTTGCAGTGTGAACAATGTTTATGTCAGCGTGGATGTTGCAGTGTGAACAGTGTTTTTCTGTCACCGTGGATGCTGCAGTATCAACAGTATTCATGTCAGTGTGGATGCTGCAGTGTAAACAGTATTCATGTCAGTGTGGATGCTGCAGTGTAAACAGTATTCATGTCAGTGTGGATGCTGCAGTGTCAACAGTATTCATGTCAGTGTGAATGCTGCAGTGTAAACAGTATTCATGTCAGTGTGGATGCTGCAGTGTAAACAGTATTCATGTCAGTGTGGATGCTGCAGTGTAAACAGTATTCATGTCAGTGTGGATGCTGCAGTGTCAACAGTATTCATGTCAGTGTGGATGCTGCAGTATCAACAGTATTCATGTCAGTGTGGATGCTGCAGTGTAAACAGTATTCATGTCAGTGTGGATGCTGCAGTGTAAACAGTATTCATGTCAGTGTGGATGCTGCAGTGTAAACAGTATTCATGTCAGTGTGGATGCTGCAGTGTAAACAGTATTCATGTCAGTGTGGATGCTGCAGTGTCAACAGTATTCATGTCAGTGTGGATGCTGCAGTGTCAACAGTGTTTATCAGCATGCAGTCTGGTCAATGTGATCAGAATGGAACACCTTAAAGTGAAGAAGGATTTTCCAGCGTGTTGGATAAAAGTTTGTGTCTAATTACGCTCCATCTGGTGTGTCAAGTCTTGATTTGCCAACAGAAACACAACATTACACTCTAATAACAATAACCACATTGAGGTTTCTTCCCAGATGGCTCCATCTGTTTATCATAGATTTCTTTAAGTCTTTGTGACAAATATCGACGGCTCATCCAAAAAATGACCCGTCGAGAAAAACGCCTTCATCCGCTGGTGCTGTTCGCAATGGATCTTGGCTGACTATTGGCCTAGCGGTCATACAAAGCCGTCCCCCTCCCTCTGACAGCGAGCCAACAGGCGCCTCCGTACGGCCGCCCCGAGCTCCCACACCTGGATCTTTTACACCTGTTGGCCTGCTTTCCATCCGTCCGTCCGTCCAAACTTTTTCCTTCTGCGCTCCGTCTCCTCCTCTCGTTTCACTCCGCATCCTCTTTTTCTCCGAGACACTTGTCGTCCGGTGAATTATGCATGAAGTCGGGCCCTGCTGTCGTCTTCGGGGAGAGCTGCTGAAAACATGCATCTGCATCCTCCATTCATAGTTCTCTGACCCAGATTATGCTAATAGCTGCAGCCTGCAAACACAAGGAGGTACACGCAGAGGGACCCCGAAAGCCTGCAAAAGCAATATCACTTCACAGCTCTGTGTGTTTGTGTGTGTGTGTGTGTGTGTGTGTGTGTGTGTGTGTGTGTGTTCCTGAATGTGTATGTATTAGGGGTCTCTTGGTTTGTCTTGACACAAAGAGGCCCTATCCTTCACACGCACACGCTCGCACATGCAGTGCTGGACATCTTGTTTGTGTGTCCATGACATCCAGTAAGTCATCCCATTCTGATTGGCCGGTTGCTGCTTTGTGGTCAGCAGAAATGAAAATTGCTTATTCAAGACTTTCTCTCTCTCAAACACTCTCTTTCTTTTTTTTTTTTTTGAGCTTTTTTTCATTTTTTGCTGCAGAACTGAGTGACAAGAGGGTGAACCGGGACGTATGTGGGTCAAAGAGAAGAAGCAAAAAAAAATCATCAGTGCAGTGTGTGTGTGTGTGTGTGTGTACACTTCAAAAGAAGAGAAAAAAAAAAAGCAATATAGATTTTCTCCTTCTTATTCAACTGGATCGCTGATGTTTTAAGTCAGGAAGTAAACTGCACATCCGGCTTAAAAAGCTCCAACGTGGAGCCTTTTTCAGTGGGCGTTTACATCGTGTAGCCAATCAGAGGCCTTCAACTCCTGACTCGTGGTCAAACTACGGTCATGTCTGTACCTTGACGTCACTGAGAAGAGTGAAAAAACAAAAAATGCTCTCAAGGTTTTTCTCAGTAGAAAAGATGTTTTTATTTTTTTTTTGTTGTCCCTTTAAAATGAACCACTTCAATGGTCAACCAGGCATCTCTCATGGGAAAAGCTAATACTGCAGCGACGTGGTTTCAAGGTTAAGGGCCTGGTTTACTAAGATCCGGAATAGGAGGCGAGGAACTGCAATCTGAATCTTTTACCAATACAAAAATCATAAATCAGGCCAAATTTTACACACTGGACCCTCAATCCTCAGAAACAAAGAGCCGCAGCTTTCCAAACATTATATTTGTTCAACGAATTGACCAAACTGAGAAACACGCTTCTGTTTCCTCAAACTGTCAGAAATTCATTTGATGTCCTCACCAATTAATTGGCGTATATGCTTTAATTTCTGCCTACAATAACACCAGGGATGCGTTCCTTTGATTTATTAAACATGCAACGACCCCTCAGACTGGTGGACGGCGATCGGATTAATGTGCGGCCCCGACGTGCACACGCCCCGCTGTGACTTGTTTGGCCGCACTCGCCACATCTTTTCAGAGCTGCTGCTGCTGCATATTTCAGCCGGGCTGAAGCCACTTCGTCTCATTTAGAGTCATGTAATTGCCCCAAAAGTTAAAATATTCATCAGACTCGTAAAAGAAAAAAAAAAAAAAAAAAAAATCCCAGTTTTACTGCAGGGAATGAGAGGATGAGCCGCCTTCTGCAGCAGCCTTCTGCTCCCCCAATGAAAAATTCCATCCCCTAATCGGGGATGAAAAAAAAGTTCCCGGTGAAAAAACGCTACAGCTTTCATGTTTTTTTTTTTTTTTTTTTTTTTAAGGCAAAAATCGTTGCGTCATGTTGCTAAAATTCTCCGACAGGCCAGAGTGGCCTTTTTACTTTTTTTATTTTTTTGCGAATCACAGACGCGGCGGAGCAGAAACGTTTCCCGTGGCCACCGGGACTGTTTCAAGGAAGTGTCTCCGTTTTTTTGAGTGTGAATCTAATTAAATGTGACCCTCCAGCACATGTTCCTGGTCGTTGTCGCGGAAATATTTGGCGTTTTCCTCCAGCAGCAGCAGCAGCAGCAGCAGCAGCAGCAGCAGCGGCGGCGCCATGCCCACTAAAGGTCCGCGTCGCACGATGAAAAGTGGAGCAGATGCTGCTGTTGATTCGGTCAAGAAAAAAAAGAAGAAAAAAAATATATGAGAGGAAGAGTTCTTCGCATGCGGAGGCCAAAACAGCAGCTTGGGGCAAAAGATGAGTGGCCCACTTAAACCATTTAGCAAATAATTAACTTTCAATGTGGAAAAGTTAGAGGACATTTTCGCAAATGTGCTTTTCGATGCTCGTGTTTTATTTTTATTTTTCACCATTTGTGTAAAATTGAGCAAAACTCTGTAACTCTCCAGAACAACTGCACCGTGTTCTGCAGCATCGCAGATAACTGAGCTCTGCAGGGACTGCACCTGCACATTGTGGAGGGAAGGGATGCCAGTCACGGTGACTCCATTTAGCCTGTAGGGGGCACCACACGGCACACAGATCTATCTATCTGGGAAAGGCGCAGCTCATCGTGGTGATGCTATCTCGTGATGACGTGGCGATTCATCAGTTCTCACAACACTTCTTTTTAAATATTTCCAAAATGTTTGGCCCCTTGTGGAATCATTTCCCAACAGGAATACCAACTCTTACACTGATTGTTAAAAGCAGTCAAGCCAAAATCTATTTGACAAATGCTATTAATATTATCTAAAATTGACATGATCAAAATGTCTGTGAAAGATAGCGTTTTTTTTTTTTTTTTTTTTGTCTGTGATTTTTTTTATTTTTTAAATTGCCATTAACGTCCCAGCATTTGAATTTGACCCCCGGAGCAAAATGCCAAAAAAAGTCAATGTAATAGCAGGGTTAATGAAAACGAGGCGTCGCAGCGGCCGTGGCCGCTGCTAGCGCTGACGGCTAGTAGCTGTCTGACAGTTATGATTATGGAGGGTCAGCGACAGTGTTCGTCACGTTGGCCGATGAATAATCAACCACTTTTTTTCTTCATGATTGGAGCCCTGATGGCGACTCGCCCTCTCGCTCGCTCCCTCGCCCGCTCGCTCCGCCACGATGACTGTAATTATGATGGCGGAAGCAACTTGCGGCGACGGTTGTTACAAATTTTTTTTTTTTTTCTTTCAAATACACGCGCTCAGTCCAACAGCGTCTGCATCAACGTGTTGAGGGGAAGAAAAAAAAAATGTGATGATAGTTTGCACGACGTCGCCAACAGATGGGCGGGGACGACTTGAACGCGACTCGCTGGCCGCTGAGCATCACTCAGCCGTAATGAGAACCCTCGGCTCTAATGCCCGCTGCTTAACCTCGCCACGAGGCAAGGGCGGTGGCGTGTGTGTGTGTGCGTGTGTGTGTGTGTGTGTGTGTGTGTGTGTGTGTGTGTGTGTGTGTGTGGCTGCAAATGCACGTGGGCTCTAAGTGAATGCACGACATATCAGATTAGACCTGCCTCCTAACTGCTCCCTACTTCCCTCTTGCTTCTCTCTCTCTCTCTCTCTCTCTCTCTCTCTCTCTCTCTCTCTCGCTCTGTCTTACTTATTCTCTTATGGATGTCGACATGCATGAAACATTTTTTGCCGTCCCGCTGATGTATTTGCGGACTGGGGCACGCAAGGTTAAAACACCGGCAGCAGATGGAGAAGCCACACTGATTCCCATCAGGGACTAATTCTCTGCTATAACTCCCTCCTTCACGTCCTCCTCCTCCGTCCCTTCCATTAAGGTATCCATTCCTCATTAAAGTAATTCATCCATCCATCCTTCCATCCATCTATCCATCCATACGCCCACTACTAAATTAATGTTTAGGGAGATCGAACTGCCACACAAATTTGTGCTTTTCTGTGCAAATAAAAAGCAAGAAACAAACAAAAAAAAAACCCCAGTGAAAGCTGCTTCTTGTTGCCGAGCTAAAATTAAGTGACCAGGCTCAGAGGTTAAAGGAAAGTGCTGCGTTACTTTACATGTTGCCTCCCAGCCAAGACAGCGAAATGCTTTTATGCTAATGTGGAGGCCGGGGGATCTGACGTCATTCGCTCTTTCAACAGACATGTGACACAACGCGTGGCGCCGAAGGACTTGAACCAGCGACCGACGTCTGTTGAGCGGCCCCACCGCAGCGACAAGATGAGAGGGGAGATGTAGATGTGATGTGTGTTCGTCTAATATTACATGTGTACATTTTTATTCATCCGTCAATCAGTCATTTTAATACATGAGCACACGCTGAGGTTCTGACATGTCAGCGTGCAGACGTCAGAAGAGAACATTTGCGATGTTTCCCTTGGAAGGCAGAACGGTTGTGAAGAGATTTCCATGAGTGAATACTTGCAATTTAATCTTAATAAACTCTAAATAGGTTTTCATTAAATGTGCCTGGAATATAGCTGCTATAACAATCCTGTACAGGACTACAATACAATACAATACTACATAACACAACCTGCAGGAACCCAGCTTGTAAACAATGTCTCTGTCAGTGTGTATGTTGCAGTGGAAACAGTGTCAGCGTGGATGTTGTAGTGCAAATAGTATCAGTGTGGATGTTGCAGTGGAAACTGTCAGTGTGGATGTTGCAGTGGGAAACAGTGTCAGTGTGGACGTTGTAGTGCAAATAGTGTCAGTGTGGATGTTGCAGTGTAAACAGTGTCAGTGTGGATGTTGCAGCGGGAAACAGTGTCAGTGTGGATGTTGCAGTGGAAACAGTGGAAACAATGTCATGACAGTGGAAACTGTCAGCGTGGATGCCGGCATCAATGCCACTGTGGAAACAGTGACAGTGTGAATGTTGTAGTGCAAAAGGGTGTCAGTGTGGATGTTGCAATTTAAACAGTGTCAGTGTGGATGTTGCAATTTAAACAGTGTCAGTGTGGATGTCACAATTGAAACGGTGGAAACAGGGACAGTGTTGATGCTGATGAGCAAAGAACTAAAGGCACTGAAGGCTTTCCTCCACTCTGACCTGCTGTTGTTAAACTCCGCCCACTGCCTTACACCAATGGGAAGTCTTATATTGTCGCTGTATGGCTCCACAGGAAGTGACTGTTGGAATGTGGAACCACTGTGTCCACGGTGAATCTATGTTTGAAGTTGTCAGGTCCTTCCAACACAGTCCAGGAAAGTATTAACACGACACATTGACTCATTTTGAAAAATCCACTCTGCGTGTGTGTTTGCAGAAGAGCGACCAGGTCTGCAGTGAACAGACTCAGTCAGGGTTTAATTCACTCAGCGGACAGCTCAGGGTCAGTGCTCAATTAAAACCCAGCATCGTTCAGTTGACTCGTTCAGTTTGTGCAGTCGAAGCCAGAGACTGCTGGGTGTCGGCAGGAAGGCAGAAGAGGAGGTGGAGGAAGAGGAGGAAGAGGAGGAGGATGAAGCAGAGGTGGAGGAGGAGGAGGAAAAGGAAGAGGAGGAGGAGGAGGAGGAGGATGATGATCTCCAGGCAAAACCAGTGAGAAGAACAACGCACAGCGACTCAAAGCACAAGTTCAAGTCGTCCAGCAGCGACTGCTGTGATCAGCAGCAGGAAGCACAAAGCGACGAGCGTCTCGCTCACAAAGGTAGTGGAGTCGGATCGTGACCTTAATGACTCTGCAGGCAAAGACTCACATGATGTCTCGTGTTGCCGCGGCAACACAACATGCTGGGGGAGCAATGAGTTCCTCCCCAGAGTTCAGCCACAGCACCAGAGGCTTTGCTTCTGTAGTGTCGTTTCAGGGAACCAGGTTCCTGACATCCACAGTGGGAGACATCAATCAATAATAATGATGATAAACCTGCAACAATAGCAGTCAGGCTGAAGACTTTTCTGATTCCTACTGGCAAAAACAGCAGACAGACAGACAGACAAACAGCCAGCCAGACAGACGGCCAGCCATACAGACAGACAGACACACAGACACAGACAGAAAGACAGACAGCCAGACAGACAGCCAGCCATACAGACACACAGACAGACAGCCATACAGACAGACAGACAGACAGCCATACAGACAGACAGACAGAAAGACAGACAGCCAGACAGACAGCCAGCCATACAGACAGACACACAGACAGACAGCCATACAGACAGACAGACAGACAGACAGCCATACAGACAGACAGACAGACAGACACACAGACAGACAGACAGACAGACAGCCAGACAGACAGACAGACAGACACACAGACAGACAGCCAGACAGACAGCCAGCCATACAGACAGCCAGACAGACAGACAGACAGACAGACAGACAGACAGACAGACAGCCATACAGACAGACAGCCAGACAGACAGACAGACAGACAGACAGACACACAGACAGACAGACAGAAAGACAGACAGACAGCCATACAGACAGACAGCCAGACAGACAGACAGACAGACAGACAGACAGACAGACAGGTATCAGCAGCAGAGGCTCGACCCCGAGGATCTTCGGACTCTTCATCCTCAGAGCCTGGAGACAGACTGGGCCCTGCTGGGGGGACGGCTGGATACTGGGATACTGGGAGTGTGTGTGTGTGCGTGTGTGTGTGTGTGTGTGTGTGTGTGTGTTCGCCCAGCCATGCTTGGCTTCAGGCCTTCCGGCTGTGTGCAGCTCAATCTGCAGCTGTCACTCTGCGTGGAGTGGCCTGGATGATTGACATATAGTTGTGTGTACATATGTGTGTGTGTGTGTGTGTGTGTGCATGTGTGCAATGATTGGAGTTCCTTGTGTGTGTGTGTGTGTGTGTGTGTGTGTGTGTGTGTGTGTGTGTGTGTGTAGATTGCAGGATGTCGTAGGGTGGTTAGATGTTGTGTGATGATGGTGCGTGTGCTTGCATATGTGTGTGTGTGTGTGTGTGTGTGTGTACACCTGCTGCAGGACACAGCAGGACAGCAGAAAGTGGATGGAATGTTTGATCCAAAACACGGCCTGAGGCGAGTTGGAAGTGACTGGCAGTCATTCATCCCCTCTGCACACACACACACACACACACACACACACACACACACACACAACACACACTGTTATATCGAAATAAATAACACTAAGCTGACCTGAATCGCTCAGATTTCAAATTTAAAGTCTCGCACATCCGTCTTGACAAAATTCCAACATGAAACATTTTCTGTCAGCCTTAATTTTTCCACCTGCTCCGTAACCGAGAAACCAACACAGTCCAGAGAGGGTCGAGTTGGGAAAGAAAAAATTCAGCAACAGTCCAATAACGTTTCGCCACAAAAATCCTTCAGTGGGCTCTTTAACTGATGGATGCATGCATGAGATACATGAGATACAGTCAGAGACTTCCAATCGGTCGGTCGGATAACTATAGAGCCGAAAGGTGAATATTGTTTGGAAGATTACACATTACACACACACACACACACACACACACACGTCCATAAAAGCTTTTTGCTGTATCGGTTCTGCAGCACATAAATTAATCAACCGAGCAAAGTATATACGTCTCCACTGCTGCCGTATACGCACAGAAATTATTTACTGTGCACTCATAAAAGCAAGAAGCACACAAACAACACGCACACACAATGCACACACACACAAACATGCAACAAAAGTGCTCGTGCAGCACGAACAGAGGATAAATTAGCCAAAGAGTCCATGTGCACAGAGGATCAAAACTCAAGGCAACTTCCTGTTTCCTGTTTCACCGACGTTTCTGTTTGTTTGTCTGGTTGCTTTTGTTTAATGATGTTGATACGAAGCGAGTTTGTGGGTTATTATTCCGCTCTAGTCTGAGATTGATGGTCGGGCGCTGCAGCCTGCTGCCACAATGTCCTTCGCACAATGTTTTGACACGGCGTGTTGTGTGTCACACACCAGAGTCTGGAGCGGAAAGGGAAAAAAAAAAAAAGTCAACAGTGTCACAACAAAACAAAAAAAAAAAAGTTCTGCAGCCGCACAAGTTGACGGAAAACACAGTTTCTCTTTATTGTAGAATAAAGTTCCTGCATATTATTTCTTTTCGAAATATTTTTCTAACCTCGGTGAGTTTATCAAGGCCCTCCAGTCCGCTTTTGCTGAAAAATGCATTTATTTTCTTTCTTTTTTTGAGCCTCATATCACACACGGACTCGCTGCTTGATATGAGCCTCAAATGTCTCCAGACAATGAAAATGAGCGGCGCAATTTTTATTTGATTTTTCTTTTTCTTTTTTTTGTAACGGAGGAGGCGGAGGTGAAAAGATTTGTTTTCTTGGAGTTTTAATGATTAAAAAACCAGTAATGTGTTTTGTGCAAAATGAGAACAATAAAAGGGATAATAATTTCTAGCATCACTCCAGTTTCTTTTTAAAAAAAAAATAAAAAAAATAAATTCTATTACTTCTGTCCTAAATTTTCAAATTAAACAGCGCAGATGGAGTTCAATTAGTGCCTGTTTTCCCTTTGCTGATGTTCCCTCCTACCCCAGAAGCATGCACAATCTCCTACACACACACACACACACACACACAGAGTTCAGTCTGAGTATTGAGGAGCGTTGTTTGGGGAATTTGAAACGTGTGTTCGCTCCAGATAACAGACAAATCACCAGGTTTTTCTCCCTTCAAACGCTCGTAGTCCCGATTTGTTGTGTTGAGTTTCAGTTCCACGCTTCCAAAGAGCAGATTAGCATCTCTGTCACTCACACAATCCGCCCACACAAACAGCTCCGCCCCCACACCGCTGACTTTATACTTCTTTTTGTGTCTTTTGTTTTGTTTTGTCGAACCTTTTCAGTCTTTATATTCTTCGCTGTGGAACTAGCCTAGCCTCGCCTAGCTAGACAATAGTGTTGCAGTCAAGACGGCACCACCCGAGACCAAAACATTATCAAGACCGACCGCTGTTGTTTCCTACACGTTTGTGTCGGCACAAACGCACGCAAACACGTGGCGGGCTGCAAACTCTGCGGAGAGGCCGCGACGGGTCGAGACGCAGATGGCAGGAGACGAAACCAGCCGTCGTTAGCGGAAGCAATACGCTGGCGGGAATTGCATCATGCTTCTTACATAATGAATTCCTTTTTGTTGTTTTTGTTGTTTGGAAAGGGGGACGGCAATCTGAAGATCAGGCAAAAACATCAAAATAAAAAGATAAATAAACGACGTAAAATCTGAAATATTCAGGCGACGTGATGCAGTGGTGACGTTTTAAATGCGTCGTGAAATGCGGCAAGATTGGTTTCACCTCCGACCTTTCGGGTGACATTTGAGATAATGGGAGTGTTGGGGTGTGTCCGTGTGTGTGTGTGTGTGTGTGTCCGCGCGCGCGTGTGTGGGTTCGGTGTTAGTGGAGATTGTTTCATTTTACCCTCTGGTGAGTGATCAATAAATAATTAGGCTGCGGCAGCAACAGCTGAAGAAAATGAGAGATGAAGGCAAAAATATAACGAACTGGAAAAAATAAAATAATAATAATACGAAAAAATGATTGTGATGTATTGAAATGCGATATCAGCGCCATAGGAATTTATTTGAAGGAACCAGAAAACTGCTGCTGGAAAAATACTCCTCAGTCCAGCTGAGATTTCTTCTGCTCCCTACACTGAAACACTGCTGGTCTGGAATTGATGTCCCTCTCTGATGTCGGGCTAAATATAATAAAATCAGGAGGCTGTTCTAATAGAGTCCAGGACATAAAAAAAACACAGCTACATAAAAAAAAGACAAAGTTGTGAATGACAAATGGCACCTTCAAAATAATGAAGGACGCACAACCCTGCTGTCCTTGACGTAACAAACACACACACACACACACACACACACACACACACACACAAGCGTGCAGTGTAATGGTCAGCCGTCATTTTCCAGCTGCATGGACCTCGTCACATATTTTGGCCATTAAGTAAAAATTAGCAGGAAGTGTTTTTCACTTAGCGTTTTAATCACTTCCTGCTGAGGTTAATAAAGGTTGCACATAATGCTAATAGCCATAAAACCTTCAGCAGAATATCGTAAAAATCGCTGTATGATGATATTAGATGCACCGCCGCCGCCGCCGCCGGATCCGCGGCCAAATTGAATTTCTTTCCCGTCTCAAGGTCGGCGTGTGAATCTAGGCCGCGTTCCAACATGTTTTAAAAGGTCCATCGACAGAGTGGCTAACATGATCGACCCGAACCCTCGGGGCCTCCACCTACAGCAGAGGTGACATTAAATGATGGTGTCGCTCTTTGCAGATAATTCAGTTTTTGTCTGCTGCTGTTGTTGTTGTTTCGTCCCGGACGGCCAGATGGAGCATAAAGGGGAGGCGGGGCGACAAAAAAAGGGCGTCGGCAGCCATTTGGCAGCGCAGCGTCACTCGCTACTTTACAGTCGCTTGGTAAGATGTTTATAAATCAGAACTAATTGACACAGAGGACCAACTAGCAACTCTGTGGTGATGTCTCCGCGTGGAATACGATCCCGTTTCCCCGTGTCCGGCAGACGGTAGTTTAAACTCCCTGGAAGCAGAGCGAGGTCGCGTCTGTGAGAAGCAACAATGTTGTTGGTATTACTGGGATTATTGCAAGTCTGCATTTGACCCATCATCCCCGGAGGGAGCGGTGGGCAGCAGCAGTGCCAGGAAAGACGGAAAACATCAAAAATATTTGCAGGCGTAACATTTTAGCCACCACTTTTTTTTTTTTCGGATTTGCCCTTGCAGTTTTGTGGCACACGTTGGCTCAGGGATGTGTTGTAAAGAACTGGATACCAGACTGTCAATATGTCGGCACGCCGATTTTTCCCCAGTGGCCGCTCAAGGTACTGCAACTAAAAAAACCTTCTCCAGGAAGGAATGGAACGGTTCGGATTGGTTCTGTGAGTTACAGAGGCATGATGGGAAGTGGCACTACTGCGCACACTCTATGGACGTTGGCTGCTGTCTTTAGCGTGGTTAGCATGTTAGCATTTTTCGCTTCTTCTTTTCAGCAGAAGTTGGAAAAAGTCTCTTCTTCTCTTTGTCATTGCGATGCAACATGTTTATAGACTGTGGAGGGAAAAAACACTGGTGAGCAGCTTCCGGCCAGCTGAGACCCAACTACCCCCCCCCTTCCCCGCCCCACCGCCAACCCCCTAACCCCCCACCCCTCACCGCTCACCCACGCCATGTGCTGCCAGCCAGAGTCGCAGCTGGTTCAGGTCACACGGCGCCCAGAGACCGGAGGCGTGCGGCCCAGTTCCCTCCTCGTCCTCAGCCGCCGTGACCCCTGGTGACCCCCGGTGACCCCTGGTGACCCCACGGTGACCCCGCAGTCACTGAGTCTGAGCAGCTTCTCTGACTGAACTGTCAGTGACCCTTCATCTGGCTCACCGCCACCGCCGCCACCCACCTGATGGTTGCAACGCAGCTTCCTGTGTGTGTGTGTGTGTGTGTGTGTGTGTGTGTGTGTGTGTGTGAGAGAGAGAGAGAGAGAGAGACGTCATGCAAAGTGCCTTCAGGCCTTTATTCCAGGCCAAAAAGATCTTTAGATTTGCAGACGATTCCCAACACTGATAATAATAAAAACATCTTAGCCTGCGTGGTTTTAGCCCTCTGTTTGCAGCCTCACCCTAAATATGACACATTGTTAGACAACATGTTTGAATAGGGGAAAAAAAACCCAAAAAACATTGCGGTCTGGGAGGGCAGAGCCGACTGTCAGGGGGCGTGGCCACTAATCTGTCAAGTACAAGAATTAATGGAGGAACCGTTCGCTGCCTTTAAAAAAAAAAAAAAGTCACAGTGTGAAGCTTTTTAAAAAATTCAACACAAAAGACTTTTTTTCTCCAGGCTGACTTTGACGACAGTTTCATTAAATAGTTGAATACGGAATATATGCCGAAATATTCAGCGAAGCCGGGGGTCGATTTTCTCCTGCAACCTCGGCAGTGGCAGTTTAACAAAAAAATAAAAAATAAAAAATACACCAGTGAATAAAATAAAACAGCTTTTGCCAAAAAACCGAAGGACCGAGTCAGAATTCTTAACATCTTAAAAATGTTTCCCGACGTCTCCAGCAGCCGCGAGTTCAGACTGACTCACTGGGAATCAGTGGCGTCGTGTTACGCATCGGGTGCCTCGTGCACGGACGCTCCACTGACATTTGTTTGAAATATAACGAAATACCAATAAATACAAAAACAACAAATAAATCAAATAAATCAGCGCAGACGAGTTAAACGCACTGAGAATAAAAAAGACGTTTCTACTCTCGACTCCACTTTGCATGTTGCACGTCCTGTTTTACATACAGACACCTGTGCGTGTGTGTGTGTGTGTGTGTGTGCGCGCTTGTGCGGCGTGCCTTTGCTCGCTGGCGTGGTATGACAGCGTGTGTTTGTTCTGTTTAGGTGTGAAAATGTCAGGCTGTCGGTGCAGAGGCGTCATCAGTGAGAGCAGGTGCGCCGTGACGGACAGGTGTGACATTTAACTCTAGTTTCTCGGCCAGAAACTCCATCCATCTCTGCCTGTGGCGCTCACTCTCTCACTCGCGCACACACACACACACACACACACCTCAGACTTTACCGCTCACACATGTCACCCTGATTACATCCTTCCTTGTTGTAAATGATTCAGGTGTTCTTCTTTTTTTTCTTCTTTTGTCTGAAGGTGAAAGCAGTTTGTTACAAGTTAGCATCTTGCACCCCTTGCATCCCCTGCAATAATAATAATAATAATACTACTACTACTACTACTACTAATAATAATAATAATAATAATAATAATGAAGAGAAGAAGAAGAAGAATTTTAAGAATCTTCCATTGTCCAAAACTTCCCCAAGCTTCCCAAAATTTCCCTCCAAAATCGACACTTTCATCAGGAAACAAAGAGCCAGTTTCACTCCGTCCACACAGCAAGCCTGTGTTTTTTTTTTTTTTTTTTTTTTTTTTACATTTTCTACCTCCCTGCTCCTCCTCCTCCTCCTCCTCCACCTCCTCCTCCTCCTCCTCCTTCTCCTGCGGCATCGCCAGAGAAGCAACACACTTCCACACACACACACACACACACACACGCCGTCAGTTCAGCCCTGCAGCTCTCAGCAGGAAGTCCCAGACCACCTGGCCCTGCGCTCGGCCGGCCAAAGGATAAGATAAGTTACTGACAGGCTGCTCGCCAGCACTGCCGCTCCCTGCTCAGTGGTCCTCACGGCAGGAAAACAAAGCGAAAAAAAATAATTAAAAAATTCCCAAAAACCCCAAAAAAACAAAGAGTTTGAGCTGCCGACTCGCCGTTTGCAGGCGTTTTCATTGTGTTGGTGCTGTTTCTTTTTATCGCCAACTGCCAATCTCGCTGATGAAAAACATGGAGACCCTGAAATCACCCCATGTGAATATGACACATTTATGCCTTCATTCCCTAAGACTCAGTTGGTCATTGACGCCTATGCGGCAACTCTTTTTTCTGGCTGTGCACTTCCACAGCAGCTGCATGTTTTCTGCAGGTGTTCACGCCGACGTCCCCGCGCCAAACAAGCTCGCCGACCTCAGAAAGTGTTGCGTGTGGGCTCTCGCTCCGCTCACGTCCGACCGAGCGCATCCCTGCAGGGAATTTAAAAAGGGGGTTTGGTGGGCGGGGCTGACAGCAGGGGGCGATAAACATCGACTCGCTTCCACCTGCTTTTTCACACCGTGATGAATGCAACCGCTAATTAAAACGTGTGTGGCCTAAATGTGCATGTTGTGTACGCAGTGTGGTCCATTAAAAAGATCTCTCTGCGTGCTCAAATTTTTTATAAAAAAAAAAAAAATCTCTTTTTTTTTTTTTTTTTCTTTTTTTTTTTTAGATTTAGCCATGATTCCTAACGGTAGCCTGGAGTTACCGTGAGCCTGATTTGTGGAGTAAACGGCGACGATAACGAGCGCGACATTAAGACCTCATTATATTCCTCCAACCGTTTTATTTTCCATTTTGCACGTGTCCTCTGGCTGCGGCCTCCTCTCCTCCTCTCCTCCTCCCCTCGCTCCTCCTCCACTCCCCGATTCCCCAATTTAACGTCAAAGGACGTCGCTGAAATATCTTCCCCGGCTGTTGAAATTAAGACTGTGGATTCATATTTAAAATTCTTGCCGTGTGTGTAATTAAGTCCTTATTGTCTAATTGGGGCGGCTGGGTTGGAATCACAGCGGCAGGTGTGGGTTTTTTTTTTTTTTTTCTACCCTCGTCTGTTTGAACAAACCTCCAACCTCCCGGACTGGAAGTGAAATACGCTGGATGGAAGCAGCTGCTGGAGCCTCTGAGGTGCAGCAGCTCCTTGATGTCTCTGGCCTGCAGAGCCGCGATGAGAAGCTGGAGGACTTGAGAGTGTCCACAAGTCCAAGGCTGCAGCCGCATCAGGACTTACTGGCTGCGTTTCTATTGTCCCAAGAACATCGCAATAAAAAAACTGGTAATGGAAAACTTAGAAGACCCTCTCGGTGTCATGGAAACACTTTTTCCGCATTTACACGTCACTGGATGAGACGTACGGGTTCATGTGACGAGTTGACTTCAAGTGAAAATGACGCCGACAGAGGAGGAGACGGAACAGTTTTTACAACCATTCTTGACAGCAAACAACATGGAAATGCAGATTTATCGTGGAATGCTTTGTACCTCCGTCCTCCTCACAGTGGGGCCTCACTGGACCAGATTTGACCAGAATTACGGCGCTTGTGCAGCTTCGCACCATTCACTGGAAACACCTACAAATCGCAATTGTAATTTGTCGAAATGTTTGAAATATCGTTTTTTTATTTTTGTGAAAAACTGTCATGGAAATGCAGCTAGCGTCGCAGTGTCATCTGGGAGGGAAAGAAAGACAGGAAAAAGAAAGACGTGAAGGAGGCCTGGTGGCCAGGGAGGAGCTTTTGTGAGAAAATATTTAATCCCGAACATTATCAGATGGCATCCACGTTGCATTGGAGCCATTATGTCAAACCACTCACCGACTGGTTGAACCCACCCCTCCCCCTCCCCTCTTTCCCCTCGCCGGCCTGGTTAGCTCATCCATTCTTCTCCTGTGTCGCGTCTCAAAAAAAAAAAACGATTTCTCGCTCCAAAATGCCAAGTTCTCTTTTTTCCCCCTGCAAATATCCATCAGCCGCCGAGCCAGCGAGCTGCTGTACATGCTGACCTTTACTCTTAGATGCTATTAACAGTTGAAATAAATGGTTATTGAACGCATTCCCAAGCCCCCCTCCTCTTCCGAAAAGGTGAACCGCTCTCATTGTGGACACCTCGGAGCATCGGCGTAGCGCCACAAAATGTCAGAGGCCCGTAACTCGAAGCGAGATTGACGGCGGAGAAGAAGAAATACTTTTTTTTTTTTTAAGAAAAGAAAATACGTCAAGGGCCTCAAAGGTTTCAAGGAAAACACAGAGCCGGCCGCAGCGGGAGAAATGATCTGCTGATTGTTCGGTTTGGCCTGGAAGCACCGGAGAGAGCAAAGAGGCCAGGCGGATGTGTTAGCGCTACACCTGCCAGCCAGAAGGTGCTGGTTCCACTTCCTGTTCCTCTTCCAGGTGGTTCTGGGTACGGGTGAGCTTTTCTCAGCAGCCTCACGAGCTCTGTTTAGGTTCCATCACCTCTCGACGCTCGCGTGCGTCGCTTCAATGCCGATGTGTTTACTCCAGTCTGGTTTCAAGGTAGAAAGACCCGACCAGGAAAATTAAATGAAATGAATATACTCATTTAAGTAAAAAGTACAACCTACACTCTGAGTTCAGGTTGAGCAGCGATAGAAAAAAAAAAAGTCGGACGGTTGGAGAGTGGGCGGGGCTTAGTGCTGTCGTCTCAGCGGAGTTCCGTAATTATTCCACGCCATTAGACCGGCGGGCTGTAATTAACTACCTATTTGGAATTAGCACGTGCGACAGCTCACAGGGAGTGACGAGGGGGGAAAAAAGAAAGACTGAGGAAAAAGTTCAGAAGAGGAAAAAGGGAAGGAAGCGCTCGAAAGACTCTGATTGGCTGAGGGAGTCGACGGGGGAGCGAGCGGCTTGGAAGCTTAACCCCAACATCCGTCCGACCAAGAGCCCACAGCAAGTGTGTGGGATTGGCAGGCGACACCTGGAGGCTGGTTGGACAGAGTGTCCGCCTGCCACCTTCAAATGGACCAATCAGCTTTGATCCTGGTAGTTTGACCAGCCCCCAGGATGACCATGAGGATTCTTTTTGTTTTTCCTTTGCATTGCCGTTTGTTCCAGATAAAACTCCACTTCAAAAGCAGCTCCTCTTCCTCCTTCTCCTCCTCCTCCTCCTCGTCTTCTTCTGTGGTATTTTTTTTGCTGCACTGCAAACTCCCGCCTCTTCCTGGCTGATTGGTAAATTTTGAGCCCGACTGAAGCTGCTGAGGGTTGATTTTATTTTTATTTATTCATTTATTTATTTTGCGGATTTTGCTGACGTTTGCGTAACGCCGTGTTTGGGGCACGGCGGCGGGGAAGTGGAGGAATGAGGTGCGCTGAGGCGAAGCTAAAGCCAATAGCATCATATTCATAAAGGCCACATTGGTTTACGAGCGGACGGCTGTGATTGATCCCTGAAAATGGATTGGATTAACACAGCGTAAGGGCCTGTGACACACACACACACACACACACACACACACACAATCAGGTATTGTGTTGAAGAGCAGCTCTGAGATACACACACACACACACTAAGACAATGCAGATGAAATGGGAATTGTATCTCAGATGCATTCGACTGTGGCTGCTGAGGAATTATGCATATTTGAACAAATGTGCTGCCCTAGAATGGCTTAATTGAATATTAAGCATTGCATGCATGCATGCGTGCGTGCGTTCTTGCATCTATTGCGTTACTGCGCTACTTCCATCTCATTTCAACTGGTGCTGAAATGCTTGTGTTGCGTTTTTTTTGTTTAGTTTTTTTTTTGTACAGTAAATAAAGTTTATTTCCATTTTGAGGAAGTGTGAGGGTTCACACTTCACTTCACTGTTGTAGTGAGTGTGTGTGTGTGTGTGTGTGTGTGTGTGTGTGTGTGTGTGTGTGTGTGTGACTCGTGCAGACAGACGGAGAGCTGGGGGGTGGGGGTGCGGGTAAGACGGCAGGAATTAGCGTGTGTGTTGAGGTGTGACTGCCCTACTTGACTAATGAGCTGGTGTTTAACTGGGAGGAAGTCGCAGCTCGACCCGGCCGCTGCTAACGCTAACGCCGCGTGACAGTTACACACCAGGTCGGCGCCGCCATCGCCGCCGCCATCGCCGCCACCGAACCCCCGAGTCTGTTCATTAACTGCAGCGGCCTTTAGGACTTTGTGTGTGTGTGTGTGTGTGTGTGTGTGTGTGTGTGTGTGTGTGTGTGTGCCCATTGTGCAGAATGTAAAAAAAAACAAAAAAAAACTGAGCATTCCAGTCATTCAAATTTCAGGCCGCTTCAATTAAAGAACAAAATAAAAAAAGAAGTGCTATGGCAGCTTGGTTGCCAGACACTTCCTGTGTATCTGGATCGGAGGGATTCCGGGTCATCTGTGATGTCACAAAGGGGAGCGAAGCCTCTCGTCTGGAACCGTCGGCGTGGTATTTTTCCGATCCGAGGGAAAAGTGATCCAGTCGGCCCGTTTGATGACGACGACGACAACGACGACTCGTCCTTCATCGTCTCCCACCCGGGACGTTAGCCCCTCCCCTCCGCCCACCCACCCCCAACCAGACCCGGCTCTTTGTGGTCCGGCGCCGTGGGACGGACGGCGTCGCGGCGGGAATATGGGATCCGCCGTCTGTTTCGGAGAGCGGCTCGACACGCCGCCACGTCTCATCCTATTGTAGCAGCAGCAGCAGCAGAGGGGACGAGTCCCGAGGTCCCGCAGCTCCAGAGGTCTTTGAATGCATCGGCAGGGAGGGAAAAAAAAAAAAAAAAAAGTTTTGATATCAGACATATAAAGGCCTCGGTTTCGTTTTGTGTAAGAATCCACGCAGGGATTTCCTTTTTTTTTTCCGGCTGTGTTTCAGGGTGTTTCCTGATCCGTGTTTATTTTACTGTTTGTGACGCTTATTTTAAACCCAATGGCTGGAAATTACGCCACCTATGGGCGATTTTTAGAAAGGTCATAGCTTCTTTTGTGTTATTTAAACTACAACAAAATTGCACAGCTGAACATCTTCTACCAGCACCGGCTCCGCCCACTGACCACGCCCTCTGGCTGGCTCCACCCACATGGTCACATTCTCTCCTCCTTTTGCTTGTCCATCCAGCAGGTCCATCTGTCTTTAAACCCCCCCAGCCCCGCCTTCCCAGCCCCTCCCCCTCACCCCCCCTCTCTCTGCCGAGTCACCGCCCACCATCTTTATGCATATTTATTCATAACTAATATTCAAACGTCTCCGGGCCGCATTAGCATAACGGCGGGTAATAATCACCGCCGTCGACACGTGTCTGAGAGGTGACACCTCACTCAGCTCCGGCCCACCACTTTCAATTTCCTCCGCTGTCGCCGACTCAATCAGGAGAGAATTTGTTTTTTTGGACAAAGATCGGCAACACGTGCGGCTTGTTAAGTATTCAGGGCTAAAATGCAGAAATGTAAACATTTACGATGCCGATTAAAACAGGAATTTTAACGCAGGATTATTATCGATTACTTCCCCCAAGGTTGGAGCAGCGTTTGAGAAAAATTGCTGTGGTTTATCTCACTGGGAAAAGCCCTTGCAGCCTTTTTCACTATTGGATGCACACACACACACACACACACACATACTACATGTTTCTCTGTTTTTTTGGGTTTTTTTTCCCAGATATCTGCTTTTTCCCATCATTAGATCAATTTTGCGGCTATTTATGAAGCTGCTTTAAATTCTCATCTCTGCGGTTGCGGGTTTTCCTTTTTCTCTCTCGGCAGTTTGTGGTTGCGTCCTATCGAGTGATTTGAATGAGTTCATGCGGGAAACGCCGACCCTGCAGTGTTCACGCCAATAACACTGTCAGCCTGCCCACCTGCGGCCTCTCCTACCTTTGAGGTGAGACCCTGAAGTCGCTTCTGCACCGCTGACTTATTGCAGGAACCGTCACCTGGTGGCGCTGCTTTGTCACTTCAGTCCTGCTGCTGCTGCTGCTAGAGCCGCGTGTCCAGCGGTGTGGAAGAAAACCTTTTTTTTTTGCAGGAAGTACAGTACAACTATCTGGATGTTGTAACCAAAGGAGGAAAGAATCCAGGAAGAACTTCCTGTCCTCATATGCTAATGCTAAGCTATTGCTCCTGTGAGTGCAACTGAGCACTGTTTCGTTGAAGACACCACAAACCCTTGCATCCCGTTTGAAGCATTGACATTGTTGTGGGTGTGGCTAGAGTTTAGCAGCTTAGCGCACACCGAGCTCGCGCTCCAATCACGGCTCACCTCTGGTCCCGCCCACCTCACTTCCAAATTTGGAATCCTCTGGTTTCAAAACTCAACCCGGAAGCTCCAGGTGGCGCCACTGACCGTGAAGGCCAAACCCTTTGATGTGACGTCGCTGTGACTCCGCCCATCTCCACGTGCAGCCAGTGATTAGCGGCGAATCCTTGGCGATGCTTCGTTTGTTTTGTTCGTCAGACTTTGAAAGAAACAATCAGTCATAATAATCCGTCTCTTTATGGGCTGGCGGCGCGCTGACCCGGTGCTAATGGACCAATCTGTCTGAGTGGCTTTTCATTTGTTTTTGTTTTTCTTCATTTATTTTTGCAAACGAGGCTGTTCTGACGCTAATTAGAACCAATCAGAATGAGTAACAGTCAAAAGCTGCATTTCCATCACAGTTTTTCACTAAATAAATGCGAAATTTCTAAAATTTTGACATAGTAAAATTGCGATTTGCTTTTTTCACGTGACCCCAAAGTCACATCTCGTGACCTGTAAATGCTAAAAAAAAAAAAAAAAAGTGTTTCTATGACACTTTTGCGATATATGTCCATATGGATACGTGTGAAAAACCGCCTCATGAGAGCCTCAAAACCTTTTAGCCGTATTTGAGAGGTTTTTCCAGGTTTAGTTGTTTCCATCACCAGTTCTTTATTGCTATGTTTAGGATTTTTACAATTCTAGGGGTCATGGAAACGCAGTCAATGACCAAAAAAAAGGACTTTGGGTAACTTCTGCAAGAAGTTGAGTTAGTGTTTGATGATGCACACACACACACACACACACACGTGTTGAGGCGGCGGCGGCGGCTATGTAGTGCAGCGACTCCTCCGCCAGCAGGTGGTCGACTCCACTCGTCACTGCGGCTCCGTTTTATGTCCGGACTCCTGCACTTGTTTCCTCCCACGTCTCCACTTTTATTTTCCTTTTCTTTTTTATGGCTCGCTCGCCCGCCTGCCAGCCCCGCCTGCTGCTCGACCACGCGTGATGGATGGAGGGGTTGCATCCTTCTCTTCTCCCTCCTCCTCCTCCTCCTCCTCCTCCTCTCGCCGTCCCAAAAGCCTCCGTCTCTCCTCCCTCTTACCTGCCGGCGCCAGATGGCTCGCCACCTGCCGCCAGCAGTCAACAAAAGCTGCAATTACCCTTCATGTCCGACAAAGGGAAGCTGTGGGTGCGCGCGCAAACACGGAATGCAATGCAGGAGACACGCACACACACACACACACACACACTATTATTTCCTCCAAATCACTCTGGCAGTATATAAAAGAAATCAAGACCATGACGTCATACAAAGTGAAAAGGCCAGTTTCCAGGCAGTTAATGACTGGTAGCGGAAGCGGGATTTGTTACAAGTGTGCCTCGGTTATTATTCCGTCACTCTCGCCGTGCACGAATGTCAACGACTGCGTGATATTTTTCTCTCTCTCTCTCTCTCTCTCTTTTTTCCCCCTACGCGGTAATTGCACACGATTGATTATGGATGTGCATGCGCGCACATGCGCGCGCTTGCAGTGCACGCGCGAGTCGCCTATTGCCGCTGATAATTATGCTGATGACTGACAGACAGGCGTGATAAACAGAGTCGAGCTCGTTGGCTGCCGCGCTGCGTTGCCATGACGATGATGCAAAAGAAATAAAAAAAAAGGAACATTATGCTAAAAAAAAAAAAAGAACTTGGTGCTATGAGTGTTGTGAGGTTTTTTTTTTGTTTTTTTTGTTTTTTTTTTGCCGTTCCAGACTTTTTGAAGTGGAAATGATGAGAAATAAAAAGCTGTGACGACGCCGTTTAATGGGATGTGCATAATCGGCGCCGCCTTCCTCCCTCGCTAGCACATCGCCGGGGTTTTAGACTGTGGCCTCCAGCTCACAGTCTCACCGTTCCCCATATATATCTATGAATATGTGTGCAATGCACCTGCGCAGCAACAATGGCATGTTTTTTTTTTTTTCTCTCATGAAATTGGTCGGGATAATGGCGCTAGCGCTCTGATTTGCATAATTAGCTGCGATTAAACCTGCAGCGCTGAACCTTCTGTCTTCTGACAGTGAGAATAAACAGGTGGTCACGTGACTAACTGGCCGACTTTGGATAAACAAGTGTGTCGTTGTGAGCAGCTGCTGTGGCTCAACAGACGCGCACAGATATATTTCGCTACATTGAAAACTTTTTTCTGTGCGAAATGCAAAACAACGGCTTCCGTCGAATATTTGCTTGCTATTTTTACATTCAAAGGTCTTATGTGCAAAAACGTTCTCTATGTTTTAGATGAATAAACAGAATGCACAGAAGAAAGTGACGTCACAGCGCCCCCAGGTTGTCACCACAGGTTGCTACTGAATACAAATCTGGCCGCCCCTCACAACTGTAAGACAGCCACCACCACGAAACAGTAAACAAGCAGCAGCAGCATGTACAAGCCACGCAGAGCTAATTTTAGCATTACATGCTAACACGCGAGCAGAAGCAAAGAGAGGAAAGTCCACGACGCCGTCCACAACACAGCGACGGTCATGTGGTTGCTCGGGGAACTGCTTTGTTTTGGTTGTTTTGTTACCACAAAGTTACGGCCTCTAGTGTTAAAATAATGGTACTTCAAAAAAATGCTATCGGTGAAAACGATGTTGGACAAAAGGTCCAAACTCTTATTTTTATAGCAGGAATCAATGTTGTAGTTAGCGTTTAGAGAATGAAGGAGCTCCAATCATGTTGGCTGATGATGGAGCATGTGGAGTTTGAAGTGTGATTAATTGCGATTAATTGTGAATAATGGGGGGGCGCTGACGGACGCGGCCACGAATGTGGTGGTTTGTGAGAGTGTCAGCACGGACGCAGCGACATCCGAGCTGCAGCCGCCAGTGTGACTTTATTGTCACTAGTGGGGGAGAATTTGTCCCGCAGCAAACAGGAGGGCAAATCCACTTTGTGCTCTCGAAGCACCAAATTGCGCACACACGAACACGCATGCACGTACACACACACACACACAAACACACACACACACACACAGACACACAAAACCCAGGGCTGGAGAAAACAATGACGCTGTAACAACAAGTACATTCAAGAACATTTTCCTTTTTGATGACACACAAACACACACACACAAACACACACACCAAAAATTCAATTGAATAAGAAAAACTTCACCAGAACTGTCAGAGCAGGGCGCCGGTTACTTGCTGGTTCACGACACTGAGCAGTGAAAACACTTCCTGGTCCTGTCCTAGCCTGTCACTTAGCCCTCTGTTCGCAGTCAGACTTTAAATACCTCGGCCATAGGACGGAGAAGAAACCAATGAGACGTCCCGGTTCCAAGCACACCACTGAATCAAAGCAAAATTAATCTCACACCTCTGCAAGAAAAAACGCCCGCGGTGTCTAAAGTTCCCAAAGAGCAGAATTAACTTCCAGTCTGCAGAATTTGAGACACTCGCACTTTTTTTTTTTTTTTTACTCCCATAATGGGGCCGTTTCACCGTTTGGTGCCGGTGGAGTTCGCGCCGCACGCGCGGCTGCCTTCCAATAAACTGGCCGCCCGCCGCCGCCGCCGTTTAAGACTTGAGAGGACATCGATTCGGCTTTATTGAGAAGTTGGATCCCTGCTCTTGATGGATGGCTTTGGCGGTGGCTTTGGCCATGAGCGAAATGTCCATAAAGAGGCGGCGGTGGCGGACAACAGAGACTGAGAGCGGCGAGCGGAGGCGAGTAGCAGCGAGCGGCGCCGCCAACTGTCCCGCCCTCCTCCTCCGCTCGCTCATAACCTTTGCCAGTTAATTCCTGCTCCTGATGGATTTTCTGAGCAGGATTTATTTCTCGCTCTCTCCGATTTCTTGTGGTTATTGCTTCCTGCATACGTGGATGCACACACACACACATTCACACACGCACACACACATCGAGAACGTGTTTGTCTCACAGGGGTCCAATCAGAGTCGCTGTCTCCCCGGTGCAGCAATCAACAATGACTGGCAAGGCCAATTATATCACTTCATCATGTGATGTCAATTATTCCACTTGGAAGAGCTGACGGTGGCTTTGTGAACACACACCTTGACGAGAAGCCATCAAGCACGCATGCACGGGCGCGTAAAAAAAAAAAAAAAAAAAAAACACTCAATACCGGCACTCGCAGAAAGGGAAAAATCTTGTTTTTTGTATTTATTATTTGATTATTTGCTTCTTTTGCTTTTTTTGCACTGTTATTGACACCGTTGCCGATGCGCACCGGCCGCTCTATCAGGGCAGACGACAATCACGCAACAGCGACTCGCTGCCTGCAGACGTGCAGACGTCGGGTTCAGACGACCTGCTGAAGCTGGAAGGGAATTGAGACGCGACGGGAAGTGACCTTTGAACCCGGCAGACCTGGGTGTCGGTGCCGGTGACGAGGTGCTCTGGGCGTGACGCACACCGAGGCTGAGTCTGCAGGTGTCTGAGCAAATGGAGGAAAAAGCCCTGTTGTTGTCGCCGGGGGGTTAGAGGTCAGAGGTCAGAGGAGAAAGAGCAAACTGGGAGGAGAGCAGTGAAAGTCAACAGGGACCGAAAGAGACATTTTAATTAACTTTCATACGCAAGTGACTGACCAGTCACGGACCAGATGTGTTGTTGTTGTTGTTGTTGTTGTTGTTGTTGTTGTTGTTGTCGCTGGTATTGAAGAAATTGCAGAAATGTGAAGTTTTGCACACGTGCGAGTCAACACTGCGACACTTTTTACACTGCAAAGCTCATCTTCAGCCGAGTTCAGCAGAGCGGAGTCGGAATGTCCCAACCTGTTTTAGGAGATTTCATTCTCTTATGCATTTATTTATTTATTTATTTATTTATTTAAATTTTGAATGCGGCCCTCTGTGCTGGGGTGTGTGTACCCAGGACTCCCCTCTGTCAACTCCATTACAACACAATCAAGGCGGGAGGAGGAGGGACGGGCGGCGTCCCGTCGAGCCCGGACGGCAAACACTCATTTCTGCAGAGCAAATTGAACTTAGAATCCAATCCCACGGGCCGATCTGCTTTGTGTGTGTGTGTGTGTGTGTGTGTGTGTGTGTGTGTGTGTCTGCGTCTCAGAGCTGCAGCAGGAATTAACCCGCAACGTCAGGCGACATTGCAGATGAGGGAGCGGCGCCGGCAGCTGCGGCGGCGAACAGGTCGGAGTCGACGTTCCATGTTTGACGGAATGATGGCAGTTTCGGCACCGCCCAGTTGTTTTTCTGCACGGTGCAGAAAACATAGTAGCTGCAGGATAATAACTCAGAGTCGGTCTGTTGTTATGAATCCAATGTTCAGTTATTTCATGATACGATTCTGGATTCTCATCAGCTGACAGCGAGAAGTTGCCTGAATATGGAGAAAGGATTTTCACTGAGATCACCGAAGCAATCTCAACTTGCAGCGAATCAAATTATTTATTTATTCATTTATCTGTTTATTTATTTATTTATTTATTATTTTAAAATATTTTTATCCCGGATAATATTTACCGCGTCCACCTTGAGAAGCTCCAATCTGAAAAGTTTTTGGCTGATCCTTGTTGACCCCTTGTTAAGTGAGCTTTGAGTAGAAAAAAAAAAATATCATTTATAAGTTTTAAAAAATCACAAAAGATGAAGCTGAATAAGCTCAAAGTTTGTAAATAAGGAATGTGGCAGTGATTGAAAAAAGGTCAGAGGTCAGTCGGATCGGAGCCGGAAAACATTTCCACATTAAGAGAACTGAAAGTGGCCTTGAGAATGTAGAATTGTAAAGTTCATATCAGGCCGTGAAAGTTTATTGGACGCAGTGTTGACAAAGTGTGAACGACGTTTGTTTTGTTTTGGTGTTTTATCCCAACTTTTAGCAACGTGGAGTTGAATTTAATTTAATCGACCTTTATATCCTCCTAATGAATTATATAAAGTCAATTAAATCTGTTCAAAGGTTCAGAGATTGTTTGATGCTGCCCCCTGGTAAATTCCAATATAAACTCCAGCCACCTGAAGTGACTCAGCATGTGCGTGTGTGTGTGTGTGTGTGTGTGTGTGTGTGTGTGTGTGTGTGTCAGAGCACGCTTGTCAGCAGAGGAGTGTGTTTGCTCCTATGGAAGATGTGCATTTCTTCATCATTATCTGAATTAATTGTCCCGTCTGTTGCTGCGCCGGTGTGCAGCCCAATGGAAGGTGACAGTGTGTGTGTGTGTGTGTGTGTGTGTGTGTGTGTGTGTGTGTGCTAGTGTGTAAATTCCCCCTGTGCCAGTTGTGCGTATGGTGCCAGGAAGTGCAGACGCCCGGGGACACGACGACTCGACGCTGCTCATAAACCAAGCAGCGGCTGCTGTGTGTGTGTGTGTGTGTGTGTGTGTGTGTGTAGCAGGCGCACACATGTGCACGTGCCTTTCCTGTTTTCCATTGTGTGCTTGTGAGTTTGTCTTTACCAGCTGAGACTTTCCTGCACGGTGGGAACATGTCGCCCCCTGCTGGCCGGAGGCCCTTGGGGAGGGGGCGGGGCTACAAACAGAAGGATTTAAATATGGTTTGTGTTGCGCCGCCTAGTGTTTTGGGTTTTTTATTTCAGGCAATAACACAACGGTATCATAAAATCGGACGAATGACGGGTTTTAATTTCACATGACGGCAACAAAACTTGATGTTTCCAACCGTTGACTTAAAACTGGAGCTTTTAAGTCAACGCAACCTGGAAGTTGGAGCTCGGATCTCGATTTGTTGGAGGCGTCAGCTGCTGTCGGACATTGTTTTCTCTCCACATGGACCCTAAAGGCAGCAGGACGTGAACCAGAGGCCTCCAGCAGCTCGTGCTTGGAGTCATTGGAGGTTGACGAGGAGTTTGTGTTGCTGCTTCTCTCAGAAAACAGAAAATCACTGCGTCCAGTTGCAGAATCCATGACCTTCACGCTCAAAAAATATGTCACAGTGGGAGCTCGTTAAACCGGCTCTCCACTGGTAACTTCCTTCCTGCATGGACTTCCTGCTTCCTGCTTCCATCCTGCTTTAATTTAAAATTAGGAAAAATTAAAAAAAAAAAAAAAAGAGGTTCCACACTGGACACCCTGTCGGTGCTCTGTTTTTTTTTTATTCCATCAGCGGGAACAAAGTGTTTTCCGACGCCTCGCTGTGTCGGATGATCCCTCGCCAGGGGCGCTGCCACCGCCGCCAACCGCTCCTGGTTGGTCAGTGAGCGATGCCTGCGGCCCTAATGAAGGGAGTTTCTTGTCAGCGTGCAGGAAGCAGGAAGTGCAGATAGTGAAAAGAGCTCCTCCTCCCAGCGGCCGGGACCTTAATGATCCCAGCAGCCAGCAGACTTCCGCAGAAAACAATAATAATTAGAGCCGGCCAGCAGATTGATACCGGCTCCCCTGGTGTGTTAGTGTTTGTCTGTGAGTGTGTGTGTGTGTGTGTGTGTGCGGATGCTTGTTTTTGTGGGAGTGTTTGCCTCGGGGGAGATAAATCAATGTGTCACGTAATTGCTGGAGTGACCTTTGCTGATAAGAGACGCTCGCCTTTTGAAATCTCTATCCGTCTCTGTCACTTTGGCCATCGCCACCTCTCAGCCGCTCGCACACACACACACACACACACACACACACACACACCGGGACGCTCGGCCCGTGCGAAGGAAGCCGGGTGCGTGCATCGATTTTCGCTCGTTCAGCTCACATGCAAAACTTTGTTCTAATTCCGGCCGCTAATCCTTCGACCCGCCGTCTTCGTCGAAATGTGGAAACTGTCGCCGTGACCTTCCAATCCCATCGTCCATCAAGCAGAACTCGAAAGGCCATGAGTGTTGGCTCCCGTGGCTGATCACAGTTTCGTCGATAGTTGCAGAATTCTTGGGGGTTCGTCCGTCCGTTGATCGCTGTTCAACAGCCATCTCGGCTCATTTTCGTAAAAACCCCGCACTTTTCTTCTTCGCACGGCTCATTCGTCCGTCTGGAAAACAGCCCGGAGGAACACAATGGTCTTTCATTCTAACTCATCTAGTTTATCGATTTTTTTTTTTTTCCTTTGATGAAAACCAATAAAGGTAATAAATTATCAATAAGAAAAGCTGAATGAGGATTCAGTCGCATTGAAAACCGACCAATCAGAACCCCCTCCGCCCCCTCGCGCCTCCCACCACTGCTTGCCCTCTGACCCCTCTAATTGCTTTTCATCTCAGGTATCGAGTTGCAAACCGACCGAGCGCCGATTCCTCGTTAGCCTCGGCGACGCGGCGGCTTGCCAAGAGCGAGGAAGTGACTTCCTGCTTCCTGCTTCCTGCTTCCTGCTCCCTCCTGCCGGTCTTCATCGCACTCGGCAGCAGCAGCAGTTTGATTCATTAAAGTCTGGCATGGCTGTTGAACGGCTGAGTGGCTCCGCCTCGATGAAAGACGCCACCTATCGATTTCTCTTAACCTTTATTTAGCGGCGAGAGCGAGCGCCGCTCTTTCATTACAACTCGCTCGACTCTTTCCGACAACCTGTGTTAACAAACGGCAGCATTCTTACATCATGGATGAAGCGTAAATACTATACACATATATATACACATATATGTTCATATGTGTATATACACAGTAGTCCCTTTTTTCTCCTCCTTTGGCACGAAGCCTTGAGACTCTTTCATGTGTCAGTGCATCTAAATCCTCCGTCGCTCCTGTTTCCCATCTGCCTGTCCTACCGTTTTTCTTCCCCCCTCTGGTCTCGTCTGACAGTTTTGTCATTTACAGCCGTGCGTCATGTTAAATCTCACCTCCTGCTGCTTGAGGCGCCCGTGGAGAGAGAAGGAAGAGGGAATGGAGACAGAGAGGAGGAGGAGGAGGAGGAGGAACGAGGAAGGAAGTGATTTGTGCTTCCAGGTAGTGGCTCCGTGGGGAGGTGTAGCAGCCGACGGACGTGTTGGTGTTTGGCTGGAGGTTCTGGCAACATCAGGAGGAGGAGGAGGAGCTCTTGCACAGGAAGTGGCCACTGGAGCCGCTTACTTCTTCTTCTTCTTCTGCTTCCTCTGTTTCTGCTTCCTTCTCGCTGCCAAAACACTTTGTCAGTAACATTGTGCTCCTTGTTCAGGAACCCCCCAGTGTGTGTGTGTGTGTGTGTGTGTGTGTGTTTTCAGTCTCATTCTCCCAGTCTGCACTGGAACGCTGCCGGCGCTCCTGGCCGCCCTTCCGCGTCGGATGCGGAAGGGCGGATGGCGAAAATTTGCTAACTAAACATCCTGCATGTGAACAGTCTGAACAGTTGTATTTGTGCGTTCACGAATAACAATTGTACATAGGAGGTTGTGTTTTCACTCCATGGGTGTAAAAGTAAACCAGGCTACTATAAACTACTGCTCGACTCAGAGGTTTGACTCCAATCGCTGAGACTGGAAGAGCAGAAGGAACCTGATTGGCTGGCAGCGGCTGCAGTGTTTTGCAGATGGTTGTTGCCAGGTTTGCAGGGTGATCGTGTTGCAAACTGGCAACCATGCAGCAAGTGGAAACCAGCAGCAGGTTGCAGGAGCTTCACCTGGAGCTTCACCTGCAGCTTCACCTGGAGCTTCACCTGCAGCTTCACCTGCAGCTTCACCTGGAGCTTCACCTGCAGCTTCACCTGCAGCTTCACCTGGAGCTTCACCTGCAGCTTCACCTGAAGCTTCACCTGCAGCTTCACCTGCAGCTTCACCTGCAGCTTCACCTGCAGCTTCACCAGTTTACCACAAAAATCATCCATCAGTCATTGGTGGATATCGGTGTTATTGTGGGTTCAGGTCTGCTAAATGCTAATATTCCAACACACACAGCATGATATGCACTCCCTCGTATGCAAGTCCTGGTACCAGAAAACAGCCAGTCATCATAGAAAGTCGACGAGAAGGAGATTTCTTTCGCAGCTTAACGCCGCCGTCCTGGAAAATAAATAAATAATAATAATAAAAAAAAATCCCTCATTACAGTTTCATTCGACATCCTTCCAGCTTTGTTTCAATACAAAATATAAACGGCTGCATTATTGATGGGCTGTGAAACAGAACAAAAAGAAAGAAAAGGAAGAAAAAAAAAGAGGATTCATTCCCTGGCGGTGGTTCAGCTGGCGTCGCGAGTCGCCGCGCTCTGAGGTGTGCGCACATTTGCGGTGAAAAGTTGATGAGCTCGGGTTGTAATTGGTGTGAATATTTCATGGCGGCGGAGGGGGGACTTGACAGCCAGGGAAGCGGCTGCTTTTTCTGCTTAGGGACGCACACGAACGGCGACGAGGAGGCGAAACTTCGTGGAAGAAAGGCTGCAAAATGTCACACAACAGTGAGGCTCATTACTAAACTAAAACTGCTCACTCAGTTGCAACCTTTGGTGTTTTAGACTGTGGGGAAGGTTGTGTTGTTGTTGTTGTATTTTTTATTTTTTTATCCCCCCGCTGTTGATTTGTCGTCTCGTCAGCTGATGTTCAGCGGGAATAAAGTCACAGAGAGGTGAAGATCAGGAAGTGGAGGTGAGCAGGAAACTTTGCTTCACAAGACACAATTATTAAACCTCATTGAAGAGAACAGAACAAAATAGAAGAGAGGAGAGTAGAATGAAATAGAATAGAAGAGACAACTTCCTCACTGACATTCACTCATTCATCAACTACATTCAGAACAAAATGATAAGACCGAATTTGACGGAATTGAAACGTGTTAAGTCATTTCCGCATTACTTTAGTTTATTTTTGTGTTTTTTTTGTATTTACATAAAGTATCTGACTGTCTGTCTGTCGACGCTGACATTGCTAAAGCCAAGCAGATGAAGCCGTGACCAGACGATTGTCCATTAATGGCTGGGCGGTGCTGGTCTGGATAATTGCTGCATGTTTTGTAAATCATTCCAGTCCAAGAAACTCTACGGAAGAGGTGGAAGGTTTGTTTTTTGTTTTTGTTTTTCATTTTGTTGTTGTTTTTTTTTTTAACCAGCAGTATTTATTTATATTTATTTATATTTTATTTAATTGCCTGCCGTGATGAGTTTGGCTGCGGGAAAATTAGAGGTCTGGGAAACTGTTAATTCCCTGAGACGAACCTTCCTGATGTCCGACTTAATGTGCCCAGTTTCCCACTTCGTGCCGTGGAAACACAGAGATGGTTAAGTTGGCGGAATTTGCGGCTAAAATCCGAGAAGTTGGCGAGAAAACACATAATTTTAATTTAATATTTTTCACGAGAACCCAAAGTTTATTGACAGACTCTACTGTTAAAACACACACACACACACACACACACACACACACACACACACAAACATGCATACACAAAATTGCCAAATCCGAAAGTTTTGACGGGGAAAATTGCATTTTAACTTCTGGGTTCCATCTCTGGACACTGTTGACTGCCGACTGAATCGATCTCCAGTTAATTGCAGCTCTTGAATCCGAGTAGCTGGGATGTATTTTTACTTCTAGGTCTTTAGGAGTCACCCTCACCAGGGGAGGAGGAGGTGGAGGATCAGGAGGAGGAGGAGGAGGAGGAGGAGGAAGGTCAAGGAGGATGCTCACAAAAGCTCCACAATGATTCAGCGCCACCTGCCACTAGATTTTTGAAACATACGTGCAACCACACACCCATACACACATTCCCTTAACGCTGCTACACACACACACACACACACACACACACAGGCACCACCTGTCGGGGTGTTCTGGGAGCTCTTTAGCCAAGTTGAGCAGCGATCTGTCTCATCCATCTCTGCCGTCAACAAGAACAGTGGCAGCGGCAACCTCCAGAGACTCTGTGTGTTGTTGTTGCGGGGGTGTGTGTACGTACACACTGAAAAATCTACAATAGAAAGATTTGCTATGAATCGCATTTCAGGTCACAGTTGTGCTGTCAGCCGTTTTAAAGTTGTTTATTTTTGAATTGTGGTCAATGGGAAAAATGCTTTTTGGGTCCATGGGATTTTTTTTTGCTGCAGTACCTTGAGTGGCCACTGGGAAAAATCGGCCACCGCCATGTTGCCAGTCCGGTATCCAGTTCGGATGTGTGCGTGCGTGTGTGTATGTGGGGGGGGGGCTCGATCCGAGCCGACCGGACACTTTCCAGTCGGCTCGGATCGATTTTTCTTTTTTTTTTTTAAAAGAAGAAAAAAAAGCATCATCCGCCGACACATTTCAACAGCGTGACATTCTGAACAGACGCACAAATCAATCGGCCCCATCGGTTCCCTCACCTTCTGACTGACACACACACACACACACACACCTGTGTGAGCAGTCCAAAAGAAAAAAAAGCTCATTACGTCATGGCACTATTAGACACACACACACACATATATATATATATATATATATATATATATATATACATAGTAAAATGTATTCTGATGTGTCATTGATGTGAACATTTTCATCACTGTTACACAATCCCTCAGACAAAATAAAAGGGCTCTTTGGTGCGGACAATGAAAGGAGTTAATTTCCACTGGATGAATGAAGCTCAGCCTGCCGTTAAATTTCCCTCCTGGCAGAAAATGAACTTTCAGTTCCTCTCCAGTCCCGATTTGACCTTCTTCTTCTCCTTCCTCTTCTTCAGGAAAAAAAAAAAAAAGCAGTGCTGCACTGCTGTGCTGCTTGCAGGTGGGGGAGGAGCTCAGTTACAAGAGGGTCAGATAAATAAAACGGATTATGAGGCAGGCGGCGGCGGCGGCGGCGGCGGCGGCGGGAACACATGAAGATAAATACCGGCGGATAAATGAATGAACTTTCTGAAATATTATTTGTATCGATCTGGCGGCATAGGTCGTTAACGGCGACAACTACCCATGATTCATTGCTCCACAGTCCCTCGCTCTTCTTCTCCTTTTTACCCCTGTGTGACCTCTTGACAGTATATTTATATAAAACCCACCTCACTCTCTCTCCCTCCCTCCCTCCGTCCCTCCCACTGGTTGTCGGCAGTGGCGATGGTGGGAGGAGCCTCAGAAGCAGCGTTGGCAGAAGTTCGTGGCGGAGATTTATTTAGAAAAGTTTTGGCACTCGCAGAGATCCGTCTTGGCGCCCGCTGACCTTTGAGGCTCATTTAGCTCCATCGGTCTGCGGTGACGAGAGAGGCTTGTTAGCACATCCGCCGGGAAAAAGTTGCATCTCGGCTTGTTTTTTTTTTTTTTATTTTATCAATGACCGTGACGGTGGCGGAGGCACCCTAGTGGGCGGAGTCACGTTTCATCGATATTATCTCGATCGCTGCAGCTGCAGGAGGCTGGGCTCATTGTTTCTGTTTTTTGCTTTAACGAATCTGGTGTAAAATATCGTAAGCCGTCTCCTCCTAGGGGGCGCTGTGGGAACAGCCAAGGCTGCCGTCTCAGCTTGAGGATTCCTTCCCCCACTGATCGCAGACAGTTTTTTTTTTCTTTGCTCGGCATCCTTTGTCAGTGTCACACAAGAAGAATTAACTGAATAAAACCTCAGAAGGTGTCCATGGCTGCGTATTTAGTCCATGGCCGCTTTTTATAAGAACATTTTTTAGTCAGTCTTCCATATTTTTGCAAGGGGGACAAAGCAGAGGGCAGCCAACAACCGGCCTGGGAGGCGGCTTTGGGGGTGTATGGTCACTATCCTGTGAGATATATCGTGTACTTTGTGACATCACAGAGGGCTGAATTTTTTTTTTTTTTTCCCACAAGTAATGGTATAGAAAAGACAAGATAATTGTTATGGAAAGAAAGTGAACCTTGATCTCGACCTCAAGTCAAGAAAGTACACAAAAACATTAGAAACACATGCAAATCCGTCAGCAGAAAACACAGTTTTATCCGCAACCACACAACAGCAACACTTGCAGCACAAAAGGACGACAAAACCACCACACAGGAATCACTTTAATCTTCGCTGTGTTCGGCCGGCGACTCTTTAGGTTTCCTCACACCGTTGCACAACAGAGGTCGGTCCAATGACGTCGGCCCCCGGGCTGATACACACAAACCACATCAGGCCAATTAGACACACTGACACACAAGCACACACACACACACACACACACACACACACACACACACACTGGAGGAGTTGCACTTGACCAGCAAAAAAACGCTTCAAACTGCACGTTCTCACACACACACACACACACACACACACACACACTCTCTCTCTCTAATGTCTCTAATGCACTCCCTCTTCAGCTCACATCAATTAGCGGCGCTCTGTGTGAGTGTTTGCTTTGACCTTTCATACTGAAATTGGACGTTGGGAGGGAGAGTCTGCCAGGCGTGTCGCACCAACCTGTCTGAGTGCAGCACAGCAGTAGCAGCGGCGGCGGCGGCGCTGGTGGTGGAGGTGGTGGTGGAGCGTTTTTTAAGTGGCCCAACTTTATAACATCCCTCCAACTGGCAGCCAAGACAGAGATTTTTAATTATTTTTATGTCACTCGTCGCCCCCTTTAGGACTCTAATTAAAAACTTCCTCCCAGCCGGATGAATCACGTGATCGCCGGTGTCATGTCCCTGCATATATAACAAGTTATTATACTGCCGTTATAGAAAAAAACATTGAGACAAAGTGAGCCATGTTACAATGTGACAACTGGAAATGTTTCCAGGTGAGAATCAAGAGCATAGAGGTAAAAGGACCAGAAAATACTGTTTAACTCTTTCTTTTGTGATGCCAGGCTGAAATTTGATTTGGAATTAGTCCTGGATTTGAACACATTTAATAATATCTCCATCAGTGAAGCAAAAAACTGTGGAAAAAATGCCTTGTGTCGTCATCTTGCAGAGATGGAAAACTGGCCTGGCTTCCTCACACAGGTCATCTGACCAGCCAGGTCAAAGGTCATGTGTTCTGCAGATATGCACCTGGTCTCTGTTTGGTGTCACAAAGGGGTAAACACACCTCACCCAGGCTAGTGAGCACACCTCCAGCTTGTTTTCTGTCATCCTCCCGAAGGTCCAGCAAGGCGTCACTTATAGCAGAAGGCTGTAAACAGAGGGCTAAACACGCTGCTCTCTAGACTTTTTTTTTTTTTTTTTATCTGGATCCTTAATCCTGTAACATTGGAGAACAAGCCGGCTGCGAAGACTTCAGTTGGTTGCCAAGAGCTGCCACAATGACTTGATGAGAGCAAGAAGAAAGCGGACGTGTCGATCTGACGATCCAACATTCCAGAGAAGTAATTGGCAGGAGCGGCTCGGTGTCAGGCTCGCTGATTAGATTGCCGGCGGAGGGGGAATAAAAAAGGCAGCGGCGGTGACGGTGATGGTGGCGGCGGTGGCGCTGCCAGAGTTGGAGGCCAGATGCAAAAGTGTTTGAGCGCATAAAAAATGGTGTCACACACATTGGCAGCATTATACAAAAAGTCATGATGTCCTTCTGGTCACCTGATGAATGAATGGATGGATGGATGGGTAATGGGCTGAGGGAGGGATGGATGGATGGATTGATCAATGGAGGGATGTGGATGGACGGATGGACAGAGATAGGAAATTGATTGATGGATGGATAATGGGCTGAGGGAGGGATGGATGGATGGATGGATTGATTGATGCATGGAGGGATGTGGATGGATGGACAAATGGACAGTGGTAGGAATGGATAGATGGAGGGATGTGGATGGATGGATGCATGGATGGAAGCATGAGGAACAGGCTGCTACCCAAAGACTGAACGTCACTACCTCCTTCCATGTGGAATGTTCTGGAAGAGGAGCCTGAGCCAAAAAAAAAGAAAAAAGATAAAACAGAACTCCAAAGGTCTGGAGCTTCAAGTTCTTCCTGCTCAGCGGGAAAGAACCAACACAGTTGTGAAGTGGCAGTGGAATCATCCTGAGAAGAACCAGTCAGGAGGACGAGCTTCTCTTGTCTGTCGCTGACATTTACTGCAGACTCTGTGTGTGTTTGAAGCACCAATATTGTATCCATTCTAAATGGCGGCCGTTCAAAATAGAGCAGCCGCAACATTTGCTTAGAGCAACGCCGCTGATAAAGAGGTTCACGCAACATTAACGGGAGCCAGCGCTCTGTGTGAAAAAAAAGAACAAACAAACAAACAAGCATCCGAGCAACCGAGAGCGTTCAGCACTTCAGTCAGACCAGTTTCTGATCAAAGGCTCGGCCGCACGCAGATGCCGCTTTTTTCAAGTTCCAGCCGTGTGTGGGTTTATCACAGGCGCCTGGATGCAGGTCACAGTGGCAGAGAGGAACAAAGACACAAACACACACACACACACACACAGACTGGCAGGGCAACAAAACATCCGTCTGCTCTCCATACCACACACGGCCATAAAATTCGGCTATTAGAGCTGTTATGCACATCAGCCGAGTAGTTCCGTCTTCACAGAGTGGTTTTAAACAACCCCAGAGTGACTGGCGGACACGACCTTGAACAGCAGCTGGAACACTTGTAAACAGTGTCACCGTGGATGTTGCAGTGAAAACATTGTCAGCGTAGATGTTGCAGTTTAAACAGTGTCACCGTGGATGTTGCAGTGAAAACATTGTCAGCGTAAATGTTGCAGTTTAAACAGTGTCAGCGTGGATGTTGCTGCTTAAACAGTGTCAGCGTGGATGTTGCTGCTTAAACAGTGTCAGCGTGGATGTTGCAGTTTAAACAGTGTCAGCGTGGATGTTGCAGTTTAAACGGTGTCAGCGTGGATGTTGCTGTTTAAACAGTGTCAGCGTGGATGTTGCAGTTTAAACAGTGTCAGCGTGGATGTTGCTGCTTAAACAGTGTCAGCGTGGATGTTGCAGTTTAAACAGTGTCAGCGTGGATGTTGCAGTTTAAACAGTGTCAGCGTGGATGTTGCTGCTTAAACAGTGTCAGCTTGGATGTTGCTGTTTAAACAGTGTCAGCGTGGATGTTGCAGTTTAAACGGTGTCAGCGTGGATGTTGCTGTTTAAACAGTGTCAGCGTGGATGTTGCAGTTTAAACAGTGTCAGCGTGGATGTTGCTGCTTAAACAGTGTCAGCGTGGATGTTGCAGAAGAGCAAAGAACTGAAGCCACTGAGGATTTTCCTTGACTGCTGATTGGCTCTGGAAACTCCGCCCATCATACATATGACAAATCTGATTGTCTGTAGTTTAGCTGTCAGTTAATCTCATTATAATATGCACAGTACTTTAGATTTCTCTTTGATCGAAATGTGTTTTCAAATGTTTCGGGGTAGGGGAGACACATCTCCTCGTTTCCTTGCCTCGTCTCAAACGCTGCAGCCAAAGCGAAGACGGTGAAGAAGATCCGAGCCCGCTGCTTTCAAACTTGATGAAGCAGTTTTTCCTCCTCAGGACAGATGTAAGACGACTCCTCTGATCGTGTCTCTCTGCGGGGGAGCGAGTCAAAGAAACAATCAGCGCTCTGCAATTAACCAACACGGCGTCTGTGTCTTTGATGGTTGTCGAGCCGCCTGCAGGCTGAACGGATGATCAACAACAAGCTCAGCACCGGGACCTGATAATATTCAGCCGGTGGAGGAGGGGAGGGGAAGAGGAGGGAGGTTGGGAATGGAGGGGGTTGGTTGGTGCGGCTGTGGGATTCGCAAACACATCCAAACTATTTTTTTCTAAACTCACTACAGTACAGAAAAAATCTGACTTTAGTGATACAATTAGTGCTGAAGCTAATCCGTCAAATATCCGCAGGTAGGAGGCGGAACACGTGGTTGGGTTTCCCTCCACCAATCATCATCCATGCTGATCTCGTTAGCAGTTGCCACTAATGTTTTAGCTCGCCGTTGCCTCCGCTTTGGTCTTCTTCTGTGGTATTTCACGGGTTTAGCTTGCAGGAGGAGTCTCACTTTTCGTTATCATGGAAAGCACCTGGAAAATTTCTCGGATCAGGAGCTTTTCAAGACGGTCGAGCGCGACGGTTTGGTCTTTAAATTGTTTGAGTCCGACGTGAATTTTATACAAACTTGTATTTTCTCATTCTGTATGTGGACGGGCACCCTCAAGGGAGAACTTTGAGGGTGACGCAGGGGTGAGACAGCGGGTGGATCAGCCACGTGCCCAAGCGTGAGCCGCTCTTCACTTTGACTCGATGAATCACAAACCCCGACAAATCGCTCGAAACCTTTCGAAGGAACAAATCCATCCGCTAATCTCGCAGCAAACAGTCAATCGGTGTTTCCGCAAACAGGAAGAGGAAAAAAGAGGAGGAAGAAGGAGAAGAAGTGGCAGGCAGGGCTGACTGATACAGTGATATTTCCACTCACACTTTAGTTCCCATTGAATTTGCCTGCCTGTTTTCCTCGCCATTGATTTCCAATTAAATGAACCTGCAACGCCATCAACTCAGCACGCTCACGTCTCCCAACCTTTATGCACCACAACAGATCAATGCGGCATTTTCCACGGCTGCAACCGTGTGCGCACACACACAAAAAAAAGCAAAAAATGATGTAAACACAAGAACGCGGAAGCAAAGAAACCTAAAAAAAAAAAAACAACTAAACAGAAAAGTAAAGTAGAGAACAAAAAAACCCCAAACATGTGGAAAGTTTTTACCAAAAAAATCCATACAGCCGGATAGAAATATACTCACAAACAACATTCTTTGTCTGGGGGAAGAAAGCAAAGCCTCAAATGAAAAGTGGGGCGGGGGTGGGGGAGAGCACTTTTTAAAAAATAAAAATATAAAAAAAAAGGACAGAGCGTGAAGGAAGAATCCAGGAGTCTGACAGATTAATCCTGAGAACGCGGCAGAGAACAAGATCACAAGGGCTTTATTTTGTAGCCTTTTCCCTCCGATTTCATGCCGTGTCAACAGCCGGCGGAGCTGCGAGAAAACTGTGTCGTCCGTCTGCACTCGACCAGGCTCTCCGCTGCATTCTGGTGTAGCATCCATCCATCATCCATCCATCCGTCATCCATTCATCCATCGTTTGGCTGCTTGGAAGAAGGTTACATTTTTATTGTGTCTTTTATGGCTTTGAAGGAAAAAAAAAAACTGATCTGAAACCTCTTCAACCCTCAACATTTTTACTGAAAGAACTCGTTCCAAACTTGCAAAACAAGCCAGAAAACAACTTTATTGAATGGCATTCGGGTCATGTTCGCTCACTTGATTAAAGAAGCAATTAAGAAAAGGAAATACTTTACACAACCAAACTCTGATCTCCACAAACAACAAGACGAGTGGCCAGAGTTCAAGATTTTCAAGGCTCCGCCTCTAAAAAACCCTTCAGTCTTCCTCTGATCCTTCTAGTAAGTATTTATGATGATGATGATGATGATAATGATGATGATGATAATGATCATGCTGTTGATGAAGGTGGTGGTGGTGGTGATGGTGGTGATGATGATGATGATGCAGCCTGACTCAATAAACAGCCAACCACTCTAACCAGTATGGCTTCCCAGCCATCAGCTCGATAACATCGCACGCCGCCAGTCTGCTCGATAAGTGCGACAGAGTTCAGCGGTTCAGTTTCAGCCGCCGTGAAGTTTCAGACTTTACAGAATCTTGGTAAAGAAGCCTCCAATGAAATCCATCTGAAACCATCAGTGGCGGGAGGCGGAGAAAAGAGTCACATTGCAGAGTCTCTCAGTGTGGAGACGCACCAGTTAGAACTCCCCACAACACAAATCGCTGCATATGTATAAATCGCTGGCTGACTGACTGACTGACTGACTGACTGACTGACTGACTGACTTCCTGTTTTCTTCCTCACTTCAAAAAGTTGTTTCATTTTTTTCGTCCATATGAAATCACACTAAACAAGGAATTTCCATGTGTTTGATGTCCCTCCTCCCCCTCCCCCCTCTCTCCTCCCACTTCCTGCATCTCCTTTCCATATTAACAGTACCCCCCCCCACACACACCCCCTCTCTCTCTCTCGTCCGTCCACCTGTCTGTGCCATCGGGGGGATTCCTGCGTCGTCGCCTCACCGTCTCCTTGTTAAGGAGAGGAGGAACGGAAAAAAGCAAACAGAGAGGTTATCCAATTAAAAGTAATTGCTGAGGACGAGGCTGAAAGAGGCAAAATAATAATATATATATATATATATATATATATATATATATATATATATATATATATATATATATATATATGTATGTGTGTGTGTGTGTATGTGTGTGAATAGATAATGACAACAAGTAGCCCGTGGCGTCTGTCATCGCTGCATTATTCAGGCACCCTCCCCTCCTTCCAAATCCCCCATTCAACCCCGCCCAGCAACACCTCCCCCACCCCCCCACCCCCTGGGTCCCTCTTGACTCATAATTTAGCATAAAAATTGACACATCAAAAGATTTTTAAACTTTTAATTTGGAGAGAGACATCATGATGATGACAATGATGATGATGATGATGATGATGATGATGATGATGATGATGATGATGATGCCAGTGATTAGGGCACAAAAATAAAAAGCTGAACTTTTTTGGGGGTATAGACAGGTGCAAAAACTTTTTTTAAAACGTTTTTTTTATTATTATCATAATAAAGGTTGAGTTTGTTTTTTTTTTTGAACGTTCAGCACTAAACACAATATTTGCTATGGGCAGGCTCAGCCCGCAGGCCACGTCCAGCTTCCCTTCCAGCCCGCAGGATGTGAATCCATTTAAAAAAAAAAAAAAAAAAAAAAAAGTGCAACTCCAAATTTGCAGCTCTGCTCTCCCCCCCATCAACTGGCTGAGCGGGCCAGCAGCCGCAAACCTTTTTTATTTATTTTCTTAAAAAGTCAGTGAAGTAGAACTCAAATGTTGTCCCTCTCCTCAGTGGGCGGAGCCTCAAACAGCCCCTGCGAAGGGAACCGAGGAACTCGGTGCTGCTGGAGGTGCAGCTGATGGTGCTCGATACCAAGAATACCAAGAATACCAAGAATACTACAACACTCAGCGAGCTGTCATTTTAGCAGCTTTGTAGTTCTGAGGATTCATCTATTTAATTCATTAATTACACCATAAAACATTATTATTATTATTATTATTATTATTATTATTATTATTATTATAAACTTGTGAATCACTGAACCCCACCAGACGGACGGAGGAGGATCAGTGTTTTCTGCAGCTCCGCCGCTGCTCTGCAGTCTTGGAACTAAAAGTGGAACAGACAGACAGACAGACAGCTCCTCCTCGTCTTCCTCCCTCTCTTCCCTCCGACTTCCACTATGTCTTTCTCCCTCCCTCTCTTCCTTTTCCTCCCTCTTCACTTGCTCTGATCCCACCTGTCCCGCCCTCCCCCCTCCCCCGTCCCCCCCTCTCTCCTCCCACCTCTCCTCTCCCTCCTCCTTTTCTTTCCACTTCCGCTCTCATCTCTATTTCCATCCTTCCCTCTCTCCCTCTCTCTCCCTCTCTCTCTCTCTCTCCCCCCCTCTCTCTGCCGCTCTCTAACCCGGCTTTCAACTCTCTCACCCCCCTCCTCCTGTCAATCATCTCTCCCTCTCCTCCGCCCCCTCCCCCTTTCTCCTCCTTCTCCTTCTCTTCCTCCTCTTCCTCGCCAACTCATCCCCGTCGCTCCGGCCTGTTGCATTATTTAAACCCCTGATCTTTTTTTTTTTCTTTATTTCCCCTCAGCGGCTCTTGTGATTTCTATAGGAGGACGGCGGGCGGGCGGGCGAGCGAGAGAGAGAGCGAGCGGCCGAGTGGACGGATGGATGGTTTTTCAGTCTGAGTCCCGTTGTTGATTCTGATCCGCTGTCAGACGGCTGAGTGATGCCTATTGAAGATGATGGAGGGATGACGGAGGGATTAGGGAGGACGGATGCCAGGGGTCAAAGGTCGGCCGCCTGCTTCCACACGCTGCGTCTCTTTCAGCGATTCGTTTTGTCTGTCCGTGCTGCGTTACGGCAGGGGGTGGGGGGGTGGGGGGGCTGGGGACAGGTGTGTGTTTGTGTTGAAGGTGTCGGAGGGGAAGGGAGGTGGTGCGTGTGTGTGTGTGTGTGTGTGTGTTCACTTCAGCGGCTTTGTGCGAATGTTGTTGTCGGCCACGTTTGAAAAGAGGCGGCTGTGACCTGAAATCCTCACCTCGCCCTGATGGCACATAGCGGCTACAAAAGGCTGCAGCATGTGCACGCACGCACGCACGCACACGCGCACACACACACACACACACACACACACACACACTGTGCTACTTGGGCTCCATGGCCAGTGGCAGCTTCAGTCATCCAGCCAACGCCGAGAGAGCAGCTTAACTCTCAGCATCTTGGACAGCTCTCAGCAGCTTACAGGGCAAGGGAGAGTGTGTGTGTGTGTGTGTGTGTGTGTGTGTGTGTGCGCGTGCGTGCGTTTGCGCATGAGAGCCACTTTGCCATAAGCTGCTGTGACTTGCCGGCAGCCTGTTTACTGCGTTGCTGCTGCCGCTGCTGCTGCTTTTGCTGCTGCTGCTGCTGCTGCTGCTGCTGCCGCTGCTTTTGCTGCTGCTGCTGCTGCTGCTGCTGCTGCTGCTGCTGCTGCTGCTGCTGCTGCTGCTGCTGCTGCTGCTGCTGCGGCTGCTGCTGCCGCTGTGGCGACATTGCGATGACACTCGTCGTCAGACGGTCCGATGACTCTTGTCTTTTTCTTCCTAAGTCCAGTCGATGATCTGGTGATGATGTGTTGCACATCCGCTCACACGGTCCAGCTGTTTTCCCATTTTTTTTCCTTCATCCTGGATTCCTGGATCCTGGCAGCAGCAGCAGCAGCAGCAGCAGCAGCAGCACGTTTAGCCCTGTGTTTGTAGCCTCCTGTTTAAACCAACGCTTTTAGTTGGATTAGTTGATTGGACGGGGATAAACCAGCCAACACCAGGCTACAGGGAGCCGTCTGCAACGTCACCGACTCAATTTTAACACAATTTCCATGTTGTGGGGCGAGCGGACGATGTCGAGGGTGATAATTATTGTGAGAAAACATCGTTGACGGGGCGTCACGCATCATCCAGGACCTTTAGCTGCTTCGGACAGACTCGATGCGAGCAGTAGCCCGGAATGAATTCACAGTTTACAGATGACTTCCAACTACTGCTGAACGAACACACACACACACACACACACACACACACACCAGCACCAGCTGGCAAAGTCTCATTCAGACCGTAAACAAACGCAGCCGTATTATTCATCGGCCATCGCGTGGTGACTTCGTCACTTCGTCACTTCGCCAACAGACGCAGAGGCGAGCGGACAGATGGCGGGAAAAGCACGGCGAGAAACGTCGGAAAACGAAGGGAAATCGGCCGCGTCGTCGGAGGGAAAAAACAATCAAACGTGGCAGATTATCGGAATTAGGCATCAAAGTCACACGCGGAAAAACGCTTGCTGTGATTTTAAGTGTTTGTGACTGGAGGACGAGAAGATATAAAAAGACTTTTTTTTTTTCTACGCAGTTTATTGAAAAAAATGAATAAAGTTAAGTGGTTGTTAGTGTCAGTGTTTGAAGTGACGTCTTGCTGCTGAATGCGGGCCAAACCATGAATACCTTCAAATCACCTCCACCATCTTCCCTTTGATCTAAACATAGTCGGCGTGCTGCGTGTGAAACGCAGGCTTTCAAGAAACGCTGCAGGGTTCTTGGTGCACGTTCGCTTGACTTTTAGCACGTGCAGAAGAAAAAGCTCGCGTGAACGTTTGCCGCTCTTCACTGACCCCCCCGTCGTGAATGTTTACAACCTCCCGGCTCCGCCCCCTTCCTCGTGGTTGGCCGACGGTCGAGGCAAAGAGTCTTTGCTTAATTAGAAATGGCCCGTTGGAAGTGACTGAGCTGAAGCTCTGGATGTTCTGCACTGTTTGAAACCAGCTGCATCGAATTGAATCGAATTGAATCGAATTGAATCGAATTGAATCGAATTGAATCAAATTGAATCGAATTGAATCGAATTGAATCAAAGCGAATCAAAGCGAATCTAATCGAATTGGAACAAATGGAATTGAATCGAATAGAATCAGATTCAATCGAAACAAATCGAATTGAACCAAATCAAATCGAATTGAATTGAAGTGACACAAATTGAATAAGATTGAATTAAATTGAATCAAATCGAACCAAGTTAAGTCGAAGCAAATCAAATTGAATCAAATCGAATTGAATTGAACCAAAATGCCTTCAGGATTCTCTGCAGCGAACAGAATTGTGAAGTGGCAGCAAGGAGCGACCGCAAGAAGGAAGCTGAAAAGAAAAAGATGAAGAAGCGAAGAAGGCAAGAAGTGAGTCAGTGAGTGAGTCAGTCAGTCAGTGAAGGCTGCAGGATTCATCTGCTGGAGGTGATTGTGCAGGAATTAGAGGCTTTGTGTGTGTGTGTGTGTGTGTGTGTGTGTGTGTGTGTGTGTGTGTGTGTGGAGACGAGAGCACTGAAGGAGATTCATAATTACCTCTCGGTTTCAACTCGTCTGATTTGCGTGAGACAGAGCGACGTGCTGTTTGTGACCTGCGACATTGGCGTCACGTTGTTGTTGTTGTTGTTGTTGTGGACTTATTTCAATCAAACAGAAAGTCTCTCTCTCTCTCTCTCTCTCTCTCTCTCTCTCTTGAAAAAGATAAAACTTTCGATCGTGGTTATGAGACACCAGGTGTGGAGTCTTTATTCGTCTCAGCACCGTTCCTATTGCAACATTGTTCCCTCCCACTCGCTTCCCTGCCCTGCTGATGTGCTGCCCCCCCCACCACCTCCGGGTGTCTCTGGCATTATGCTAACATATTTAAAGGCAGCAGCCTCCTGCTGTGCAGCGTAATCCCTCAGTGAGGCTGCAGGGGGCCTCAGAACGCCCCCCCCCCTCACAACCCATCCATCTCTGGGATGACACCAGCGCCTCAAGGTCAGAGCGGGGTCACACGCAGGCCACACACACACACACACACACAAACACACACACACACACACACACACACACTTGGATTAGCATGCAGGCGCACACTCGAGCTGAACTGACTTCACAGAAAAACCAAAACACTCAAAAAGGCTCGGCGTTTTTCAAAGAGTAGAGAAGAAAAAGAAAGAAAGAAAGAAAGAAATCTGCAACAAATCTTCACCATACCTGAAAAATGGACGGACCGACGGAGCAGGAAGTCTTTCCTCCGTGATGCTGCTTCTGGACTACAGCTCAGGAAGTGGGCGGGTGGCTTTTCGATGCGTTATTTGCCGAGAAGGTCGCGACCTTCCTTTTGTTGACGTGGGTTTTTTTTTTTTTTGAGGCGTCGTAAAAAAAAAAAAAAAAAAACAAGCAAAACAAGAATTATTTGTTGCACACAAAACTGCTGGTGTAGTGTGACGCATATTTAGTAAACAAAGGGTCACACACACACACACACACACACTCGCGCATGGCGAACTGCGCACACGCAGCTGCGGCCACGTGCTCCTTGCATTACAAGCCATGCATGAAATCATGTTAACGTCCATACGGACTGTAAACATGTAGCCTCCGTCATCAAGTCACAGTGTGTGTAACTCAATGACCTTCAAGCACTGTGTGTGTGTGTGTGTGTGTGTGTGTGTGTGTGCCCATGTGTTTTTCTTAGAACTCGCTCGACCAACAAAAACAACCTTTGTCACGCAGGAGCAGTTAATTAGCTCCGTCCTCGCTGCCTTGTGTGTCCCATTATTTATTTATTTGCTTAAAAATAATACGATGACTGCAGTAAACGAGCCCCAAATAAATGAATGAATAAATAACAATAAGTGAAGGGTAGCCGCTGAAGGTCGCCAGTGGAGGCGCTTGTCAGCCGCAGTGAATCTGCTGCGACCGCCTTCACCCAGGATTTGTGCGTCAGCGACTCGGCGGCGGCGGCGGCGGCTTCAACTTTGATCGAGACTTGAGTCACAGACGGCAGCTGTGATGTGGACGTTCTAATCTGACTGGTGGGAGGAAGTGTGTGTGTGTGTGTGTGTGTGTGTGTGTGTGTGTGTGTGTGTGTGCAGGTGGAGGGCGGCAGCAAAGACCGGCGAAAACTCCCGTCCACGCAGCCGCTCGCCTCGTGTGCAAACGAGCGGCTAAAGAGCATCTAAAAACAACTCGAGACTCACGAGTCATGAGTCACTTTGACTCGTGAGTCACTTTGACTCACGAGTTGGTTTCAGCCTGCGGTGAACGTTTGACCTCGGCTGTGGAGCCTTTTCTTAAACGTCGGTTTGGAAGGTGAATAAATATTTCTCGTGTGTTGAGGTGTGAAGGGAAACTGGTGATGATCCAGTTGGAACTTTTTTTTTTTTTTTTTAGGTTTCTTTTAGTTGTAAAAGTCCCCCCAAAAATCTTCTTCTTCTTCTTCTTCCTCTTCTTCTTCTTCTTCTTGTTCTTCTTCTTCTTCTTCTTCTTCTTCCTCTCTCCTACAGCACCAGACAGTTGGTTTATTTAGCAGAGACTCAGTGTTTTTTTTTTTTACTTGTTTCTGCTCAGCCGGACCCCCTGCTGCTGCCCCGTCCTGCTGGTCCTCCTCGCAGCTGGAAGCGACAGTCGCCGACTCTTCTTCTTCTTCTTCTTCTGCTCCGGTTGCTTTTGGATTCTCCATCAGAGGCCTCAGATTCAGGCCATGTGCACACATTTTCCGAACCAAAAAAAAATATCTTTGTCCGGGTGAAGTCGCCTCCAAAAGTGTTGACACGAGCCGCTGCAGTTCTTCCACCAGGCCTGATGTGGCGCTGTTAGGATACTCTGCGAAAACAAACATAATCATATTTGAAAACTACCTATCTATATTTATATGTATATAGACGTGCAGTTTGGAATCAAAGGCAGGCAGGTGTCAGTCTGACTGCAGACTGATGGGAGTCCTTCCTTCTCGCTCGACCGCTCTCTGATCATCCTCCTTCCCTCTCTCTCTCTCTTTCTCTCTCACCATTTTATCTTTTTTTCTGATTCTTGCATCAGCAGCAGCAGCAGCAGAAGTGCAGCCTGACTTCTTCCAGCGAGGAGAGACTCTGAGAACTTTGTATCCGTCTTACTTCCTCTACTTTTGTTGGCCACCTTGCAGCCGCTGCTTCAGGCCTCCTGCTCCTTGCTTCCTACTTCCTGCTGACTACCTTCTGATTCCTGCTTCCTACCATCTACTTCCTGCTCCTGCTTCCTGCTCCTTGCTTCCTACTTCCTGCTGACTACCTTCTGATTCCTGCTTCCTACCATCTACTTCCTGCTCCTGCTTCCTGCTCCTTGCTTCCTACTTCCTGCTGACTACCTTCTGATTCCTGCTTCCTACCATCTACTTCCTGCTCCCTGCTTCCTAATTCCTGCTTCCTAGCTCCCACTTCCTGCTTCCTGGAACATGCGGCCTGATGCTTCCTGGTGCAGTTCTATGAGATGTTTCCCTGACTTTGAGTCTTCAAGTCAGTTCAGTATTTGTTGTTTCTTTTTCACGCCACCGCTTGCGGCTCCTCGTCACGCACCCGCCCCGCCCCCCCGCCCCCAACCCCTCCTCCACCCCCACCCCCTCCTCCCTGATGATGAGGCTGTCTGTGGGAGTCTCATCTGGTGGCAAAACTGACCTCAATCAGAGCCACCCCCCCACACCCCCCTCCCACCGCGATGCTCATCCGCCGTCCGTTTCATTGGCTCTGACCTGCTCCGCCGCCTCGTCAGGCTCCTCCGTCTCTCATCCTCCCCTTCGCCCACCGTCTACTCTCCTCTCTCATCTTCCGCCGTCGCTTCTCGCTGATCGCTCTCAATTTGTCATCACCATCTGCATTGTCCTGTGATGCTAATCCAAGCCAGCGGGGACTCCATCGGGGAGAAAGCGCTGTGTTTTTTCTTTTATTCGAGAAGAGCGTTTGACTTTTTTTTTGATTTGTTTTGTTTTTTTTTGGGGGGAGGGGTATCTTGTTTTGTTGAGTTTTGGGTTGTCTAGAGGTTGATGGGGTAGAATTTTGTGTTGAGTTTATAAGGTTGTTGATTTCTAAGACAGTTATGTGTAGAATCATGTGTGTTTGTTTGCGTGCGTGTGTTTTGGCTCAGGCTTGGGGATGGGGTTAAGGTTGGGCTTAAGGTTGGGGTTAAGTAAAGAAAGAAAAAAGGTGACCTAATTTCATTTTTATTTTCATTTTTCAAGTAATTCAGTCTGTATAAATACATTAAAAGTTTCAGATGAGTAATGCAAAAAAATGTAAAAATTAAAAAAAAAAAATGTTTTTTTTTCCGTATAACTACACATATTGAATACATAAAAATTTCTAGAATGCTTAAACCCTAAGATTGAGAGGATACTGTATGTACGTGGACAGTAGGGTCAGGGGTCACGGTCGCTACGTCCCACCCACTCCACTGCTCCACACTGCCTCCTGTGAAGTTCCAGCATGAATCACGCTTGCCACCAATCTGGTGGCTGCTTGCAATCTGGCAGCGGACGCTTCCATCAAGGCTGCTCTCCAGTGCTGCGTCGCTGCCGCTTTTCACACAAGAGAAGAAGACGAAGAAGAAGAAGAAAGAGAAGAAGAAGAAGAAGAAGAAGAAGAAGAAGAAGGAGGAGGAGGAGCAGAAGAAAGGCGGCGGTCTCCCCCTCCTCCCACCCGTGTCCATGACCATCGAGGATTATTCCTCCGCTGATTGGTCTTCCTCATCCTTTCTCTCTCCACCTTTCATCAGCTGACGGCTAAAGGCTGCAGCTGCCTCGCTTCCTGTCTGGTATTCAGTCGCACCAGCTCAGCAAGCTGGCTCCATATGCCACAAAAAAATGCCGAAGAATCTCTTTTTTTTTTTTTCTTTTCAAAATCATCTGCGCTCAATTACAACAATTGTTTTTATTCTCTTTCTTTCTTTTTTTACCCCCCATCCGAACGGAAACCCGCCTCACCCCGGATGACCCGGACTGAAATGGTTGATTCACGCGTGCAAAAAAGGAAAAAAAGAGAGGATGATTGGCCACGTTTGGGAAAATGGGAATGACGAGGCCACCAGAGGCTCTCCGTCCGAGCGGCTCTTTCCAACCGGAAGTGATGCAATCGGCCCCGTTTGCAGTGATATTTAAATCCCTTTTCTGCGCCGACTGCGCTCGGGGCCAACTGGCAGGTCGAGCTTCCTCCGTGCGTGTGTCCTGGTTTTGATTTGATTTGTAAGGAAACGCCGGCACGAGTGTGTTTGTGTGTGTGTGTGTGTGTGTGTCTGAGTGACTGCGTGGGTTTGTGGTTGTGCCGTATTTTTTGATACGATTTGGTGCCGTGTCTGCGTCAGCGTGTGTGTGTGTTTTGCATACGGCGTTGCGTCCTTTGGCAGCACATCCACAATCTGCCATCTGCCAGTGGAAAAAGGAAAAAAAAACAAAAAACGCTCATCCTTTTTTGCTCATGGTGGCGTCTGGAGAGAAAAGCTCGTCCACTTCCTCTGCACTCCTGAGCGGCCTTGGACACGCGGCGTTCACCCCTCCATCCCCACCCGCCCAAAAGAAATGATGATGATTCATTTGTTTTGTTTTGGTTTTTTTTAGACTCAATTTTCTGCTTTGTGCGTCGCTGTTTTGCTCACTTGTCTGGAATCAAGGCGCAGCCACGGAGTCACAAAGCGCCCCCGATGGTTTGTCCTTGCCGTCGACCTTGAGCCGCACCTTTCCGTGACGCGCCTCGCTTTTCGAGAAAGGGGCCCGTGTGAATGAAGTCAGCTCGGAAAACTTGAGCCGCTTAAGTCTGCGAGACAAAAAAAAAAAATTCCGACGGGAAGCCAAGAAGTGAGTGTTTTTCCTTTTGACGTGTGCTTTATTTTGAAGAGCGTAATTCTTGTTTCTGATCCCGGAGTGAAGGATGATGACAGTCAATGAGGGTGATGATGACGATGATGATGATGATGATGACGATGATGATGATGATGATGATGCGATGATGATGATGATGATGATGGCGGTGAATGTCGTGATGGCAGCGAGAGGCGTCGCCAGATGTGTTTCTTTTATTAATCACAGTCAGGCGCGGCTGTGCAGGGCCTCCGGCTGCCTCCACCTTTCTTTTCCTCCTGCCGTCTCTTTTTTCCCCATCCTGCGTGGGTTTTTTTTTTTCTTTCTTTCTTTCCGCCTTGTCTCGGAGGCTGTGAGCATTCTGCCGGTTGTTTCCTTTAACCTTCCACAAATCAGCATCTCAACGTGCTGCTGACTTTGAGTTTTGCTTCCAACTTCTTTCTCACGTGCTCCATCATCCGTTGCAGAATTGCACAGTTAGCCCTCTGTTCAGAGCCGCCCGCTAAAAAGAAAACCAAACAATGCTTTGTTGGACCCTGCGTGCCTTTGAAAGGAGGCAACAAGCACAGACGCTCTCAAAGGGGTGGAGTCAATACCGGTCAAGGGGGTGTGGTCACTAACCTGGGAGTGATGTCAGCATGTTCCTATGAAATTAGTTTAGTTTTTTACAGTTGATTCTACATCTATGGACATCTCTATAATAATAATAATAATAATAAAAATAATAACTTTTGGTGCTGACACCAGGCTCCTCTGGCCACACCGCGACTCTTGCAGGTTTGCTGAGCTTCAACACTTGAAATTCCACCAAGTGTGCAGCAGTGAGCCCAGAGCGTCAGACAGTAAACAACTTGGGACTCATGCAGCCGATCTCATGAATATTAATCATCGGAGCACCTACCGGCAATTAAACATGGCGTTGCACTTACTTTTATGGCTAACAGCCGATCAAGCGTCTCTCTCTCTCTCTCTCTCTCTCTCTCTCTCTCTCTCTCTCTCTCTCTCTCTCTCTCTCTCTCTCTCTCTCTCTCTCTCTCTCTCTCTCTCTCCCTCTCTCTCTCTCTCTCTCTCTCTCTCTCGCTTGCTCTTTCTTGTTTAGTTCAATAAAACTGAGTAAAGTTCTCCGCAGCCCCCGTAAGCTGTAGTTTCAAATTCCATTTAACTCGAGGGAGGGGGAGTGGGGTGGGGTCCAAACTTCACTGCTCTTGAGAGAGAAGAAGAAATTCTTCAGCGTTGCATTTGTTCTTTCACTTCAATAAAAGGAAATATAAATCCGCTCTTTTATATGATATTTCTTTGGATAGGCTGTTTTTCTTCTGCGCCCCGTGGCTCCTCGCAGCTCCCCCCGGCTGCCGGAGGGGGAATTTCTCTGTGAATTGGCTCTCCAGAGGTTCCTCCCTATTTATTCTTTTCCTTATCATCCCAGGATTTTGAGAATATTATTTTATTTTATTTCATTTTATTTATTTATTTTTTTTCCCCCTCCACCCACGTCGTTCCTTCCAGCGTAGCAGTGCTAATTAGCACCGCAGCCTCTCGCTGTCCGAGTGCATCCGGGGGCGGAGCTCCGTGTCAAGTGTGTGTGAAATGTGTCGTGACCAGCAGGTGAGATGTTATCTATTTATTTATTTATTTTTGTGACTCTTTGTGTGTGTGACTCTTAGTGTGTGTGTGTGTGTGTCGGTGGTGACAGTGACTGGCCGGACTGGCTGGACTGGGTCGGCCTGAGGGGGTCAAATGGCCTGGCAGGAAAAAGTTGTTTGTCTCTGTCTGTGACAGTGAAGCAAACAAACAAAACAAAACAAAAAAAAAAATATGACAGCAAAAAAAAAAAAAATACACAGTCGAGAGCTCTGTAAATGTTTTTGTGCGTTTTTATTCTTTCTACAATTTGACGGAGACAGAGTGAAGAAAGCTGCTAGCAAACATGAACTGGTTGCCGCTGACATTTTTCATCATTGGTCACATGAACAAGAATACAGCAACCAAAATTGGATATAGTTATTTTTAAAAAAAAAAAAAAAAAAAAAATCCAATCCAGTTTTTTTCAAAACAATAGCGATATTTCTAAAATTTCGACAATATACAATTGCGATAGCAATGGCATTATATTTCTGCAAAGACCCGCCCCTACATGCCTCTGATTGGGTCAGGGGTCATGTTCGAGGATGAGGAAAACAGTCACAACTAATCGCTGAGCTGTAGCTCCGCCTATTCGTCCCCCCCCCCCCAAAAGGCTGCTGGGATTGATGGGCAGCAGCAGACAGTCACTACTGGAGCTTTCTCTCCAGAAAGATTGGACCAGAATCTGCAGCCATTAAACTCGGAGGTTAACACAGCGGTGCTGGCAAACACACATCAGAAGAATCCAAAAGTACCATCAGCAGCAGAAGAAGAAGTGTTCCTGCAATCGCACACACACACACACACACACACACACACACACACACACACACTGGCGCTGCATCTGACAGTCTTTGAAGTTTAAAGTGTTTTCCATCTCTGTATCACTGTGTTTCATCTCGTTTCCTTTTCTCTTTTTCTTTTTTATTTTTGCCTCTCGATTCATCTGCGACACACTCGTGTCTGTCAGTCTGAAACCCCGTTAACAAAGACATATTGTTTCCCGCCGCCGTATTGAAGCATGTTTGTCTGATAAGGTCTGTCCTCTTTCAGGGAGCCGCGACAGTAGCAGACAAACACACTGAGTGTGTGTGTGTGTGTGTGTGTGTGTGTGTGTGTGTGTGGTGCTGCTGAGCACTTCTGTCTGAAATCTTTCTACTTTCAAGACTAGAAATGATTTTGTGATGCAGCTCTGTGGACTTTTCTTTGCAAAAATTTGCCACTTTATCCAAAAATGTGGCTGATCATTTTTTTCCATGTGCTTTTGCCCTCTGTTAAATTCATTTGGCAGGTGATTTTATGATGAATGAATGAATGAATGTATTTAGTGTATCCTGTCAGTCTGCGGGAATGCCTTTTACGAGTCAGGCCCGCAGTATCCCGAGTGAAAAGATGGAAAGTAACGTAACTGGAGAAGTTTTTTTTCCGGCACACGGAAGCGTCTCTCTTGCCTTCAGACTTTGCAAAAATAGATGTGAGATGCTCTTGATCTGAAAGAAAAGAACTGGCCCACGGTGAAATTTTTAAGATGACGACGATGAATGTGACAGAGGGCATTTAAAATAAAGTGCGCTCCTTGCAGGATTAGAGATGTTACACTATTTTAATAGCAATTATGCAAAAAGTAAGCTACAAGTAACGTGATGTGGAGGGACGTTAGCTTTTTTTAGTGCCTTTTTTTCCCCCGTCTCAGTCAGAGCGTCGTGACTCAATGGCCACAAAGAAAAGGCTTCGTCACATCACCGGCTCAATTAGCAGTGCTGGCAGTCGCAGGCGGCTGGCTTGCAAGTCCAAAGAGAACACTTTGGGAAATCGCATATACCCAGTGGAGTCGTGCTGAAACCCAGCAGAGTGAATCTCAATAGCAATTTTTTTATTTATGTATTTATTTAACAATTGCAGATAACCCCCTGAGATGGGTGTCCTCCGTCCAGCAGCGAGCCACCTGTTCGTCTGACCCCCGAGAACAAACTGACTTGGTATCAGAACTATGAATGATAGATGAGAGCACCATTAGCCTGGAGGGGTTGTAGGGGGGCAACTGATGGGCAGGTAGATGGCAGCCCACAGGTGAGGCTATAATTAGAGACAGACAGAGTGGAATCAAATTGGTGAGAAAAGTGTGGAGCACTTCACTGACCTTTTTCAGTGTAGTTCCCGTCAGCTCCTACTTGGGTTAGTGGTAGCAACAAAAACCCTAACCTGAACCCAATCCCACCTCTAACCCCAACCCCAACCCCAACCCTAACCCTAATTCCATAACCCTAACCCAAACCCTAGTTTCAGGCTTATCGTTTACCCAAATTCAATGCAAGTCTATGGGGTGAAATTTCAACTTTGTCCTAGAGACATGGGGCCACCTGCTTTTTCATCAGGAGCCCCCAAGAAGCGCCCACGCCAAATTTGGGACTTCTAGTAGTTGAGGAACCCCGAAACCCTAACTCTAATTTCAGCTAACCCTAACCCTAACCCTAACCCTAGTTTCAGGCTTATCGTTCACCCTAATTCAATGCAAGTCTATGGGGTGAAATTTCAACTTTGTCCTAGAGACATGGGGCCACCTGCTTTTTCATCAGGAGCCCCCAAGAAGCGCCCACGCCAAATTTAGGACTTCTAGTACTTGAGGAACCCCAAAATCCTAACCCTAATTTCAGCCTAACGCCATGCAAGTCGATAGGGGTCAAAAGTCAACTTTGTCCGAGAGACATGGGGCCACTTGCAGGTTCATCAGGAGCCCCCAAGACACACCCACGTCCACTTTGAGGCTTTAGGACTACAGAGGTGTATAATACTCATACACACTTAAACTGGTATAAATCTGTTGTGACCACACGGTAGCTGAGTGTTTCTTTATCCTAGTGTTACATTGAAAGTGTGTATCAGGTTAACTACATTACAAACAATATATTTAACATTTGTTATTGTCCTTTATTTATCCTTGCTCTAAAATACTTCACAATAGAAGTTCTATCTGTCCATAATTTGTTGTAACAAAAGATAATAGCTAGGATGTTGGTGGCACTAAGGTGGATGGAATTGAATCAAAATATTTTTCCGCTCTGAGTCATGAATCAGCTGCTCGGTTGATGACAAATGATGTTGTGATATCATTGGAGTGAGTCACAGAAATCTTTCTGTTGAACCACACACACACACACACACACACAAACACACAGACACACCGGGATGCATTTAAATACCTGATAATTTATTGATTTATTGTCACCACAAGTTTTAAAGTTACTAGAAAATTATTCTGTAAAAGCAATAAAATAGCACATGAGAAACGGAGTTTTGACGTGAAGTAAAGGACACGTTTAGGTCGTGTCGTCAATACCAGAATATACTGTACGTTATCTTACATCATAATTTATCATCACACATCAAGAGGCACTGTCTGACACGTTACTTTAAATATTCACCAGAAAGGACAACAAAACAACACTGGTTGGTCCTCTGGATCAGGCGTCCCATGTCAAGGTGAAATTCTGATTCACCTGGAACGAAGCGGAAGACGCATCAATAACCACCTCCTGCAAAAGAAAAACAGAAAGGGAGAAACACGTTAGTTCTGTAAGTCCGAACCAGGACCCCTTTTTTTTTTTTTCATATATTGATGATTTTATTATATACTTAATGTTTTACTGTGTGTGTCTATGTTAATCTTGACCCTCTGTAAAATCACAGAATTATAATTTTATGTTTTTTGATTTAAAAAAAAAAATGAAATGGGTGAGTTTGACCCGACTGCCAGTTCAAATAATAATAACATTAACATTATACAGTTGATAACTTCATATTGCACATGCAAAATGCAAAATGTACAAAAAAAAAAAAATGCAAAATTGAATTTCAGTTGAAGAAAATACAATCAGAGTCATTCAATAAATATTGTATGACTCTTTTCTTTTTGCAGCCTTCTGATTTGGATTTCAATCGTAACCTTTTCCAGGCTAATGATGAATTTAGAAATAAAATAATAATAAACAAATTAAGTCATAATAATGTCTTCCAAATCAACGTCCTGTGCTGATTGAGCAGAGCATTGTGGGATTTGTAGTATTAGCGCTACATCTGCTGTGTAATAGCGGCGGGCCAGCAGCTCTAGTTGAGATTTTGTGTTGTCTCACGGACCAAATATAATTACATTGCGGGCCAAATTCGGCCTGCGGACCAGAGTTTGACACCTAAGATTTAGAACAAAATCATTTAATATAAAAAAAAAAAAAGTTAATTCATCCATCAATCACGAACAACAGCCAATCACATTGAAAGGACACGCCCCCTCCCAGTCGTCAGCCTGTCAGGTGATTCTCGGAGAGGGAACGAATCGCACGCCACCTGAGAGCCACTTATCAGGCGCCGCACTCTCCTTCCTCCTCTTCCTCCCCTTCCTCTCCTCCTCCACCCATCTCTCACCCACTCACACTTTTATCTCTTTCACCTCTGCGCTCCTCTCTCTCTCTCTCTCTCCCCTCTCTCTCTCCATCCATCCCTGATGTGATGCCCCCCCTGCGTCTGAGAGATGGACTACCTCTCTGCCTTTCTTTTTTCTCTCTCCATTCTTCTCTCCTCCCTCGCTCACCAACACCTTTAAAATCCCTCCGTCACTCTGACTTTGCTCGTCTGCGATTCACGCGCCGTCGTCTCCTCCTCCTCCTCCTTCTCCTCCTCCTCCTCCTCCTCCTCCTCCTCCACCTCTTTCCTCTCCTTGGCTTCGGCTGCCTCGTCCCGTCCCGTCTGTCTCGGCCGAGGACGTCGTAAATCAGTTTGCTGGCGGGCTTCCTCACCTGCCGTTATTTATGAGCCGGCGGCGGCGGCGATCATTTTCACGCTGCTGATAAGTGCGCTGAGTACAGTACACAAGCTGGACAGGGACCTTCTATCAACGCCTAAACAGAGGGAAGGCGCTGAAACCTTTGCGCCTCAGAGACTTTCTCCCACTCTGACTTCTAACTTCGCCTCTGCATGTATTGTGCTCAATAACCATTTAAACGATGATGATGATGATGATTCACGAAGTCTCACATCATCTTTTGTTTGCTTTTGATTTGGCCCAGATGCAGTTCCGGCTCTGGATGGAAGCTACGATTCCAAAGCCCAAGGATAGAAAACAACAACTTTGGAGCCATCAGTGTTTTTTTTTTTTTCCTTCTCCGCCATCCGTCACCTCTCACATTAGCTCAGCCGCTGGAGCGGATGATGGAGGGAGGGAGTGCTGGCTGGGCGGGGAGGTGGTGGAGGAGGGGTGAGGAAGAGGAGGTGGGAGCCTAACAGGTGCGGAACAGTGATGATGATCAGTGCCCAGTGAAGAGCCGAGGTGCGTTTCAGAGAATCGCTGAAAACGTTTTTCAACGTGAAACTAAATTGACTGCGTCTCATTTGTTTCAACGCCGTTTGCTTTCTGCGACCTCTAGTGGAAGGTGACTGGGAGTCTGCAGTGATTGGACGGGATGCTGGTGGTTGTTGTACGAGCAGATTTTCTTAAACACAGTGAGGACTGGTCGTCCAACCAAGGAGCCTGGGCTATGTAGCATTTTTGCAGTAGCGTCAAAGCTATGTCGCTTTGACGCTGTAATAACTCCAAATATGCTTTTTATGAAAGGTGGCTAGTTTGAAAATATTGTTTCCTACATAATTCCATGTGTGTTCATACATAGTTTTGATGCCTTCAGTGAGAAACTGCAGTGTCATGAGAATGAAAGAAAAGACATTCCATTCATTGGGTGTCCAAACGTTTGACTGCAGGTCAAAATACCAGAAAGTTTCAGTTAAAGTAGCGCCTGTATGGCAGCAGGTTGAAACCTGAGGCTTGGCTGTGTCTGGTGAGTGTGTGTGTGTGTGTGTGTGTGTGTGTGTGTGTGTGTGTGTGTGTGTGTCAGAGCTCCGTGTCCTCACCTCTCTGGCAGGGTTGTACTGCAGAGTCAGCGGATGTTGCTTGGAGCTGCCGTCCGTCAGGATCGCCTTACCGATGCGGAACCTGTTGGCGCCCCAGATCTTCACCGTGCCGAGGGTCAGCCGGTCAGCGGCGTCCAGGCCATCATGGACGATCTTTCCGGTCAGGACGCTCTGGAAGGGTCGCAGACGAGAGTGTGTGTGAGAAAACAACAACGGCAAAATAACAAAACCGAGCCAGTCGGAACTTTTTCTCCGGTACAAGGGCGTCTTTTTCCGGAGGTCCGGCAGATATGTGCAGCCAGAAAAGAACACACACACGCACACGCGCACACACACACACACACACTGCTACATTCAGATATCCATCCAAAATGGCATTCAATCTGCTAATCTGCCAGCCAGCGCCGGCCTCATTGCCCAACTTATCCTCATCTTCTCACATCTGCGCACTGACTCTCTCTCACTCTCCCTCCAGCACACACACACACACACACACACACACACACACACTCTCTCCTCCTCCTCCTCCTCCTCCTCGCTCTCTCTCCCTTTGGCTGTCAGACAGTGTGCCTGTTTTATCGCTGTGTGAAATTGCTTTGGAATGAGGCTGATGGTAGGCAGAGGACAGCCACAGATGTTTGGCCACGCTCGCCGTCCACGTCTGTGTGTGTGTGTGTGTGTGTGTGTGTGTGTGTGTGTGTGTACACATCTGAGTGTGTGTATTTGCGATTAAACGTGTGCCTCTTAATGTGGGTCTGTGAGTGCGTGTGTGTGGCCCCTCTGCTTGGCTGACACACACACACACACACACACACACACACACACACACACACCCTGGGTTTAGTCCCATTAGTCGCAGCGATTAGGGAGTGTCTGTGGTGTGGACTGGGCTCGGGCGCTGGGCTCGGGCGCTGGGCTCGGGCGCTGAGCTCTGGCTCCTCGCTGAACTCGGCCACGAGGCCCCTGCACACGCAGCAGCGCCGGCTCTCCGGGGACCATCCGTATTATTATTTTTATTGCATCCGCAGAGCCGGCGGAGCTACGAGCTGAGGCCCCCAGCTGCTTTGGTTTTATTTGTCCTTTTTCTTTTTCCTTTTTTCTTGAACATGGGTAGGAGGGTCAACACAGCTGGAGAGTTTATGCAAAAGTTTGTTTTCTATCTTTCTTTTGGAGCCAAATGTTTTTCATTTCAAGCAGGATGTGTCAAAATCTTAAAAAAAAATAAAGTTTTTAATTTCTTTAAAATCTAAGATTTGAAATCTGAACTCTCTTTGATCCATCTTGATAAAATCCCAGTGTGAATAATTTCAGCTGGTCATTGTATGTCAAGACCAATCAGCTTCCCTCAAGGAGCTGACTGACAGTGCAGTCATCTGATTGGCCCGTCCTGAACATGGCACACACAAGCTTCATCCAATCGCGAGGGTTTGTGGGCTTTTTCCAAGATGGACCGGCAGAAAATAAACCCACTGTCCCGACGCCTGAATCATCTCCAGTTCACCTCCAAGTCAGGCAGTTTTGCATCTTTCTGCTCAGCCTGTTCCCCTTTTTTTATTTTATTTTTTTTTCTTGCGAAGGTAAATCAAATATTCATGAGCGTCGCGAGTTGTTTAAGCAACATCGATATTTGCTGCGCGCCTCATTGAGTTCCGCGGACGCCTGCTCGTCTCCGAGGGGAGGCCGTCCTCAGATCGCATTATTGGTAATCAGCTATCGATCGGCCGGGAACACAGCGAACAGAGCGAGCGCTAATCCACTGAACGATGCACTTTGATGCTGATCAAACGGAAAAAAACAAGAGCAGCGTGCATTAGTGTTGCCGTGTTGTCACCACTGTTGGACGAGCAGCCCAAAGCCGGAGCAAGAGTGGAGCTCTGAGAGCCGCGTTGTGTGTGTTGGAAAAGCAGGCAAATGTAATTTTTCTTTTGGCTAGAAAATAATAAATAAATAAATAAAATTGTCATCTGCATAAATACGGCGGCGTGAGGCCGCAACTACGGTTCAAATGGAAACACTTGACACGCTAAAAGCTTCGTGCCTCATGAAAATGACATTGTGAATTCATTAGAGGGCGCAAGAGGGCAAAAAAAAAAAAATCTTTCATCATCGCACATTTGCAGCAACATTTTACTTTAAAATGTTTGTAAATGGACTCATCGATTAGTGTCTGTCTGTCATCCTATCCATCTATCTATCTATCTATCGATCCATCTATCTATCAGTCTGTCTGTCTGTCCATAGAACATTGGTATCAGCCCTCTCAGTCTTGGTATCGACTTTTGAGGCAGCTGTTTTCCAAATAAATCACTTGTTGATCTGAAAACTTTCCGGGTTTTTTTTTTTCCTTATGAGAGATTAGATTTTAGGAGATTACAGATTGAAATTTTGAGCCGTGCCCAGACAGACCAGCAGCTCCTGCTGCTCCGCTGTCAGCTGAGTTGTTGGCGCCGTATTGCCTCTGAATTTTGCCGGTGTCAGTTTGCTGCCTGGTTGTCTAACATGTGTGTTGATGTGAGCGTGTGAGTGTGCGCGTCAAGAACCTTTGTCTAAATATCGCTTCACTTCAGGCCGTTTAACATCCCTTTGGCTTAAATAGTGCTGATACTGAACAGCACAAACTTCTAAAAACTGAGCAACATCTCCAGAAACTTTGAGGACCTCAGATCAGCCAATGATCAGCCAATGATTCCTGGGCCAATGATGGGTCAAATGCAGAGAACAGGTTTGCATCCTTAGGTCTGTGACAATCACTGGGACTGTAATTTAACTTTAACTTTGAGAGTTTTGAATGAATGAAAAGCTAAATCCATCCTTTTTTTAAAAAAAAAAAAAAAGAGTATAATAGTTGGAATAACATAAAATCTGCTGCCAGCCCATCCAAAAAGTGCAGGATCTTGTATGTTATTACCTTGATCCAGGTGTTTTTTTCTTTTCTTTTCTTTTCCGCAGAGTTCCAAAACGAGTCAAAAGGGCAGAAAAGCCGCATTTCAAATCAGCCACCTCCGGAGAGAAGACGTGCGCTCTGGCGCTAATGGTTTCCGGCGGTTAGCCTCTGACCCTCCAACACCCCTTTCCCCTTTCACCGCCGAAACTTATTCTCCCGGCTGGCCGCTGCATTAATAACAGGAAGTGTGGCGAGCCGGAGGGGAAGGGGAAGGGGGAGGGGCGGGCGACGAGGGGAGGAGGAGGAGGAGGAGGAGGACGAGGCGTGACGCTCGTCTCGGCCCTTGAACTCACCCCGCTTGCCGAGAAGGTGGCGTACAGGTACTTGTGGTTCCCCACCGTGTCTGTGGAGAGAAAGAGGGGAGAGGTGAAGGTCAGAAGCGACGGACAGGCACAAAAAAAAAGAGGTGCGTGACTGGCTGAGTGGCGGAGAGCGGCGGATTAAATGTGGGACTTGATGAATAAGTGAGTGAGCGGCGGCAGCAGCGGCAGCAGCAGCAGCAGCAGCAGCAGCGACTGGCTATTCCACTGACTCTTATGTGTTGTGACATTCAGCCGTCATGTCATAAAGAGCTGCATTAATGAGCGAGTGAGCACACGCAGGGCCGGGGGAGGAGGAGGAGGGCATCAATAAATGAGAGCCGCCTGGATGAACGCGTGAACTTCCAGCAGGAACTCTTCCTCTTTGTTTCCCTTTGCAGCCGGTGGTGTCAATCTGACCTGTGCTTTTTCTCCTTTTCGTTAAACTCAAGAAATGTGGTGAAACGTTGCGAAAAATGAAACGACAATGGTGAAATCTAAAAAAAACGACAAATTCCACATTTGTGGGAAACTAGTGCCAAAGGACCCGGAAGTCACCTCGTCTCAGAAAGTACAGTTATCAGCTGGGAGAGGCTCCAGCAGACCCCCGAGACCCTGAGCCTCAGGAAGAAGCAGGTATTGAAAATGGATGCATGGAATTTACAGAAAATGTAATTTTGGGATAAACTCATAAGACACAACCGGGTGACCGTTAGCGGCACCTGAACTGCTGAGCGGAGCCGCCGTCCCAGTCAGTCTGGCTGTCAGCTGGAGCCCAGCAGCGGGAACTTCAAACTCCTTCAAGTAAAACCAACTTGAGACGTCGGAGCTCCGATAGAGAGGGAGGCAGATAAGACAGGTGAGCCGCCGCCGCCGCCGCCGGAAGCAAAGCAAAACAAGAGAGCCGTGGGGCGGCGACGGCAAGGAGGAGGACAGAGCGGCGAGCAGATAAAAGAGCGGTGATGGAGAGTCGCTCTGCCGAGAGAGAATCACTGGAATAGTTCCTGTCGCCCCCCCCCCCCCCTCCAGGGAAGCACTGCATCTGTGTGTGACAGAGAGTGTGTGTGTGCGATAAAATCCATAAGGGGTTTCAAAATAGCACAAAACAAAATACGTTTTTTTGCAGATAAACCGATAAAAAAAAAAAACACATTTTGTTATTGGTTTTTCCCAAAAAAGCATTATTTGAAAATATTTGGGGAGGAGGGGCATAAATAAAAGTTTGCTACATTGCACCCAAAAAAAAAAAATCAATCAATCTTGCTCGTCCAACCTGCCGAGCTCCAATCTGAAGCGTTTTTTTCTGTTGGTCTTCAGAATCTGCGAAGCGTGGAGAATCGAGATTTGTCCAGTTTTTGTGTCGATAAAGAAAAAAGGTGACGTGACCACCTGTGGATTTTGTGCTTCCAACCCAGAAAACACTATCGCCACTGCTGCTGTCACACAGCGTGTTGAACAACATCAACAACGTCAGACGCATCCGTCCTCATTTTCACAACTGACAAATTCATGTTGGCAACTTGAAATTTGACCTCCAAGGAGCTCAAAGGGGGCGGGACTCAAGCTGCCACAGGTTGGCTGACCACAGAAATCTAACTGGTCTGCTTGATGGCAGTTTTGTCCAATCATCCTCAGTAGTTATTTTATTTATTTATTTATTTTTATTTACATTGTTAATACCATGAATACATTACCGGATTGAATTTAACGCCCAGCATCCAGATTGCATTTTTTTTTCCTATATTTTCTTATGACAAAACAAAAAAATAAAAAATTCTCTATGTGGTTCCTGAAGAGCTTTCACTCACCGATTCCTTCGCCGTCGTCCCAGAAGAAGGATCCCTTGGCTTTGTAGTCATCACTCATGGCCACGATCAGTCCGAGAGGATTCTTACGACTGAAAATGAAAAGAGGGAAAGGAGGACGTTGGTTGGTTGGTTGGTTGGTTGGTTGGTTGGCTGGTTGGAGCACATAAATAAATCTATTTATAGCCGCCACTGTGGGCAGGTGTGCTGACAGCCCTGCTGGTGGCGCCCACCTGATCTCAGGACGCACGTGTGAAAACAGGAGCCAAACAAAAGGGTCTTTGCCCAGACGAGGACGTCAGCTATATTTAGATTCAACTGCATATTTTAAATGTCTATATTTTTTAAACTGAGCGTCTTGTGACAAGTAGCTCCAAGGGTCAGAGGTCACCGGAACAATTATTTTTCTTCCAGACGTTTGGAATTTTTTTTTTTTTCCAAGGGAGATATTGTAGCTGTTTGGATGTTGTTGTTTATTTTCGTTGCCTCTGAGCAGCACACCTGCTGAGTCCACTTCCTTTCCACTGGAAAGTCATTAACATTCCCACAGACCCACTTCCCTTTTTTTATTCGGGTCTGAGCCTCAGCGAAGGCCTGCTCTCATCAGAGCAGGTCTTCGCAAGGCGAAGACTCAATTGTTTTTGCTCCGTTTCTTCTTCTTATTATTATTATTATTATTAACGGGCGGCTTCAAACCCCTTTTTGACCCCCTTAACATACTCCAAAATTCACCAAATCTGGAACGCAGGTAGAAACTGGCATAAAATTTCATAAAATGAAGAGTAAAAGGCAAAATTCCACTCTCTAGCGCCCCCAGAGGCGTCCAAAAATTGGAAATGGCGTCCAAAAATTACAAATGGCCCTAGCTTCCACTAGGAAGGTAGAAAAGCCCGACATTTCGTACGCTCTAACTTTTGTCGCCCGACAAACAGGAAGTGAGTTATTTCCACTTTATTTTTGCCTTTTCTTGCCCCTCGTGCAAACCTATTTCCTTCTAGGAAGGTCGGTGAGACATGGGGCCAACACCCACGCGTGCGGGCAATCCAGTGCTATTTGCTGATATGCTGACCTTTGACCCCAGACAAACCGGAAGTGACCTATCGTTACTTGTTTGGAAGAGAGTGAAAACACAAGGCTCAGAAAGCGCAAGTCCGACGGGCTTGAAAATTCAATATGACATCATCAAATCATCAAAAACAAAATGGATTTATCCGACCGTTTTCGTGCAACGGCCCTCCAAAGTCAATGCACATTGAAAATTGACCAAAAATAGCTCAAAATCCTGCCTCCGCTGCCGAGCGGAGCTAGCGGAGCTAACTCTGCTCCTGCTCGTTGGGAGCCCTAACACCTTCTCTATCTCTCCCTCTTTTTCAACACACATAAATGGCTGGCAGTTTCCTTTAGGGAAGTCGTACAGGCGTCATTCAAACATTCACGTGTTTGTCTCATCAAGGCCTATAATTTACAGGTGACAGCCACTTAAAAAAAAATGCAGGTAAAAAATATGCATCATGTACATACACAGGCATATGATGATTAGACCTCTTCTCCCTCTTTTTCAACACACAAATGGCTGCAGTTTCCTTAAGGAAATTGCTACAGACGTCATTCAAACACCGACGTGTTTGTCTCATCAAGGCCTATATTTTACATTTGACAGTCACTTCAAAGAAAAAAAAACTGGAAGTAATAAATGTGCATCATTTGCATAGACTTCTTTCAGAGTCAGCAGATGTCGCCGGGCGTCGGCAGAGGTCGGGGGTCATCAGGGGTCGCGTCGGCCACGGCGGCTCAGTCCCGCAAACGCTGCTTGCAGCTTTAATTATTATTATTATCATCAGCGAGTTCTTTTAATATTCTGTCAATGAAAAACTCTACATCTCGGGTCTCGGACATTACCCTTCAGCCATCGCAACTTTTTTTTTATTACACTGTGGACACTGTGTTTGAGTTCTTCTGCTCTGAGGAATGACACCAAATATCTGTTGGGTTTTTCAGAGAAGATGAAAATAAAATGGGATAAAATGGGATTTAAAAAATAATTATAATAATAATAATTAGGGACTCCCTGATATCAATTCCAAGATTGAGTATTCGACTTGTCCTCATAAAATATGTGCCGATACCACGACACCGATACCAACTGTATACAGTTTGTATGTGACAATTTGGTTGAATTTGTATTTGTACTGCAGTGACACTTGTGAGTCGCCCAGGTTCTAGAAAAAAAACATGCTTAGGAATGTTGTTCAAATCAGAGAACATCTGTGTAAAAATAAAAAAGAATTCTATAATGTGTAATGACCTTATTAAGTACAGCTAGTTAGTATTAAGTATCGGTATCGATGAGTACTGAAATGCAAGTACTCATACGTTACTCGTTCTGCAAAATAAGTGGTATCGGTGCATCCCAAATAATAACATGTAATATATATGTTTGTATATGTATATAAAATTTAATTGAATTAAAAACCCAGCTTGTACAGGAGAGCTCACCTGTAGAAGGTGTTGTTCTCTGGTTTCTGCCAGGGCAGGATGTATCCTCCCCTGATGTGAAGGTTCAACTTGTTCAGGGGCGCGTCCAGCGTCACCCACGTTTTGCGATAGACCATGGGGATGGCCTGGAAGATGGCGGTTAGAAAGAAATAATCATAATAAAAAAAAGATTGTGTTTTCGTCTCCATTTTTGTCTCCATTGTCTGTAAAATTTCCATACACTCAAAAACTCATTCCTAATATTTTGGCCACATGGCCTGACTCACCGTGTGGTAGTCGAACCAGCGAGCGTCGGGGAAGTAGCCCCTCACCTGCTTGGCTCTCTGTCAAAGGACCAATCAGTTAGAAATCAGACGAACACAAAAAAAAATAAAAGTAAAATGAAAACGTCAGAAGTTGTTTTCGGGTGTTGTGTTGCGAGTAGAAGGTTATTACCCATTGCACCACAGGTGTGATGAGGAGGGCAGGACCCCACAGGAACTGCCTGTAGATGCTCCAGGTGTTCCTGTCGCTCACAAACCTGCGTCACACCAGGTGGACACAACCATTAGCCTCCACTAGCTGTTAACTTCCGCTGACCGTTAGCCTCCGCTACCTGTTAACTTCCGCTGACTGTTAGCCTCCACTAGCCGTTAACTTCCACTGACTGTGAGCCTCCGCTACCTGTTAACTTCCGCTGACTGTGAGCCTCCACTAGCTGTTAACTTCCGCTGACTGTTAGCCTCCACTAGCCGTTAACTTCCGCTGACTGTGAGCCTCCACTAGCTGTTAACTTCCGCTGACCGTTAGCCTCCGCTACCTGTTAACTTCCGCTGACCGTTAGCCTCCGCTACCTGTTTACTTCCGCTGACTGTGAGCCTCCACTAGCCGTTAACTTCCGCTGACCATTAGCCTCCGCTACTACTTCCTCCCTCATCACCATCCTCACCGCCGCAGCAGACAAACTTTCAAGTGCTCTGTAATTCAAGAGCCCGAAGAGGATGCGAGCTAAACCCCACCCCTCCCCCCACCCGGCTCTTTAAACACCATCTGTGACTTTTGAAGGCTCTCTCTCAAAAAAAAAAATGATGAATGTCTTTTTTTCCTCTTTTATCTTTGCTCCTCATACAAGCGCGGCGCGCACATCTTCCCAGCGCTTCCAAATTTAGCCCCACTCGTTGCCGCCACTCAGCCTACTCGACAGTCCCGTGTGAACTGAAAAGTGCCTTGCTCAAGGGCGCGAGAGGGCGGGAGAGCTCGACAAAAAACGTCTCGCCTTCCCCAGCGGGCGCCAAGCGTGTGCTGACATTTTTTGGGGGGAAACGCTCACGAAAGTGCTTTTGTAGCTGAGCGAAGCCGCTTGACAGCCTGAATACCAACGAAGGACGGCGGCGGCGGCACTGTTGGAAATCAGGCCATCTTGGCAGCCAATCAAGTGAAACCAGCCGTCCAATTAAGTGGCTTGATGAAGTAATTACATAGCGATACTTAAATGGTGGTGTGAACACAGTCGATAAGACCTGTGTGCGAGCGTGTGTGTGTGTGCTATGCCTTACTCGTGCAGCATGGGCCTGACCACGGTGCTCCCGGTGGTGTGAGCCTCATACATCAGTGTGTACAGGTAGGGCAGCAGGGTGTAACGGATGTTCAGGACGTCCCGCGAGGCATCGGCGAAGGCGTCATCCCACGACACGGGATCTTGTCTCTGATTGGACGGATGGAATAGTTGAGCGGTTAAGTTAGAGAGAGAGACAGAGAGAGAGAGAGACAGAGAGAGAGAGGAAACAAGATACAACAGGAAGCGTGATGATCCAGTTTGGAAGCGCGAGAAAGAACAACCTGAATTGAATGAAAAAGCCTAAATCTGGCAATAAAAAACTGGTGACGGAAACACCTGAACTTTGAAAAACCTCTCAAATTTGGCTAAAATGTTTTGATGCTCTCAAGAGGTGGTTGTGGAATGGCTCGTTATGATTGCATGGAGGAAGAGACGGAATATTTTTCTTACAAGTAATCAAAGAGGTAAAATATAAAAACCATTCTCGACAGCAAACAACATCGAAATGCAGATTTATCGCAAAATGTTTTCTACCTCCAGGGACGAGATTTTCCGAGAATTACGGCTTTACGCGCTTTGCACCATTCAATGGAAACACCTGCAAATTGCAATTGTGTTGAAATTTTTAGAAATATTGCTATTTTTTTGGCGAAAAAAAAAAACTGTCACGGAAACATAGCTACTGTTTGGGAAATGAAATGCAGTTGATTGGTATCGACACAGTTAAAATCACTTAAAGAAGTAAAAAAAAAAAAACACAGACGAGTGTGTGCAGGAAGTGCGGTGGTGGCTGCTGAAAGAAGCAGAAGAATCTGGAGAGAAATAATAACTCTGCTGCTGCTGCTGCTGCTGCTGCTGCTGCTGCTGCTGCTGCTGCACTCCTCCAGGATGACTCAGACACACGTGGTGCATCCGCTGGAGCCTGAAGGTGGTGGACTTTTTAATCTGCTGGCAGGCAGAGGAGGAGGAGGAGGAAGAGGAGGCACGGATAGACAGAAGGACGGACGGACGGACGGAAAGAGAGGGTGAAGACGGACAGGCGGACAGATAATCCATCTTATGAATTCCCATAAATTACGGGGGGGGGGGGGCACATTTAGAGGCGGTGAAAGGCGACTGATGGCAGACAGATAGTGGCTTTGTGTGTGTGTGTGTGTGTGTTATCTGATAACCCTCATTCTTCAGTTGGTTCATCATGCCACCTCCCCGTCCTCCTCCTCCTCCTCCTCCTCCCACCCCGCCCTCCTCTTCCTGTCACCTCCTCCTCCTCTTACCCCCTCCGCCTACTCCTCTTCCTCCTATCGCCTCCTCCCCTCCTCCTCTCCACCTTCATTTATTTGCCTGCCATCGACTCATAAACTGCCGTCTGTTTGTCATTGCAAAAAAAAAAAAAACAAGACAACAACAGGAAGTCGATATGTTTATCCCAACGATACGATGCGCTACGATTCCCGGCGGCGGGTGAGTTACAAAATGTTCGACTTCAGGAGTAGCATCATGTCGAGTGAATATTTCCCCTTGTTTCCGCCGTGTTGCGCGGCGTCGTGTCGCTGGCGGCTGAGAGGAGCTTCAAGGTCGGCGCCGAGAGGAGGCGCCTGGCGTGACGGCGGCGGCGGCGAGTGACTCGGCGGCGGCTCCAGCTGACCTTGTTCACCCTCCGGCCGGCGGCGTGCCGCTAATACTTTGTTGTCAAACACCTTGTTAGGTTAGGGGTTGGTGGCGGGGGTTCAGCTCACTAACCGTGGGATGATTGGACGCTCCCACATCAAGAGCCGACCTTGTTTGTTTGCTTGTTTGTTTGTTTTTTAATCTGGCCAACCGGACAAGCAAACCTCTTTATTGTCAACAACCTGCCGGTCACACAGGAAGTTGAACCACTTCCTGTTTTGACTGTGATCCCGGGATAAAGACGAGAAATTTACACCTCACGATGTTGACGTCTCGTAGTTTCAGAACTTTTTAGCTCAAAAAGGTTGATTTAAAAAAAGACAAAAAAAAAAATAAAAGAGTCAGCACTTCCTGTCCACAACTTCCTGTTTACGGTTCCACTTCCTGATCAATCCGTTCCCTCTCTTTTGAAACGTAGCATCATCCTGTTTTCCCACCTCACTCCCTGTCAACGCTCATTTTTCCCTCCTCCACCTCCCACTCTGACATTTTGTCACACAGTCTGTGTGCGTGTGTGTTTGTGTGTGTGTTTGAGAGAGTAAGAGCGAGAGAGATAGAGAGAGAGCGAGTGAGAGAGAGAGAGAGAGAGAGAGAGAGAGAGAGAGAGAGTGTTTTCTGTCCCCCATTCTCCATGTTTAAACACCCATTTGCAAGCCATTATTAAATGATTGGAATCACTGCAACTGTGTGTGTGTGTGTGTGTGTGTGTGTGTGTGTGTGTGTGTGTGTGTGTGTGTGTGTGTGTGTGTGTGTGTGTGTGTAGGTGTGGAGTGGTTTGGTGCTGTGCTGTGCTGTGCTGTGATGCCCAGATCACCTTGAGAATTCAATTATATCCCCACCCTGTGCCATTATAAAGCACGCACGCACACACGCGTGCACACACACACACTGCGTCCTGTCTCGTATGGCCGACTCTCCAGCGCGGCGGCGGTGGCGGCGGCGGCGAGAGTCGGGTCGGCGGGATCGATCTGCGGACGGCCGTTATTGGATTTCTCAGATGTGTTGCAACGCTCCCAAAGGTCACGGCCGGAATGAATGCCAGTGACACCGCCGCGGCCAAGCAGGTCTATCTTCTCGCCTGTGTGTGTGAGTGCGTGTGTGTGTGTCGGCCACAGGTTGGAGCGAGACAGACAGACAGCCGGACGGGCGGACGGACGGACGGACAGACAGACAAGAATGACTCTCCGGCGAAGAAGAAAAAACAGGAAGAAGAAGGCAAAAGAAAAAACCTGAGCGGTCTTTTTACAGCCTGGTTCTGTTTAACTGGAGTCATGTTTTTTTTTTTCTGGTCTCATTCACAGCTGATAAAATAAGCTCCTCCCACCGTCAGTCTGAAAAACCGCCTCATGAGTGCGTCGAAACCTTTGTCTTTCCATGACCAGTTTTTTATGGCAATATTTTCGGTTTTCTTCAATTCCAGGCGTAATGGAAGCGCAGCAACATATAGATAACAATCTATTATTTATTATGTATTATCATGTATTTTAATATTTGTTATCGATATTTTATGTTCATCTAGCACCTATTAATATTCATGTATTAAACATAATCATAGATGAAGTGTGAGAGGAGTTGCGAAAGAAAACCCGCCACTGTGTTTGTATTGCAATGACCGTTAACGAGGCCATTTGACGTGCGCAGCCGCTGCTTCCGACACACACTTCAGCTCTGCTGGATGCTTTTTTGTTTTTATTTAGATTTTTTCAGCTCGTACTCACCCGGTTGAATTTGCCGTTGTGGTTGCGGGAGTAGGGGTAGAAGGCGCCCAGCTGCATCCAGCGGAGACACATCTCGTACTCGGCCGTGTTGAAGAACCCGCAGATATCGGCTCCGGTCTGCAGAGGGAGCAGTGGGGTTAGGAAGTGGGCGGGGCAAGGTTGTTACAGTCCGTCCCCTCACATCCTGACCAACAACCTCAAATAACCTTCCGAGCGCAGCGACTCTTATCCCCCAACACTTCTGTCGCAAGCATCATGTTTCCTGCGGCGTCCTTGATCGGAGGGGCGGAGCCTGGGACGCTCCGCTGTCCGACCCCTGCGGCTGGCGCTGTAATTAAGTGTACCGGGATCGATAAGGCTAAGTCTAATTACAAATATTAGAAAAGGGCCGCCGTTCCCCCGTTTGGAAGATCAAAAGAAGGACGGGATGTGAGGAAGTAAAAGGTCAAAGCAGCCCAGCGACTGATGTCCCAAAATAAATAAATAAATAAATAATAAATGCATAAATAGATAAAAGAACAGCTTCATCACAACTGGCTGCTAAATGTTTGCTTGTGACAACACGTAGTCGCGACGTCTCAAAGGCGATCAAAGAGTCCCTCAAACAGCACGACCCGTCGCTCAGAGCGGCCTAATCTACTCGGAGGACCAAGGTCGCGTCTGGGAGGATTAGGTCTTGTCAAGACGGACGTCGGCGGTTTTGATGCTACTTACGTAAGAGATGCCAAACAGACTGAACTCCATCATGCCTGCGGGACGAAGAAAAAAAAAAAGCAAGAAATGAGAAGTCACGGTTGAATTAAAGATCCTCCATTAGCGTCACATTAGCAGGGCGGCCGTGGCTAATGATGACAGCCATCCCGCAGAGTCGTTTTTTTTTTTTTTTTTCAGAATGTTTAAAAAACAGACAAACAAAATAAATGTACCTATAATGGATTTGAACAACTGGTCCCAGCTGGAGTTGTTGTCTCCCAGCCAGTGTCCCACCCACTTCCCACTGGAGGGGTAGGTGGACCTGGTTACCACAATGCCTCGCTTGCCCGTCACCTGCAGCACGGCACTAGAGTGCAGGGGGGAGAGAAATAGAGGGAGGGAGGAGAGAGAGAGAGAGAGAGAGAGAGAGAGAGAGAGAGAGAGAGAACTCTGAGTGACTCCCCGGTTTAGTCTTGATAACAGGTGCTGCCCCCCTTTGGACAAAAACGGTTGCTAAAGTTTGTTTTCAGAAAAAATGAAATCGAGAGCTGCAGATGGATGGATGGATGGATGGATGGATGGCTGGCTTATGGGATATTATATTGATAGACAATTTCACTATGATGATAGATAGTCAAGTAAACTTTGATTATTAGCCACTTTATTAGTAGCTACATTTGCGATGGCATTTATTTGACAGGCTTTAAAAAAACAAAAAAAAAAACTTCCTGGCTCTGAAACATTTTCAAATTAAAAAGTCAGCCATAAGACAGCTCAATATTCAATAAGTTAAAATAAAAAAAACCCGCCGTAGACACAGAAAAAAAATAAAAGAATATAACAGTCCGTTTGCTCTTAGCTGACGTTTAGAATCACCAAAAGGAGTCGCAACACTCGCCGCTTTTCAATAAAGGTACGACGAAGTTCCTGGCAATTTTACAAATTTTACAATTGTATAAATTGTTTGATTCTACGGCCTGCTAAGTTTAGCCTATGGGCTCCCACAGTAGCTTAACGATGGAGGCCAAAATGGTTTGATGAGGAAACATTTAAATGGATGGACGTTGTGGAGCTCCCGCGGCGGCTCTTTTTTTTTCTTCCAAAAAAAAACAGGTTTTCCGCGAGTTCGGCTGAGGAGTCTTCCGCTGAAACCACATTTGCTCTTTATTGCCCAGTTAGATCACAGTGGTAATACTGTCTGGAGGCCATGTGAACACTAACCCCGCCACCTCCCTGTCCAAAACCTCACATTCACCTCCCCCATTTTTTAATTATTTTTTTTTTGTGGAGAATTCCAGGGTAAAAAAAGTCGATTTTTGTTCAGCCGGTGGCTCGCTGAGCTTCACATGAAAACACCGGCTGCTTCTGGTGTCAGTTGTTATCGACAGCAGCGTCACAGCATGCAGACTGTATTCACTTTGCTTTTTTTTTTCTGGACTGTGTGAGGACCTTTAATGTTGCCCAGCGTGATGTCCGCGTGGTAGAAGAGGACGACAAAGACACTGAGCGGCTTTTTTTATGGGCTGTGGATCCGAGTCCAGTCTGTCTGATTAATCCACTTGTTCTGCAGCTAAAAAGTGTGTAGAAGGCGCTTGAGCGGAGGCAATCGGACTGTTTCTGTTTGCTATCGTGAAGACATTACACCCTCTCATCCGTTATTTCAAGCCGGACGCTAAAGAAGTGGGACTCACTCATAGGTGGGCTTGGAGTGCGACCAGCCATACAGACTGTGCACGTCGTAGTGCTTGACTCGCGTGCCGTCACTGAGGATCTGCTCGCTGTTCATGCACAAAGTCTTGTGGTTCAGGCCCATGTGTTTAGATTCCAGCGCTGTCAAGGGGACAAACATTAAACACACAAAAAAAATAACACAAATCAGAGTCATGGCGGACTGGGGTCAGGCGGAGCGGCGAGGGAAGCTTCCAAAAAAAGGTCTTAGATATAATGTCTTAATAGGTTGACAAAGGAAGCGAAGTCTTTAGTTCTTACGGGGCATGTAAGGCGGGTTCTCCAGGAGCGGGTTGCCGAGGCACTTCCCTCCGACGGTGCCGTGGACGAAGCTGGCCGGCTCGTTCATGTCCTGACCCAGACATCAATAAGGTGAGCCAATCAGTTGGCTGGGATCGGATCAATTCCCCCCAAAACTCTCAATGTTAACTCACGATCCAGATGCCGTCAAACTTCATGGTGTTGTTGTAGAAGTCCTTGATCTCCGTAATCCACCAATCAGCCGTGCTGTTCTTGAAGAAGTCTGGGAAGGCCGTGAAGGCCCTGTAGAGCTGGAGATACCAAGCAGGGAATCACTGGGTTGCTTCCGGAACAATGATACCCCAAAATCACTCCGAATAAAAATGTGGATGCGGATTTTCCTTTTGTGTCATGAGCTGAACCGTACCTCAACCTGGGTGTCCCAGTCTAGGGATTCGTTCACAACAACGCCAGGCAAGTCGGGCCAGACCTGAACAAAACAAGAACAAGGCAAGTTGGTCGGTCGATGTGTTTCCACTGTTTTATGACGTGACCTCCTCCTCCATCCTACCTTGCCCCAGACAATATCATCGCTGAGCTCCTTGGGCCACTTGATGAAGACGTCGGCATCTTTGCCTCGAGTGAAAGCAGGGTAGTCAGTCTCGTTGCCGGAAATGGCCGGATCCTGGGATTGAAAACATTTGGTTCTCTCAGTGTTTGTTCAAAAAGGCAAAAAAAAAAACCCGAGAGATAGATTTTAGACATTTAGTTGAATTTGTCTTTCATATGTGGTTCTTCCTTGTTCCTACTTCAGCGCCCTCTTTTGGTTGAAATTTAACACTGAGGGATAGAACGCACCTTACAATACCACTAAGTGGTTCTTGGGGGTTCCAGAACAAAGAGGACTAATAACACGAGTCAAGACCACACAGCAGCCACGACCACAGGTGAGAAAGGCTGAGCAGCCAGCGACTGATGAGCGGTGGGGTTAACCCTAACCCTAACCCTCTTACCAGGATGAAGATGAACCTCATCCCCTCACTCCTCATGTTGTCCACCAGGGCGGGCAGGCCTTTGAAATCGGGGCTCAGAACAAAGTCCAGCTGCCGCTCCATGTGGTCAATGTCTGCGTACTGCACATCCTGCAGAAACAAGAGGACATCCACCCATTCATCAGGTATCATCCATCCATTCATCTTTGTATCATTCATCCATTCATAATTTATCCATCCATCCTTTCATCTTAGTATCATCATTCTTCCATCATCCACCCATCCATTGATCTATCATCCATCCATCCATCCATCCATCCATCATGGATGGATGTAGATCCATCATCTGTCCATCTTTGTATCATCATTCATCCATCCATCATCCATTCATTCATCTATCATCCACCCATGCATTTATCTATCATCTATCCATCCATCCACTGCTAACAAATGGACAGAGGGTATTGAGTGTGACGACGGAGGTGGGCGGGGCTTTCCCTGGCACCTGGCTGCTGTCCCTGTAGCGCCACCTGCCCTCTGTTCCCGCTGGTTTGCCCGTGAAGCTGCTGGTGCAGAATTTTTCTGTCTCCTCCCATTCGGGCTAATGAAGCAGGAGCTCTTTTGGCTGGCGTCAGCTCCTTGTAGGTCAGGGCTTTGTGTGAGAGCCTGTTTAGAGCCTCACTTGATTAGCTCTGGAATTTTTTTTTTTTTTCTTTATGGTCCTGCCGTGTATGATGAAGAGGCCTGGGATTCTATTTTTCATATTTTTTCGGGGTCAAACACAAAGAAGCTCTGGCAGCTGAGGAACATTGTTTTTCAGTGCCAAACCTACTTCAGCGATGAACTGCCGCTGGTATTAAGTGAAGATGTTCCGAAAGCGACAACAGAACAAATTCAGCCGGACGTTAAAAGGTCACGTTTAATTAGCTTAAACTATGCACAGCGGAAAGTCACTGTCTGCCATTTCCCCCTCGTCCCACTTCCTTTTCCTTACTTCAGTTACTAATGTCTTTTTTTTTTTTTTTTTTTTTGATCTTCTCACTATCTACACGGAGGAGACGCTGAGAGCCAACAAAAGGGAGCGGATGAAGTCATCACATTTGTAGGGCTGCGGGGCCGCGGAGGAATCTATTGTGCTGACACTGATCGAATGAAATGGGTGTCCTTTTGAAAAGCGGACAAATGTAGTGGGCAATAAAAAAAACAACGACAAACAAAAAAAACAACAAGAGCTGCACACTCTGTGATATCATTATTTTAAACGAAGTTAGTGGAGTGCAGAGAGCCGTCCAGCTGGATCCCACACAAAATCCCCTGCCGGCCTGTTCACAGCGGCTGCTGGCAGCCTCCCCCAGTAAACAAACAAACAAATAAATAAATAAAGAAGGAAAAAAAATACTCATTTAAGGTTTGGAGACTTGTCTGAAACTGCCCTGAGGTCCCGGCCAAGATGGGGTCAGGGGTCAAACTGACCAATGGCCTCAGTGGGGTGGACAAGACGGCAATACGTGGTCAACCGAGTTAAAGCAGATAAAACTTTCCCTCCAAGATGGCGGCGGAGCCCAAACAGGAAGTAACTGTCAAAAGTCCTGCAGAGTCATGTTGGCTTTTTCTGTGACTCACGGTCTGACACCCAGAGATGAGCAGCGACACTTACGTATGGGATCCCCGCCGCTTTCATGTCGTGGTACAGGTCGGCAATTTCCTTGTCGTTTTCGTAACCATAGCGACAGAGTTGGAAGCCGAGGGACCAATAAGCAGGGAGCATGGGTCGTCCAATCAGCTGCGACAAAGTAGAGAAACAAACAAGGAAGTCAAGACAGTTCAATACATATAAAAAAAAATGTATAATAATAATAATAATAATAATAATATACATATATATGTAAAAGTTGTTTTGCAGGACACTGGGATAGTTTCCATAAAGTGTGTGTGTGTGTGTGTGTGTGTGTTGTGTGTGTGTGTGTGTGTGTGTTTAGATAGGCTAAATGAGAGTGCGCAATGAAGCGAGCCACTCCCAGCTGCCGCAGTCCATCAACGGCGGCCCAGGGCCAGACACAAAACACACATATAGGTGCAGAGACACGAACAAACACACACACACACACACAGACTGTACACAGACGCAAACGCACACACACAGGGCGGCGGCGACGGCGCGAGCGGCGCTCACCTCGGTGTACTGCTGCACCACTGACTCGGGCGTCGGGCCCAGAACCACGAAAGAAGTCCAGGATGCCTCCGATGGTGCGGTAGGTGATGGAGGGAGTGAGCTGGAAGGTCACATCTGGACACACAACAGGCAGCACGTGTGTGTGGGTTGTGTTTGCAGTGTCACCATTTGTGTCTGTTGCGCTGTGTTGCTATATGTTGCACGTTACTGACATGGAGGTAAAAGTGTGTTTTCATCCTCCTGTTGTTGTCATTGTGCCGCTGCATTTGCTTTGGAATGCGTGTGTGTGTGTGTGTGTGTGTGTGTGTGTGTGTGTGTGCAAGTAGGTTTACCCATGGCGTTGCTGTTGAGCAGCAGCACGCCGTGAGCGTCACTTCTGCCTTCCAGGCCCATGTGGAAAGGATGCACTCCGTAGCAGTTCATCTTCTCCTGTAGCAAACACACACAAACACACAAACACAGAATTTAGGCAAAGGAAGTCAGGTGTTTGCTTTGTCGCATTTATTTATGGATGATTCCTCAGCACCGTGGACTGACGACAGCTGCTGGTGCTGGTTAAACACTACAAAGACTAAGGTAGCTTTGCTGATGTAATTATCGATCTATTTATTTATTTATTTATTCATAAAAATAAAAATAAATGTTAGATGTGATGAAACAATGATTTTTGTCAAATATTCTGCGTAGGTTTTGGGTAGAAAATGTAACCCCTGCACTTAAAACAAAAGTTACACAGTAAAGCCCCCCCAATTATTTAGAAACTAATTTCGAGAAAACTTGCGTCACATTGGCGCCTTAAAAGAGACATGAAGGATCCTGAGCGGGTGTCAGCCGCTCGAAAAAACACGTTTAAAAAAACACTCGAGTTTAACAACATCATCCCGGTGGCGTCTTTTAATTAGGAAAGTTGTCTGACCTCAGTGTCCATCCTCTTATTATCATTAGGTGGCACCGTAGTCTTTTTTTTTTTTTTTTTTTTTTTAAAAAAAAACAAGATTAATGGGCCTCTGTCAGAATGTGGCTGCTTGATTGACCGGAGCACCCCAGGGCTGCGTTAGCGGCCCGCTGTCCTTTTTCTCCTTGTACACAAAATGAGTCAAGTCCAGCCGCACTAATCACATCATTAAGTCCTCAGACAGCATCTTAGTGCCGGCGGAAAATGAAAAGTGATATTTTCTGACGGCCACTGAGCAATTTGAAGGTTTGAAAAGAAAAAACAAAACAAAACAGAAATTATCGCAGATGACAGTCTTGCCTGTGTTGGCCAGCAGGGGGGCGTGCACTAGTCGCCACCACTGCGCTCTGTGCATTATGCTGTCCGTAATTTGTGTGTTTGAAATGGAGCGGCAGGGTCACGGTGGACCCGTGGACTTACACAGGCAGTGGTCAAAGGTCGTGAGCTCCATTTACTGCAGGCTAAGGAGGAGTGACAGTCACCCCGAGTGCAATCTCACTCCCCGCCGCTCAGATTTACACGGACTGCGCGTCAGATTTAAATCATTTAATTACTCTGCTGTCCGCTGGCACTTCAAATTTGGACTTTCTTTTGTTTTGTTTGCAGTAACGTTTCTTTCTTTTCTTTCTTTCTCTCTGCCGCCCCGAGGCTACTTCTGTGGCGCCGCTGCAAAGAAATTTTGATGAGCGGCGCGTCGTCGTGTTTTCTTTTCCAGGTCTGTGAAAATGTTTGTCTGAATGTTGCTTGTGAAAAAATGAGTGTTAAAATAAATATCTGTGCTTTTGCTTTTTTGGTAAATAAGTGCAATAGCTCCTCCACGGAAGCTAACCTTTCCGAAATGTTAGCGACAGTTTTTCTTTTTTGTGTGTGTTTTTTGTTTCCTTTCTCACCGTGCAGCGGTAAAGAGGTCGTGTGAAAGGAGAAAATGTGCACATCTTCCAATTATTTTGGCCGGCGCTGTCAGACACCTGGGCAGAGGCAAGCTAAAGTGCCCTTTAGCTGCAATTTAACAGCCTATTTTACACGGAATTACGATATTTTATAATAACACTGTTTTTCATTCAGTGGTGTTTAACTCTGTTTTTTTTTTTTTCAGAGTTTAGAGACAGCTCGGACGGAGAGAATAGAAAGAAAGATAAATGCAACATACATTTTTTTTTTTTATTATGTAAAAGACCTGAATATTATTACGCAATATCAAAAACACTGATTAACTTAAACCTCCATCCACACAGCAGGGGCAGCGAAACCACTTCCACTGTACATAAGTGTGAAAGAATGTAGCTAGAAGTGAGTTTCTGTTTTGTGGATTGTGCATTTTAAGGGGAAAAAATGCAACCAGTGTGAGGGACAGACGTGCTTCCTGCTGGGCAAAAAGTTGCACAAAGTCAAACCGATGGTGGACGTGCAAAAGCTACTGTTGGAATTCAACTGTTTTCCATGTAAAATTCAATTTTTTTTATTGCTTCTGCTGCTTCTGCTGCTATGTGCAAAAAAAGTTACCACCTCCAGACTAAAAATATGCATCGGCGGAGAAGACAACTCACGCCGGGCGGCTGGTCCTTGGAGAACATGCCGTAGGTGTGGTAGTTGAAGTCGTGCTTGTAGGTTTTGTGCTCCGTCTCGCCGAAGCCGTAGACATACTCCGTTGGCACCAGAGTCGACACTTGGATGAACATATCGGAGAAGGTGAAACCCGGCAGGGCCGAGTCCCAGCTGAGGAGGGGGAGAAGAAAAAAAAAAGAGGAAGTGACAGCGGATTAAATCAATGAAAGATGAGGGTAAGCAGAGGAGGTGGGGGCTTAGGGGGGCTTGGGGGGATTATTGTCACAGGGAGTTATTCACAATATGCTTGACACAAATAAGCATAATAAGCGGCAGGAAGTGCAGGCGGCCCTCCACCGTGCTTCATACATTTTAATTAGCCAAATTTCAACTGACACTTCTAAGAAAAAAAAAAAAATATATATATATATATATATATATATATATATATATATATATATATATATATATATATATATATAATACACACACCACCAGGCAGGGCTTAAAAAGCGCTGAATAAAGCCAAACGCCGGCCCGCCCACGCTCAGACGAGGAGACGCGCTTTGAAAAAAGATATTGGCCCGGCTGCTGTGACATCACGGCTGTGACGGCTGGACGCGAGCCGGCCAACTGGCAGGGAGAAACAACCAGGAGCCCCGTGCCGTAGTTGAGGTAGTTTAAAGAGAGTTTTTTTTTTTCTTTTTGTCCCACCTGCGTCTCGCCTCATCGCTGGCTGATACACATCTGACCTGAAGGTGACAATTCAAAGTTTGTTCGCCATAATAATGATGGGGCGAGTGCAGGGGGGGTGGGTGGAATCACGATGATGTCGCCGGAACCAAAGCGTGATGTGATGTTTACAAACTTAACCAACCAGATCTGGTGTCCTGGCCAAACGGCTAAAAACTCTTGAGTGTCATCGAGAAGAAGACGGCAAAACAAAACAAAACAACTACGTAAGGCGACTGACCGAGGGAGCGACTCAGTCAAAGCGTCAAGGCAACTTAAAAATCTCGTTCACTGACTGACTGACTGACTGACTGGCACACTCACATCTTGGCCCCTGTTCTCTTCCGGAACACCTGGATGCCAAAGGGACTGTTGGTGTACTTGACCTGGTACAGCCTCTTGGTCGCGTTGCTCTCCGGGGTTGCAGGGATTGTCAACGGCACCGGGACCTCGTACCGAGGGTTGTTCGGGTCCCAGATCTGGACAGGAAGTGGGTGGCGACACATCAGCGAGGAACACAACAAATTCATTCCGTTTTCGTTCTGACTTTTTTTTTGTTTTGTTTTGTTTTTATCAATTTGAGAGGTGAGACAAAAAACAAAACAAAAACAGGCGCACCCACCTTGAAGCGCAGCATGGTGGCGCTGCTGTAAAACACCTGGACGCGGAGGGTGTTGATGTCGGGCGAGTCGGCCGGCGCGCTGCTCTGGTTGTTCTTGGCGTTGCGGACGATGTCAAGGGTGAAACCGGTGTCCGTCTCCTCAAACTTGGTGACGTTGTAGCCATGGTCTTCGGGGTAGAAGCACCAGGGCGCCTTTGCGACATTGGTCGGCTGATGGGGAGGAAGAAAGAAAGAAAGAAGATAAGATGAGACAAGGCGAGAACTTCAGAGTCAGATTGTTTCTCGCCGCAAAAAACAGGAAGTTTCCAGGGGGCGCCGCACCATCCAGATGCAGCCTCTGGCGAGACACGCCGTCTCATTGCTTTTGAGCTGTGGCAGGCAGTTGAAGCGCTGGTATCCACCCAACTCCATCCAGTTCACCGTGTAGTAGGAGCCGAACCGGATGTTGAGGCCGCGCAGGATTATGGCCTGAAGGCGGAAGAGGAGAAGGACATGTAGAAAGGTGAGACAGGAGAAGAGGTGGAGCGCCATTGGTAGGTCTTCAGGAGGCGTCTTGGGTATGGCAGCAAGCATTAACACATTAATCTCCATTAGATTAAATACGAGGAATTGCGATTTTAAATTTTAAACATTCCAATCAAAACGCAATTAATTAATCACGGTTAACTGTGGACAGTTTAGAGATCAATCTTGATTGCGAAAATAAATAAATAATAAAAATACATTTTTGACAGCCCCACTTCCAGTCAATTTCTAAGACTGGGCAACAACTGAAAACTGTGCTTGTACAAACTATTGTGCGAATCTCTTTGCACTTCCACCTCGACCGGTAATCCCCTGCAAGGGAGGAACAAACCGCCGCCACGCAACGTTGACATTGCACTCTATTTAGCCGCGTGTGGAGCTAACGAGGCTTTTTGGAGCCCACCGGAGCTCCGCCCAAGGCCTCGTCCGGGGCGTCCCCGCCATGAGAGATGGAGGCGACGGGCCGGAATTTCGTTTTTTAACACCGCGTTTCCCCTTCACCCCCGGCCAGAGTGATTACAGCACCGCCGCCGGTCGGCCTTTGATGGATGCGGCCATCTCGAATGGCGTGTGCAACAAAGCAGCGAGACCTTGAGGATCTACAGGGAGTGTAGAATGCAACCGCAACACAACATAATACACACCCACACACATACACACGCATACACCACTGCATGCCCTGTGCTTGTGTGCAATAGCCGCCTCGTGGAAATTGTTATCATTTCTTACACTTAGAGGGACCTTGAGGTCTCTAATGGTGATGGCTTCTCTTCAGCACTGCAGCTGGAACTGACAACAACTACAGGGAGCCGCTACAGATATTAGCAAGGATGCTGCTGTAGCGCCACTCTTGGATTAGACACGGATGAACTTCCAAAGTACAAGAACAACCAAATATGTTTTTTCCATAAATAATGTTTTGTTTTTTGTTTTTAAACCGCTGCTGAACTACAGCCCTTGGTCAGCCCGCACTATACTGACATGGGGCTAATGTGGCTAGCATCCAGGCTAGCGCTCGCACATCTGTCTAGTCTGTCTGAGCTTCAGCCTGTCAACTAGATCTTTCTCTGGATTAAAGTTAAAATTACAGTTAATTGTAAATTCAAAAAAATATATTAATAAATCAATATAAAAAACAAACAAATATAAAATAGATAAATAGATTCATTATAATTGGATCCGATTTTTCAGGGAATATCATATTCCACCAAAATTCCATTCCAGGTTTAACAGGACTGGCCACTTGTCCAGGGTGTCACCCTGATTTTCAGGAACAAGCAGGTATTGAAACCGGATGGATGGATGGATTTAACAGGGTTCCTTCCTGCTGCAGGTAAAGTGGCTCTTGTGTTGCTGATCCACTTTACCTTCTTCTCTGCATCGTAGGTGAAGAGGGAGCTGGACAGTCTGGTCTCTCCCATGCCGTGATGAGACACTTTGACAGAGGCGACGGGCACCTGCACTCCAAGGATGGTGATGTTCTCAAAGATCAGGTCATCAGAGTAGTTGTTGTGGGTCACCATCATTGTCAGTTTTTCCTGGAACAGGACAGACAGACAGACAGACAGTCAGTCAGTCAGTCGCTGCTTCCTGCTCCTGCTGCCTGAGAAAGGCACAAAAAAACGAAAACCCAGAACAGGAGCAGGACCAGCGGCTACTAGATGGTCTCCTCGAGACCCGGGAGGCACTCGGAGCTCTGACAAAAGGACGAGTGTATGTTGAAAACACAAGTGTGTGTGTGTGTGTGTGTGTGTGTGTGTGTGTGTGTGTGTGTGTGTGTTTGTGTGAGACTTACATTCTTCACGGTGAAATTGTAATGAATGTACTTTCCAGTTGCAAATGTTTCTGTGAAGGAAAAGGAGAGAAAGCTGATGATATCAATTCTTGATTTGGTTTGAAGTTTCTTCAAATCCGACCTTTTTTGAGCGGCTTTCCGTCAATTTGGAGCTAAAGATTTTTTTTTTTGTATCTTGAGGGTTAACCGTAATTTAATTTAATTTTAATTCATTTCACGGCACCTCAGCTGATCTGACTCTACACACTTTGATTCTATAAATTAGTCAAATTATTATTTTTTTTTTTTGTGTGTGTGTGCACGTAATCCACTAGTTTTGCATCAAAACTGGAATCGGAACAAACAGACGAGCGATTCATTCAGATATATTCCGTATCAACGGATCGCCCTCGCGGCTCCAAAGTCTTGGAGAAGAAGGTACCTCTGGAGTCTCCGTCATCCCAGAACAACTCTCCCGACGCCTCGTCGTTGTCGTCCAGGGCGATGATCAGTCCCATCGGGTTGCGGCGACTGGAGACCGCAAAACAAAAAACAATTCATGTTTATTCATATATATATATATTTGTTTGTTTTCCAGGCCCTGATGAGGTTTGGAATGATCCGGATGCTCGACCAGGAATGCTGCGTAAAGGTGTGTGTGTGTGCGTGTGTGTGTTACCTGTAGGTGGTTGTGACATTGGGAGCCTGTATGGGGAGGACGGCGCCGCCTCGGATGTGCAGGCCCAGCTTGTCGGCCGGCAGGTGCATCTCCACCCTTGTTTTTCGTTGCTCGCGAGGCAGCTCAAGCAGCTGAAGGATCAAGAAACAGGGTTCGCTCTAGTTGTCGACAAAACTTTGCGATAAGACACAAATTGATACGATGGAATATACTTTATTGTTCCTATCAGGGAAAGTTTGTGGCTGCGTGCACAAATGGCAATAACAATAAAAATCAATCTGATTGTAACTGCAAAAAAGCAAAATAATAAAAAAAAATGAAGCCTAGTCCTGATAATTCTGGCCTTCAGCTGCTGTCCGGCTGAAAACAGATTATTTAATTGCCTGGTTTTACAGCCACATGGACTCGTTGATCGGGTCCAAAGAAGCTGGCTGTGATTCATTGTCCCGACTCGTGAGTTGCGACAGCTGAATCACCCTCCAGATACGAGGCCGTAATAACCGCTGGCCCTCCGGCCCATAAAAAAGATACACGTGTCCCCGTTTGAGTGCGAGTGGTCGCAGGATAATAATCCCGGGACTTTGCTCCTCTCGCTGCTCTGGACTTGAACTTGAACTTCACGTTCACGAGCCGTTCATCAATCATCAGCTGCTGTCTGATAGTAGCAGCTAACAGGATGCTTTTTTTTTTATTATTATTGATTCATCACAATTGACTGTGAGGCAACTTTGAACTTAGATGTATTTTTGAAGACATGAAAAATGTTTTCTAACAGTTGGCCCTTCAATCCTCCTGCAGCAAACGCAGAATCACGTCCGAATCTTTAAAACTGAATCTTTGTATTTATCCAAACCACAAGAAACAGACCACTCTTGTTTTTGTTTTTCTCATTCTGTTAATTTGCATTAGTTCGGCATGTAGCCACGGGTGATGAGTGGCGCCCCCTGTCTCCTGTCTGAAATAAATAATAATTATATAGAAGGTGCCGCCGCTGGAGGCGACTGGTTTCCTCTGCATGTCTCTGTTTTCTGGTGTTCCTCTCTCTCTCTCTCTCTCTCTCTCTCTCTCTCTCTCTCTGCGGTGGACTGGGTTCCCCTGAGGGGGCGGGGCCTCACACCAGTCCCAGAAAAACATTTGAAACCTCCCTTCTCTCCTCCTCCTCCTCCTCCTCCACCTCCCATCTTCACCTCCTCTCATCTGTTTTTTTTCTCCCTTCCCAATTTCCTCCGTTTGCAAGGAGGCTACACTGTGTGTGTGTGTGTGTGTGTGTGTGTGTGTGTACATATGTGTGTACATGTGCGTGAGCGGATGTGCCTGCTGTATGTATGTATGTGCGGGTCAGTGTGTGGGCCGGAGCTGCTGGAGCGGCTACAAGCAATTTCAGATCTTATCAGCCGTCCTGTTGTCTTTTCTGCTCTTTTCTTCCTCTTCATCCCGCCACCTCCTCCTCCTCCTATTGTGTCTCCGCCTCCGAGCTCATCTAAAATACGCCACTTTACCCTTTCTCACTCTCTCTGTCTCTCGCCTCCCTTGCCCTTTTCTTTTTGTCGACCTCAAACACAAACCTCTGGATTTACATCCCTTCGCTCCGTTTGAAGGTGCTGGTTTTATGGGTCTTTTCCACCACATATCACACACACACACACACACACACACACACACAGGCATATGCGTGCGCATTGGTGGGACCAACTGGGACGAGAGGCCCGGCGGCCAGGCAGCCCATCTAATCGCTCATCTGATCAGCGGCGGCCGCTTTGCATCGCCTCTGTGAAGCACAAATAAGGTCCCGGAGGAGATCAACACCTCTTTTATCTGGCCGTGGGCCCGAGAGTCTCTCTCTTCACTCCGTCTTTGTCCCCTGCCTCGTTCGCTCGCTCGCCTCTTATCGCTTCACCACCCTCCCCGCCCCCCGCCGACTCAAAACAACTGCGGGCGTCGCAGCGCTGCTACGTTTTGTTTTCCTCGCTAACGCGGCGTAGCGCTAACAGCACCACCCGCTGATTGGCGGCATGTTTTTTTTTTTTGGCTTTTTTAATTCGGTACTTTATGTCACTGGTTGGCTAAAAAAAAATATAATAATAACCAGAAAAAAACACCTGTGGGATAAATGGAATTCCAGCGCACTAATACGGCACTCCGTCTTGTTTAGCTCAACTGTCATCACATTCTGCCGTCCTGTCAACGGCTGTTACAGGCTCTGCGTTTTATTTTGTTGCACACAGTGGACACACACACACACACACAGCACTGTTTGGCAGAAAATACTCCAGAAACAGAAAAAAAAAAAAAAAACCCAGCGAGGACGGCTTGGAGTGTGCAGTTGCGTGTCGTCTTCTGTTGTGGTGGCGCTTTTGTCATAATTACAATAATTACGCCCCCCTTTTGCTAATTTCTGTTGTGCGACGTCTGAAGAGGAAGCATGTGCTTGTGTGGTGTGTATGTGTGTGTGTGTGTGTGTGTGTGTGTGTGTGTGTGAGTGGATTAGGGGGCTTTGAAGTGCTCTTACCGTCTCGTAGTCGTACCAGCGGGCGTCGGGGATGTAGGCCGACACCTTGTCCACACCCTGCGGAAGGAAAAACACAACGGTTAGGGAAAAAAATAAAATAATGATATGCTGATGTACGTCTGCAGCAGCCAATAAGGCGGCCCCGTTCATTTCAATGGAGTCGTACGCCAAAAGTATATTGGCAATACAGTGTCCAGTTCTCATAACAATACATCCGTGACGGTGAGACGAGAGGAGGAAGTGCAGCGCGGCACAAAGTCCTGGCGGCGGTGATTTCGGGGAGATCAAGGAGCTTTATTTTCCAGACGTCCTGTCATCTGATAGAAAGTTTCCACAAAGCCCGCCCCTCCCTGTCCTCCTACCCCTCCCCCTCACCTCCACACACCGCGGTGACATTTCCGCCAAGGCGGATGATGGAAAAGACGACGGCGCCGAGCGGCGACTGATAGGTGACACCCTTTGATAGCTGGAGGACGGACGGCAGCGATCAATAGCGGCGATGGCGAGGCGCCTTTTGATAGCCTCGCCATCGCCGCCGCCGCTGGCCTGCTCTTTGTGACCGCGGCGGGTTGTGTTCAAAGACAGCAAACTGTGAACACAGCAGGGGAGTGAAGGCCCCCCCCCCACCCTCACCCTGTCATAAAAGGGAAACCGCCGGTCAATTTACAGAATATAGATCCAGTCTGGAATCTGAAGATTTGTGTCACAAAGAGTCACAAGTGAGTCGGGTTTTATGAGACTGTTGACCAAAGTGTCGTTTGGCGGCAGGAACCACTGGAGACAGATATAGATTCAATCTCTTAGAATCTTGAGTCTCGAGTGTCTGGTTTTGTGCGACGGACGGAGGGTCATTTTTCACCTCCAGTCTCGCACTTCAAGCGAGACGAAGGTGTCACGGATGTCAGATGTCCCTCGGTCAGTTGCCGCGCGAGATTCCAGGAAGTGATAAACAGTTTTTTCCTGTCATGCATTAACAATTCTACAGATCCACCCCCGCTTTCCACCTATTGAGTCCAGAAAGTCCTTTTTTCCCCCTTCTCTCCCCCAAAGTGACTTTGGGGTTTGGTCGTACCTCCTTCACGTCGCATTCAAAAGTTGAGTTTTTTTGTTTTTTTTTTTTGTTTTGTACTGCGTACAATCCGGTGACGGCGAAGGAATCTTTACATTTGGCACCAGTCAAACAGGAGTCGATTTTAAGGGGCTGGATGTCAGAGGAAAGAAACATCTGCTCTTAAACTCCTTCAGAGGTTCTGGTGAAGACGTATCGCTTCAGCGGCCTTTTAACAGGACTCAATGACTTAAACGTCCTCTGTGGGGGAGGGGGTAACCGCATTAAGCGGCGAGAGTCAGATCACCTGTCAGGGCCGCTGGTGTCTGATTTGCTCGCGGCAACTATCACTCACACTGCTGACAAAATGGGCGGGGCCGAGCGCCAGACCGCGGCCAAGGCTGCTGACCGTGATTGGGAGGGACAAGGAGGCATCGGTTCTTTTCGCCAGGAGGAGGGATTTGATCAGGTGGGCCAGCGATTCGTACTGGCAGCGCGATCAGACGGCAGCGGGGGTGGATGATAGAGGGGTGAGGAATGGGGGCTGATGAGGGGGAGGGAGGCACGAGTGTGTGAGTGAGTCGACGGCGGTGGCTGATTAAGAGAATGCAGATGAGACGTTTGATAAGAGGGGACGAGCTGCAAAAAGAAGAAGAAGAAGAAGAAGAAGAGGGGGGCAATGGGCAAGAGGGAGGGTTGAAGACCAGAGGGGGGATGACGGAGAGGAGAGAGTGCAGGAAGATCTCTGCACTTTATCGCAGAGATCAAGGTTAAAGCATCGACTGATCTGGAAGGGAGAGAGAGAGAGAGAGAGAGTGAGAAAGGGAGCGAGAGAAAGAGAGAGCTGGAGCATCATTAGGGAGAGGCCAGAGAGATATAGAGCGAGAGAGAGAGAGAGAGAGGCGGTCAGGAGAGGAGACGACAATAATTGAAAAGGGAGTGTGTATTTTCACACCAGAAGCAGGTGAGTCCCGTTCGAAACAGCAGTGAATGTGATTCCAGAGAATCAAAAAATGGCAGCGGGGAGGGCGGAGTCAAAGACACCTCATCACAATCATGTGACAGTTTTGGCACTGCCGTCCTCCTGGTTATTCAATTCTGCAGCACTGATGCGTTATGCAGATGATACACTCGTCTGCTCTGGTAAGCAACTTCCTACGGCTGACGGTTCAAACCTCGACATTTGGTGCGATTGTCTTCACGTGGAGGTGCAAATTGTGCAGGTAGGCAGAAGCGGGCCCGATGTTGATGACGGATCATCGTTCACCCGGTTCATTAGACCACATGATCGGTGAGCAACAGCTCCGACGTGGCAGTTTAGTTTGCCAGACATGAAATCGCCAGAAATGAATCACCTCCACCAGCGGCTCACTGACTGGCTTGTTAAAGGAGCAAAAAAAGACGTGCTGTAGGTGTGAAAACACACCTCAAGGAGGATTGAGGTGGACTGCAGTGACCCCGGCTGAACCCAAAACTGAGGTTCCACTGCTGTCCTGGGGTCCCTGCTAAAAAGTCACCAAACTACGATGGGAAACTATTCACATAATTTACCATCGGATAATTTTACTCTACAAGTCAAAGGAAAGTCATGTGACCTCAGCCAAGGGGATCGGCCCCTCCCACACTTTCCCATGGCAGGTAAAGGGTTCATACACTCCACTGAGTGCACGTGATGTGTGCTGTTCACTGGCTTTGGACTCTGAAATTGGCGTCAGGGCTTCCGTCGGTCCTCTGCAGTCCTCTTGCACACTTGACGGTCATCAGCTGAACCTTTAGTTCAGTCACTGCCACCAACTTCCCCTCCTGCTATCACCACCCCATCATCTAGCACCCATCCCATCCTACAAGGCTGTAACGTATCTCATCATGTCCCATTCTCTGCATTGCTCCGCCCCAACCTGTCCTGTCCTGTCCTTTACCATCCTATCCTATCCCACCCTACGTTACACTACCCTATCCATTCTTATCCTACAGGATCCTGCCCAATACCCTTTCCAACCTGTTGTGGCCTATCCTTTCTTTGTCTTGTCCTAGGCCTTACCATCCTAACCTATTCTTTAACCATTCTGTGCCATCCTAACCATCCTGGTCCTCGCCTTCTTCTTCTTTGTTTGGTTTTTCGTCTCTTTCTTGTTGTTTAACAATTCGCAGGGAGAAAATCTGGCTCCTTTACCGAATGCTTGGATGATGGGAGCACTAAAAAAAAAAAAAAAAAAGCCCCGAAGCCGTGGGCCTCCTCCTGTTGGAAACTTTTCTCTCTGATTGAAGGCACTTTATCGCCAGCCCCGTGAATCCAATTCGCTTCCCACTATTCTGTAATTCACAGGAGGCCGCGCTAAATTGCTTATTAATCAGGCCACTTTGACATGACCGCAATTGCTGTCTATGCACACATACACTGGCACGTAGATATGCATGCATGCACGCACACGCACACACACACACACACACACACACACCTATCTACACTTCTAATCTGCTAGTAATGAGGTCAGCGCTCTCATTAGAGCTCAGAGAAAAGAGGGAGGATATGAAAGAGAGAGGAAAGGGGGGATGAGAGGAGGGGAGGGCAACAAAGAAACTCCCATGTCATGTTTTCCCACCGGAGGTCAGCGTGTGTGTGTGTGTGTGTGTGTGTGTGTGTGTGTGTGTGTGTGTGTGTACGTAACCCATCAGCTTGATCTGCAGATCCGCCCATCGTTCACTGTGTGCAGCCTCTGCAGACTCACTGCAAAAGAACTGGGTACAGCTGTGTGTGTGTGTGTGTGTGTGTGCGCGTGTGTGTGTTAACATGTGTGTGTTCCAGGTGTGTGCCTACCGGGTCCAGCACAGGTGTGATGAGCAGGTGTTTGCCCCAGAGGAACTGACGGTCCACATTCCAGGTGTTGTTGTCAGAGTAGAACCTGCGGGCGAACGGAAAAAAGTGCGTTTGCTACTTTGTTATTTGTGGCGGGAAAATCAAGGCAGCGCAAATCAGCTTTTGTCAGTCAGCATCGAGGCAACCTTAGCGTGTCCTGTGAGATTGCAAACAACACGCCAAGGAGGAAGGAACCGAGATTTGGTTTTCCAAATCTCTGTTCTAAATCTCTATGTTAAAGCTATTTCAATTGTATATATTCTATTTTCAATTTTTAATTGATTTGTATATCCATTCTAAGTGTATTAAATTTTTACTAATTACCAATTTTAATTCAAAGTTAAATCTCATTTTTTTCCGTGTTAAATCTGGCGCGCTGGTTTTCTTTGCATTTTTAAAAATGCACATTTGTGTTTTCTGTTAACTGTCTTATGAACACACACACACACACACGTATAGTTTGATGGAGCACAAAAAGAATGTTTCTCATAACTCTCCGCTGACCCTCCCAGTTGCCAGCAGCCATGCAAGCAGCCAGCGAATCTGGGCCCAGTTGAAAAGATTCCAGCCGGCCGACAGGAAGATGCACTTCTGCAGGCATCAGCTGTCGCCCAACGCTCCGCTGCGATTGGCCAGTTGGCAGCAGCTCGGGCAATAAGGTCACACTCATATCGCCACAACTGACCCGGCAAAGTCTGTGCGTGTGTGTGTGTGTGTGTGCGTGAATACGTTTGTTCAGTTCGACAGCCGTCTGCTTAAGATGATGAACCCAATTTCTAAGTTTGTTTGTGTGAATTAAACACAATCACGAACAAACTTGAGGATGTCAACATATTTATTTTCTGGAAACGCTGTTGTTGGTCTTCCAATCGGATTTGTCCGCTGTGATATTTCCAAACCTGGGTATTACGAGCGGCCAGTAACATTCGTCGATACTTTAGCCTTAGAATTGCGCAAAACTTAAATATGGCAATAAAAAAACTGGTGATGGAAGCAGCTCAACTTGGGAAAGCCTCTCAAACATGGCTGAAAGGTTTTGACTCTCTCGTGAGGTGGTTTTTCCACACGTATCCATATAGAGGTGTATTGCAAAAGTGAAAACACTTTGACGTACGAGGTCACGTGACCAGTTCACTTCAAGTGAAAGTGGTGCGTTATGATTGGACGGAGGAAGAGACGGAATACTTTTTACAAGTAATCAAAGAGAAAAATGCAACAACCATTCTTGACAGCAAACAAATGTAAACAAACAAAAGCAAACGTAATTCCAGTAAAATCTCGTCCCGCAAGATTTTACGAGATTTTGCGCTTCACACCGTTCAGTTTAAACACCTGCAAATTGCAATTGTGCTTTGTCGAAATTTTATAAAATATTGCTTTTAATTTGTATCAATCTGTCACGGAAACACAGTTAATGACTCACTCGTGCATGACGGGCCGCACCACCGTCTGGCCGGCAGTGTGAGCCTTGTAGAAGAGCGTGTAGAGGTACGGCAGCAGCGTGTAGCGGATGTTCAGGTAGTGCTTGGAGCTGGTCACCAAGCTGGAGTTGGCACCGTAGTAGGCTGGATCCTGAGGCTGAGGACACAATCAATGCAACCCTCAAGTTAGCGGGGTTGACGAGTGAGCGAGCTAGCGAGCGGGCGAGCGGCGGAAATGATGAAGGAAAAAAGAAAATAAAGCTGGAGGGAGCTGAGGGAGAAAACAGTTTCCGAAAGGACAGACAGAGAAACTTAACTTTAAGATTCTTTACGTTTTTATCACGAGAGTGCGTCGGCATTCAACGTAGCTATAAATGAAAGTCACCTTTTATTAGGGAGGAATGGAAGAGCAGGAAAAGGACAAAAAGGGAGGAAACAAAGTGGCAAAAAAAAGAAAAAAAAAAAGTCCTCTGAGAGAAACAGAAGAAGTGTGATTTGATTTGGACGACGGCGGAGAGCGAGAGGGTGATTAGCTGCTAACAGGCCGTGCTCCTCTCATCTGCTAATCATTAATGCCCATGGCACCACTGAGGGTGTGTGTGTGTGTGTGTGTGTGTGTGTGTGTGTGTGTGTGTGTGTGTGGCCTGGATAGCCGTGTGATGAGAGCCGTGATTAGGGCAAAGCAAAGGTCACACATTAGCTGTCTCATTTAGCCCAAACCGTACTTCAAATCCATCATCATCATCATCATCATCATCATCATCATCATCATCATCATCACGTCCCCGTCCTCTAGCAGACACCTCACACACACACACACACACACACACACACACACACACACACACCTTGATGCTGCTGTGTTATTTTTTGCAACACTGATGACAAGAGAAATGTCACCGTGTGTGTGTGTGTGTGTTTGTGTGTGTGCGCGCGTGCGCTTGCATCCGCATATGTGTGAACATCAATTTTCACGCCACATTCAACGCCAACTGCTGACTTTATTTTTTCTCCTTTAATTTGTTTCCCTGTGCGACGGGAACTCGGTGTGCGGCGTCGACAGAAACATGGCTGCAGGCTCAGCAGGTGCTCGTCCTCAAAGTCGGGTTTTTTTTTCATTTTTGTGATCTTTCTTCTTTTTTTCCTTTTGCAATGAGCTAAATTGTGACATTTACATTCACTGTCAACCGGTTAAACGTCAAAAAAAAAAAAAGCCCCCATGGTGTCATTTTAGCATTACAGGGCTGTAGTCTGCTGTGGTTTGGCTTCAGGAAAGTTTTTTTTTTTTTTTTTTTTTATCTTAGCAACCAATCAGCAGGAAGCCCAGATAGGTCAGAGAGATCAGAAGTTTTGGTAGAGGATATTTGATTAAATTTTTGTGGAGGCAAAGCACAAAAAGTGGACTAAAGGCTAGTTTGACTGAAATAAGCTGCAAAAAAACCCCAGAGAAAATAAAGGGAAATAACTGCTCCCTACGTGCTTTTTATTGGATTAATGAGACTCGAAGCCAAAGAGTAGAGACCAATCAGGGGCAAGCAGGGCGGCGGCTCTTTACTCAGTTCTGTCGTAGTAAAAAAAAAACAAAAGAAAAAAAAAACCTGATTCAAACCCGTGAAAAGCAGCGACGGGGGTGAAACGTTCACGGCGTGACGTCTCTCTGGCTTGAAACAAAACAAAAAAAAAACTACTTTCATGTTTTGCAACATCTCAGAAGTTACCTAAAGGTTCCCGACTGTTTGTTCGCACGACGTTCTGCGGCACGATGTTGCCGTCGCGTCGCGCAATGTCCCCGCTGACCCTGCCGCTTTGAAAAAAAAGTCCCGCCGTTTAAAAGAGGCGTCGCTTTAGAAGACCGCCCCCGCCATGGCCTCCACCTCCCTCACCGACCTGCAAATAATTGACGTGTTCGCGAGTCGCAACCCAGATCAGCTGTTCCCATCTCACAGATGCTTTGGCTGCTGGCGTGACGTCTCCATGGAGATACCAGGAGTAGCTTCTATTTTTAAACCCCTTTTGGAGTCCTCGTTTGAGGGGGTGTTGCGAGAAAGGAGACGAGCGCAGGGGGGCTTCACATCGTTCACTAACACTTACAGATTTGAAGGTGCCGCACACGCACGCACACACACACACACACACATGAACACAGACACAGGAACACAGACACTACCAGTCCAAAGTCTGGACACACCTTCTCATGCAATTTTCCACACTGCAGACACTGAAGACATGAAATATATGAGCAAGATGTACTGTACTGTATGTCATTATGCAGCTAAGAAAAACACGTTCAATAACTCTCAACAGGCTTTTAATGAAAGGTGGCTATGATGAAGAATTTAAATATAAAAGGTGTTTTTAGTTATTTTACACTTTCATTGTTTCCTGCATAACTCCATGTGTGTTCACACGTAGCTGTGATGCCTTCAGTGAGAAACTGACATTCAAATCGGAGGGTGTGTCCAAACTTTTGACTGCTTATGTACACATGTGCTGCAGTACTCAGGAACGGACACAGGTGGCGCCAACGCGGAGGTTACCTGGAAGCCCTCGGCGTTGTGGTTCCGGCTGAAGGGGTAGAAGGCTCCCACCTGCATCCAGCGCTGGCACAGCTCCTCGGGGGAGTTGTCGAAGAACCCGCAGATGTCGGCGCCGATCTGGAACACAAGTTGTGTCGTTGCCGTCGTCATCGTCGACAAAAACAAAAACGTGGCGCAGAAGTGTCGACTGAGCGCCGGCGGAGGGACGTGGGCTAGCACCTATAGCGGAGAAGCTACGCCGCCGCTTATCGGTTATCGTTTAAAAAAAAAAAAAACGACTCGTCGTTGTCGTTGTCGTTGTGTTTGTGTGTTTGTTTGTTTTTTCAAAAGTCCTCAGCTTGATACCGCCGCAACTTACGGCAGATTGGATCAATTTTTTTTTACAACAAGTGCACAACGGCGGTGGCCGATAACAAAGACGCTTCAGTCGAAGAGGCGCTTGTGTTGTATTGTGTTGTGTTGTATTGTTGAGCGCCTGGCTGCATTTTTTACAACTGACAAAACAGGAAGGGAAGCCATCCAAATCCCTTCTCCCCTCTCCCGCTCTTTCTGTGTGTGTGTGTGTGTGTGTGTGTGTGTGTGTGTGTGTGTGTGTGTGTGTGTGTGTGTGTGTGTCCTGGAGACAACCGCTAAAAATCTGCTCCGCTCTCTCCCACCAGGATGTGTTTGGCATCTCGTTCGACCACCTGACGCGCACAGCTGGAAGTGTGTTTTTTTCTGTGTGTGTGTGTGTGTGTGTGTGTGTGTGTGTGTGTGTGCTGCGTGTTTGCTCAGCTCCCCGCGGTCGTCCCCCAAACAACTATCTGTCGGGGCCGTCTTCCCGACGCGCGCGCACACTCGGAGAGGCAGCGGCTGAGCGTCGGGAGTCTTTTGTGGAAGTTGATGTTGGAGGTAAAACGAGTCGCGTTGCCGCAAGGCGACGCCGCGTTCGATGCGTCTGCTTCCAGCGGCGGCTTTGCCTCTTTCTGTCTTTGACGTGTCCGTCTCAGCACCGACCTGCAGGTAGAGAGTCGACCTCCTGCGGCTGCGGCTCTGCGCGGCTCCCAGGCACGGACACAAAATAAGGCTGCGGTTCGACCTTTTCTACGGCGGTGGGATCGTGAAATTCATCCACGGGAAACAGAACTCCGAGGCCCTGAGATGAACTAATAGTGTTGCAGTCAAGACCGCAACTACCCAGACCAAGACCAAATCAAGACTAGAGAGCATCGAGATCGAGACCAGACCGAGATCAAAGAAAAAAAAATGACCAGAATATTTTTTAAATTATAATTTGCTTCTCAATCAAACGGCAACGTTTTTTTTTTTTAGCAAGCTATCTTGTAGCATTTTGCTGCTTTGCCAACTATTTTGAACCAACTTAGGGATAAGTGTGCAGGGTGTCACTCTGGGTGTCACCAACAGAGTGTAAAATGGCCGCAGCTGGATTCCTTTCTGTTATTAAAACATTTCTGTGCACAAAACCAGCGACTGCGACTCACTTCCTGTTGCACGTGAGTGTGTTCCTAAACCGCGGGACAGCTGCTGCTTTAACTCCCGAGGGAGTTCGACGTTCGAGGAGAGGGGAAACTCCCCGGCGACGCTCCTCTGAGCGGCGCTCCGACTCGTCCTACTCACGTAGGGAATTCCGAAGAGGCCGAACTCCAGCATTCCCGGGATGGCCCACTTGATGTCGTTCCAGTTGGCCGCGTTGTCGCCCAGCCAGTGACCCGAGTACTTGCCCACGCCCGGGAAGGAGGAGCGGGTCAGCATCAGGCTGCGCTTGTTTCCAAACACCTTCTGCAGGGCCCTGAGTGACGGGGGAGAGGCAGAGGTCAGAGGTCGGAGGTCAGCGAGATGGGGAAAAGGGTCTATGGTGTGAAATATTTAGTTGTTGACGCGACTCAAAGCACAATAGTAGTGTTGTATTAGATTTAGATTCTTTCAGATGAAGTAATTCTTTATTGTCTTTTTCTGCTGCCGCTCAGCCTCCCGGCCGCACTGATGCTTCTCTCCTCTCTAATCTGAGCGGCAGGTGGCGGCTCGTCGTTGAGCGGCAGGTTGAGGGATTCCCAAAAAAGAAGAGACAACGGTGTGATTATCCAGTTGTTTCTTAATTTCTTCTTTTTCATTTTTTTTTTTTGTCCTTCACCGCACCGCAGTGACGATATCATCTGGTTGTGGGGGTTCAGTGCTGCTCTTTAAGTGTCACGCAAACGGCGCTTCTCCTCTCTTTAATGAGCGAGATGGAAAAGCCTCGATTGATTTGCGTGACAATCAGAAGCCGGATGATCTTTGCCAAATCCCGCCCAGCTGCCAATGAAACGCTTTAATTAGCCAGACGGACGAGTGCGGCGGGAACAGCTGGAGAAACTTCCCTGCCGGAGGGGAGACGGCGAGTTCATCCGTCACACAATGTTTGGTTCCTTTACTTTTTTTTCTCTGTCGGGTTTTGTAGTTTCCTGGAGTTGATTGGCAGTACAACACACAGGGTTGCTGGTTCGACTCCTGTGTTTGGGTTGGCGCTGATCTCGCACGGATCACTCAGAGTTCATCCCTGAAGTGTTGCTCATCCATCTGGCTAACATTGAAATATCAGCGGACACCACATCCAATCAACTTCCTGGATGGTGGATAGGGGGCTAGTTCATCCAATCAGCTTCCAGGTGGAGTTTTTGCCTCCTCTTTCTCCTCTATTTCCTCCTTTGGGCTCATGTGAGAGGAAATCAGCAGGAGAAGTAAGGCGAGTCTCAGGTGAACTGCACATATGATTCACTCGGAGCCAGAAGACTCAAAGACTCAAAACGTCTGACGGATCTAACGAGACACCGTGACTCAAATGAATGTTTCTGTCTCGTGTTCCGTTCCAGGAATGAGTCGTTCATTCCAACCCGCCGGGAGTCGAGCTTTTTCAGCACAAAACTTGCAGATGTCCTGCAAGAGGCCGGTTTTCTTGTGCCGTCTAGACTGCTAACGCACCTCCGCGGCCGCCCAAAACTCGCTGGGTCAGCAGCTTTTTGTTGTTGCTTTATTAAAAGTGACATATGGAGGGAACTCACTTCTCGGTGGACAGCACCATGGAGTAGCCGTACAGGCTGTGCACGTCGTAGTGGTTCCCCCAGGCCTGCTTGGCGTCCATGCACAGGGTCTTGCTGTACATCACCTCGTCCAGGATCTCTGGCAGGGGATGGGGGGTGGGGGGGGGGGGGGGAGGTGAGAGGTCTGGAAAACTGAGAACGAACGGTGCAAAGTAAACCACCAGGGGGAGCGTCCCATTCCCTGCTGCCGTCATCGTCCTATCCAGGACAGGTTCATTTTGAAAATGCCTCATCCGGGATTTAGTCTAGATGAGGCTTTTTTTTTTCAAACTCCATTTATCAAATTGCTCTCAGTTTTTTTTTTTTTTTTTTTTTTTTACAGGCGACAAAACTGTGACAAACTTCATGACCTCTGCAGCGACCTCCAGCTGCGCTGCTGCCCCCTGGCACTGAGGAGGACAAAGCTGCACTTGTCAGCCTCTGGCTTCAGCAAAAAAAAAAAAAAGAAAAAAGAAGAAAAAGGGGCGTGGTGAGAAGAGAGAGAGTGGGCGGTTCTTACTGGGCGTGTACGGAGGGTAGTTGAGCTTGTTGTCGGCGCAGCCGTTGATGGATCCCTTCTTGAAGTTGGACACCTCGTTCATGTCCTGCCGACATCACAGAAGCTGCGTTACCATTACAGTTTTTCGCAAAATAAAAAAAAAAACAATATTTCTAAAATTTAATTCCTAAAATTTCGTCCAGCAAGAATTTTTGGTTGGAGATATTTGATTTGGGTCACGGAAACACAGCTAGGGGGAACATTGAAGAACACGGGTTCGACCTTTGACCTTCCTCTTCACCTGAACCCCCTCCCCTGACCCCTCTGAGATGTGACGGCTGACGTCCTGCAGCTGTTAACGAGCCGCAGTAACGAGTGAGTCACTGAACCGTATTCAGCTCTGGAATCATTAACACTTCATTAAAAAAATAAAAATAAATTAAAAAAAATACTTTTTACTATTTTTTGGCGCTGTGCTGTTCAAAAAAAAAAAAAGAAGACATGAAAACGTTGCCCCGCTGCCTTGGCTATGCTGTAATTGGCTGCTGAATCACGCCGGCGTCGGTTTCATTTCTTTCTTTTTTTTTTTCCTCCTTCTTCTTTTTAAACTAATCAGCAGGTGTGAAGCAGCTCGGAGCTTTTTGACGCGTTTGGAATTGACTCACAATCCAGAGGGCATCGTGTTTGATCTCCTGGGAGAAGCGGTGGTACTCATCAACCCACCACTCGGTGCAGCTCTCGCTGGTGTAGTCTGGGAACACCGTCTCCCCCGGCCACACCTGAGAGACAAGCACAGGGTCGGCAATTAAAATACACTGTTTTTTTGTTTTTTTTATTTTAAAAAATAGTCCAAAGTAAAATAAATAAAAATTAAAAATAAAAAAAGTTCAAACAAGCACAGGGAGTCCAGACTGTTTTCTTTGCTGCAGTGGAGTCGTGATAATGAGCTCTGACACGAACAGAGGGACAAAAACCCCAGCAGCAGCCGCAGCTCACAAGGTGCCCCAAGTCACATGGTTCCACCCAGACACCATGTGACACAGGAGAGTGAAACAGGAAGTTTCTTTGAAAGATTTCAAAGACAGATGAGCCGCACTGCGTTCTGCGAACCAGATCGTCTGAATGGGTGAGTCACTGAGTCACAGCCGAAAAGGATCCGTTCGCAGCGTTTCGTCTGTCGGCAGAGGCGCTTTTGTCTTCCGGCGTTTTATCGACTGTTGCTGCACGTCTTTAAGATCAATCAATCATCTGGCCTTTAATTAGACAAGAAAAGAATAGTGCGGGGCGGGGTGACGGAGTGAGTGTTGTGTTCCAGACATAACAAATTTAAAAGAAAATAACGGAGAAGGGAAAAAAAGCAGTCTGGATGGATGCAAACAAAACGGTGAGAGTGAAAGACGACAGCAGGGGAGGAAGATCGATGGAGGGGCAGAGAGTCAAGAGAGGACGAGCATCAGGACGCCTGGTAAAAACAGGGAGGAGAAGAAGAAGAAGAAGAGGAAGAAGAAGAAGAAGAAGAAGAAGAAGAAGAAGAAGAAGAAGAAGAAGAAGAAGAAGAAGAAGACATACATGTAAAAAATAAACAGAAAGAGCCCAAAAGAATTATTCCACCTTTCAATGTTTCAGAAGAATAAAGGCTTATTCATATGTCAGTATGTTGATAGCTTCTTTGCTGCTCAAATTATGCAATTTTCCCGACTGTGGGATTAATAAAGGAGCTCTCTTCTATCCTATTCTACTCTAAGAAGAAGAAGTGATGAATCAGCAGAACCCCCGACAACGTGTCGGCCACGTGTTGGACGTTAAACCTCAAGGTGGCGTCGCTCTTATCTCCCCCCTGTTCTGATAAGTTTACAGCCGACTGGCGGCGGCGGCGTGGATCAGCTGACCGCAACCCATATGGATTTTTATTGCCAGGTGTTTTTTATTTTCTTTTGTTTTTTGACAGGCGCTCCGAGGTCGCAGCTTATTGATGCTGCTCGCCGACTACTTGTCAACTTGTTGTTGTTTTTGGTCGGTTTCTTCTTCTATCAACACTGCTTCTCTCTCTCTCCCTCTCCTGTCTGTCAGCTCGCCCTCCTTCTCCACTTCCTGTCACTTCCTGTCACTTCCTGTCACTCCTTTCTTCTCCGCCAGCGTCTCGCTAACTCCTCGTCTCCTCTCAGCCTCCTTTTCCCCGCCGTTCACCAGATAATCTGTCTTTCGGTTTCCCGTAGCTCACTGTACTTGACTTCCTGTATAGCTGACTGTCACTCACTCGCTCGCTCGCTCACTCATGGTCGACCTCCCATGGTGCCTTTGAATACAGTCTGCTATTACCTTCTTAATGCACACGGCTGGTTTTTGAGTCTCAGCAGGAAGCAAATATGTGCAGAAAAAAGACAAAAAAAAAAAAGTGCATCTGCCCTTCAGCGGACTGAGCTTTTTATTCGCAATAGATGGACGTATCAATAACGCAACATGACGTGAACAATAATGCAATAATAATCGTAACGTTTTGTGTGTCGCAAGTTTTTTTGTGGGGGAAGACATTTTTTCACCCAGTTATGACCAAATGTGTTTTTCCCACTAAAAGATTTTCCCATACGTCCGTAATAAAACTTGGCAATTGAGCATAAAAGCATTTTTTTTTGTTCTTGCGAATGACATTTTTGCATTTCCGTCACTGTCTTCCTAAAGCTGCTCTTCAAACTGCGTATAAAAGAGATGGAAACCCAGGCACAGACCGTTTACTCTCACGGCCAGCCAAAAAAAGAAAAAAAAACAAGAAAAAAAAAACCCTCAGTCTGTGTGCAAGCGGCCGCGTTAACATTTCACTCTAACACACCACAACACACAGCGCCGCTTTTATGCTTATGTATTGCAGGCAGTCAGCTGTCTATAATGCATGGGAAAAGGAAAAAAATCTTCATTTTTGTCAGAAGCAGCGACCTGAAAAGTTTTCTTGTGCATGGACAACATTTTTCTTTTTTTTATGCAATGGCAGGGGAAATAAATTAGAATAAATTACATTCACATGCAGGCATGCACACGCAAGAAAATCTTTTCATTTAGACAGATGGATGCACAAAGATGCACACACACACACTGTTATATATGTATAATATATATATATATATATATATATATATATATATATATATATATATATATACATATATATTTATATATGCACACAACCACACACAGTCACAGGGCTAATCCGCGACGCAACCATGCAGAACATTTCAAGATTAGACGCTAATGCAGCATCAATGCATACGTTTGACCTATTATAAACAGCATGAAAAGGCGATTAGCTTGGGGACTGGCCTAATCGTGCGCGTAATCAAAAGCGCCGCCGCTGCCTTTTTACCGGCGGTCCCGTCGCTCCCCCTCGCCCAGCCGGCGAGGGGACGGAGTAAACACACTCTGCCATCACGGGATGCTTAACGCACCTGGCGAGCACAACACGGCAGACGCATCACACGATCCAGTCGGCGCCAAGCTGCGGCACCTTCGCGATTAATCTGATTAATCGATCAATCGAATCAACTTTTATTGGTGAAGCGCTACATGACGGCGAACATCCAAATAAGCTCTCAATTGCAAAATATGATAAATAAAATATGATAGATAAATAAATAAATGATAAAATGATATATATATATATATATATATATATATATATATATATATATATATATATATATATATATATATATATATATATATATATATATATATATGTGACGATGAAGATGAGTGTCATAGTTTCAGAGTGAGGGGTGTATATGTATGTGCATGTATATAAACAAATGTTATTGTTCAATTATACCTACAATTATCTTTCAAATGTTATGTACACCTCAATGTGTAGCGTAAACCATGTACAAACTTCAATATCGTTCATTCATCTCATTCAGCAGCATTCAAAGCTCACCTCTCCCAGCAGGGGGGTTTGCCCGTCAGAGTTGAACACCCAGGCGTTTTTCTCGGTGCCGCGGTCGTAGCTCTCGTAGGAAGCGTTGCCGACCCTTTTGCTGGTGGCGACGGCGGGATCCTGGGGAAAAAAAACAAACAAACAAACAAACAAAATGCTGATTAGTTGACAAAAAAAACCAAAAAACTTGATACCACCAATTCTGCAGATTTACAATCTGCAAGAGAACCGCTATCAGTTTGCGTCAAATTGCCATTCCACTGTGGAAAACTGAAGCAAAGTCTCACCAGGATGAGGATGTATCTCTGGCCCTTGGCGTGCAGGTAGTCTGCAAACTGCGGCAGATCCTTGAATTTGTCTTTGTCGTAGGTGAAATCCTTCTTGTCCTCCATGTAGTCGATGTCGGTGTACTGGATGTCCTGCAAAGCCATGAGAAGAAACGCTCTTGGTCAGGTGGGAAACGTTGCAATCGTCGTCCCAGAGACCTAAATGATCGTATTTTCAGTGAAATCATCATAAACAGGATGAGTGTCTTGTTCAGAGGTTGCAGCTGAACATTCAGCCAATCAGGTTTGTTGTTTGTTCGGCATTATTGATCGTAAATCGTAACGGTGGGGACAAACTATCGTACAAATACGATGGTTATTGTATCGTACACCTTGCAATACTGGGGAAGGATTTCAGGATTTTGTTGGCTTGATGACAGGACCGCTCCAATTTCTTTATATTGACTTAAACTTTAATTTTTCACTTTTGACTGGAACCTCGGAAGGTCGACGGACAAAAGGGAGGAGTCTGTTCCTCCCTTTAGTTCTCCAGTCGAGGGGGCGGGACTTTTTCGGACAGACTTCCTCCACCCTCCACCTGGACTGCCAACATCTACGCTACGATACACCAATACAGCAGATGGTGTTTGGAACACTCGGCCAGATCCATCGCCCCTGGTGGTCATCAGCTCCAGATGCATTAGGCAGAATGTGATAATGTCCTCTGTGGACCTTTCCAGCGGTGGTGAAATACATGCGAGAGGAAGCGTCAGGAATCCAGATGTATTTTTATGATTTAGAAACGATGGGAAATGATACAGAGGCGGTTGGAGTGGTTGTAAAATGTCAGATCTGTTGATTGGTTACGGCTTTCCGGAGTCCTTTCTGGACGGGTGAATACTTGAGTGGGAAGGTCGACCTTGGCGATTGAGGAATGGACGCTTACATCAAGTGGGATCGGGGGAGGAACCTCCGCTAGCAAGCACCGCTAGCTCCCAAGAAAACGTTGAGCGGAAGCTGGTATTTATCAAGCGGAGCTTTAACGTCCGGATCAGGATGATCTGTGAGAAGCCACACGGGTGGATTGATCTTTGATTAGCGCTAACATTCAGCCGCTGCTTGCTTGTCGTCTGGTCGGGTTTGAACCGGTGCGGCCAGGCGGACTCTCCATTATTTGACAGAAAGCTGGATTAGCCCGTCTGGGCTAAAGGCCACCGCCATCACTCTGAAGGCTCCACTTGCACTTTCGCGTCACGTTCCCTGCCGTGGTTCTCACAGTCGGGGAATTTAATACGAGGCCGAGCATCGATTCCTCAGCCCCGCCTCTCCCCTCCTGAAGCTAGGGGGAGCTGTTTGCGTGACGCTTCCAAACTCCAGTAAAGGAGATTGTTAATCTCAGTGGGATTACTCCATAAAAGTGAAATAAAAATAATATGAATAAAGAAAACAACAACTCCTGTTTCTTCGATTGGTGTGTGTTAGAAAACAAGTCAAAAATTGTGTTGGAATTAGGAATGAATTGTCTTCATTGTGATGTAAACTGCTTTTTTGTGTGTTACATATTTGAACTCAGGGTGATCAATCGTTTCGTCGATCTGCTCTGCTCTGGTCTGGTCTTCACAGTCATCACCTGTCCCCCCCCCCTCGCCCACCTCTGAGTGCATTAGAAAAGTCCAATTAGAAAACTTGCTGCTTTGGAATCGTTGTTGAAAGACAAAACGGCCGGCGGTTAGAGCGGCTGAGTGTGGGTTTCCTCCCCTCGCACACGTCGCCAGCTGATAGTCATCTCAATCATCTGATAACTGGTGTGGGTTCTGTTTGGTGCTTTCTTTTCTCAGCCAGGGAGATCGCTGATAGTTTTCTTTTTTTTTTTTTTTTTTTCCTCCCTACACACCACACACAGTGATATCAGGGTGTGAGTAGACCAGAAGGTTTTTTTTTTTTTATTTCCTCATGTTTTGTCTGATATCACTTTATTGTAGTTTTATCTGGCAGCTGGTAAACTGGCTGGGAGTCTGAACGTGACTTTTTATTTTTATATACTTTTACGACTACCAAAGATATCAAGTCCAGTCTGATCGAGCAAAGACCAAAAAAAAAAAAAAAAATGAAAACGTGAGGGCACCTCATGGCGCTGGTCCAATCACCACCTATCGGAAAAGACTTTGCAAGACTTGGCAAAGGCGGAGGCGTGTGCGCGATCTTACGTAGGGGAGGCCGATGGCGCGGTTCCTCTCCACCGTTTCCTTGACTATATCCAGACTGGTGTAGTTCCAGCGGGACAGCTGGAAGCCCAGGGACCAGTAGGGGGGGATGACGGGGTGGCCGATGAGCTGAAAACACAGTGGTGACGGGGGAGGGGAGGCAGGTGGTCGTCGTTAGCGCCGGAGGAGCATATGCTAGGCGAGATGATTTTTTTTGTTTGTTTGTTTGTTCGGTGCCTTACCTTGAGGAACTCGTCCACCACTTGCTCGGGGTTGTCTCCAAACAGGATGTAGAAGTCCAGAACTCCTCCGATGGTCCTGTAGGTCACAGCTGGAGCAGGCTGCAAGGTCACCTCTGGAGAAATGAAAAAAAATAAAGAATGCACTGAAAAAAATAATCAAGAGAAACATGTATGATAGTTTGCACAGTGGGAGTTGTGTTGCTGTTTTGTGTTCATGTCTCCACAGAAACACTCCCACAGGCTGTTTAGCCTCCAGATTGGTTCATGTTGTTTTATTTGCCTATTTGTTTATTTACACAGATCCCCCATTAGCTAGCCCACAAGGTGACGACTATTATCTATCTGGGGGCCCGAGACTACCAAAAAAAGAAGGACATAGTACCTCCTCTATCATCGCCGCGATCTTACGTCTGGGATTAATCTCACGCTTTCATGGTAAAGGTCACAAAGGGACATTCGTGTTTGAAACCTGTTTTCTTATTTCACGCCTGACTGATCTGTGAAGATCAGTTGCTAACCTGAGAACATTTTGAAACTATAGGAGAGGGCGGGATATTTACCCATGGCGTTGCTGTTCATGAGGAAGACGCCAAACGACTTTCCACTCTCGTCCACCAGGCAGAGGAAAAACGGGTAGTGTCCGTAGAGGTTGTGGGTTCCCTGCAGGGGGGAGGGGCAGAGGGTGAGTGGCGGGTTTAGATGAGGGGGAGGGGGAAGGGCAGTGTGGATGTGTTTGGGGGTTGGGGAGGGGGAGGGGGAGGGGAGGGTTTCGATGTCAAACCAACTGGACGAGAGCGACTTCAGAGTGTAATCAGCTTACAGGGTTTTCAATTACAAACCATTGGGAACTGATGTGTTCACACAAATGCAACATGGCTTACACACCCACACACACACACACACACACACACACGGATATTCAGGTGGAGATGTTGAAGCCTCCAGGACATACAGTCGTTACAGTCAAAAGCTCAAACAGTGAGATAAACATGCTTGTGTCTGAATCCCTGCACACGCTCAAGCATCATTAGTGTGTGTGTGTGTGTGTGTGTGTGTGTGTGTGTGTGTGTGTGTGTGTGTGCTGTGCACGTATGTGTGTGTCCTCACCCCGTTGGGGAAGGAATCCCTGGCGAAGATGGGCCAAGTCCTCCAGTTCATGTCGTGGAGAAAATTCTGGTGCACATGCTCCCCGAGGCCGTAGACGTTGCTGGACGGCAGTTTGGTGGACAGCTGCAGGTACTGGTCCTCGAAGATCAGCGGGGCGAAGGTGGTGTCCAAGCTGAGCGGGTCAGAAACAAGAGGGGGAGAAGAACGATGGGGTGAATACAGGGGCTGCGGATGCTGAAGAAACTCCAGAGCAGCAAGAGGAAGATGTTGAGTTGCATGGGGGAAAAAAGGAGGAGACAGAACTTCTCATCCTGCACTCAGGTCCTCTGAGCTGCTTCCTACGCCTTCAAAACAAGACGTAGAGCGGTTGCAGCAAGACTGAAGAGCAGCTCAGTCACAACAGCGGAGGAGTAATTGTGAAAAAAAAAAAACCTCTGAAAGCTGTTTTCCAGGAGTTATAAAGAAATTCTCTTGACAAACACACAGTTAATCATTACGAGGATTTATCATTATCATTATTATTATTATGATTATTGCTCGACAATAAATTGATCATAAAATGTGGAACGTGGAAGCTGCACGTGCGCAATCAAGACGATTCAACACACCAGATGTTTGCCGCAGTGGGAAAGCAAGACAACAAAACAAAACAGAGCAAGAGCAGCAGTGTGGGATCATGGGAGTCGTTGTCCTAATTCTCTGATTAGCGACGGCAGTAGAGAAAATCTATGTGAGCACTCAGGCAGGAACGTCTGACGGAAGGAGCTGAAGTTTAATTTGCTTTATTTCCCTGCGCTGCCTCCTTCACAGGGCTGCCAGGATATCTCATGACAGTGACAGTAATAATAATAATAATTTTCTCGTACTTCCTGTTTCTGCGATTGGTGAATGTTAGAAAATGAGTAAGACAATTGTGTTGGAAATGGAGCTTAATTGTCTTCACTTTGTGTTTTAAACTTGTTTTTTTTGGTTTTTTTTAATGTTACATGTTTGAACTCAAGGTGACCGACCTGGTCTGATCTGGTCTGGTCTGGTCTGGTCTTCACTGTGGTTACCTGTCAGCCCCGCCCACCTCTGAGGTAACAACACCTCCGGCCTTTATCAGCTCTGCCGCCGCTAATAATTCAAACAGCCCCGACTTAACTTTCCGCTCAAAGACCGTTGGGTTACTTAACAACGCCTCGGTTGGTTAAAGGCCGAACGAAGGTCCTGGTGGAGGGAGGGGCGGGGCTAAAGGCGACGTAACAACATTTCACAAGGGGAAATAGGGGGGAAAAAAACAAACAAAAACAAAAGACCCCGAAGCTGCTGCTAGTGCTGCTGCTGCAGTCACGGGGGCCTCCTGATTGGACTAGATGAGCTCATGACATCACACGACAAGCTTCGCCCTCAGAACGGAAACCTCTGACAACGACATGGATGTGCAGGCGGTGGGTCACTCACGCGATGACAGTGGAGCCAGGGTGGTTCACCATGAAGCCGAAAGGCTCGTTGATCACGTCCAGCACGTTGCCGATGGCTTCGCTGTGGTTGCTGGCGACGCTGGCGGCGTGCTCATGAGGAACCTCGAACCTCGCGTTGCTGGGGTCGAAGATCTGAAGAGAGAGTTGTGTTGTTGTTGTTGTTGTTGTTGTTGATGTTTTTTGCGGGTCTTGGGCGGAGTCATGTTGACCTCAACCACTGGTTCTGAAGCCCAGAGGTTGCTTTCTGGAGCTACTGGTTTGACTGGAGCGTGAGCGTGTGATCCAACACCCGCCCACCAGACAGTAAGCCGACTGCAGTTGACTCCTGATCTGTAGCCACGCCCACAACTTTATGGCCAACTTTTACACCAAATTTAGACCCAATCATACAAAATGGACATTTGAGCTGATTGGCTGAATCTGTTACCGCCAACTTAGACCAACAGAAACATTGTAACCAGTTTGTATTGGTGTGAATTAAGGGCTCCGCCCCCTTATTGACAGGCAGTCATTTTTAGTCATTTCGCAACCAGATTTGGCGGCTCCTGCAGTCCAAACGATAGAATGCAGATTTATGGCATTTAAACATTGGTGCTTTTTTTTAAAAAACAAAACAAAAACAGAAGCTCCGCCTATCTTTTTGTACAGCCAGCAGCCTGTGTATTTTGTGTGTATGTGTGTGTGTGTGTGTGAGTGTGCACCTTGAAGTGGAGCCTCCTGCTGGTCTGCATCTCTGCATGGAAGGCCAGCTGTTTGATTTCAGCCCCAAATAAAGACGGCGCCTCCATCCTCGTCAGTGTGGCTTTCAGCTCTACAGAGTCGGAAGAAGAAGAAGGAAAACACGTTGCGGAGTTGAGCTCATGAAGGTAGCAAAAGCGTTTTATACAAAAGGCACAAAACAGTCACCGCCCTCCTGCTTCGACTGTTAGCGGCGAGTTCTGTTTGTTTGGAGTGTGTTTTTTTTTAATTCAAAGTATGTTTTTTGGTTTTTTTTTGTTTTTTGGTTTGTCCTCCTCAATTTTTAATTAATTTATTTTTTATTTTTGTAAAATTCCTCTTCTGGTTTCAGGCTCTCGAGAAATAAACAAAACAAACAAAAAACAAATGTCGGTTAAGCTGCTGTTTCAATTTTTTTTTTTTTTTTTTAAAAAAACATCAAAAACGTCAACATTCCATCGGCACACTCACACAAAAAAATCTATTAGCGAGCGGCACGAGTGAAGTGGCTCCCTCTGAAGTTTGGAGTTTAAGCTCTTTGCATAAAATCAATTAAGGGAACAAAAGTGGAAATCCAGGCAGAGAGATACTCTGAGCGAAGCTTTAAATATGGATCATTTGCATAAAAGCGATACCTCACAAACGCACCACGCAGTTAAATGCAGGAAGAAAAAAAAAAAAAAGCCTTTGATTTTCTTTTTTCTCTCCCCACTTGAAAGAAAGAAAAACAACAGATGAGTGGGAGGAGTCAAACAACGGGCACAGCGGGCGGCGAGACTCACCGTAGTTGTTGGACTTGTCGATGGATTCCACCGTGTAGCCGTGGTTCTTGGGGAAGAAACACCAGGGGGCGTTGCGCTCGTCCAGAGGACTCCAGCAGCATCCTCGCTGCTCGCACCCGATCTGGTGGAGGGGTCGAAGGTCAATCAGGGGCAAAGCAGAATCTGCGGCGACTCGACTACTCTTCTCTCAACTACTCTGCAAAACCTTCAGCAAAACCTGCGATTCTCAGTGTGCGGAAAATACAGGACAGGAAAAAAAAAAAAAAAATCGCACCTTGGAGGCTCCGGCGTCTGGAAAGCAGTCCACTCTCTGTGCCGTGGGGATGTTGGGACACTCGGGGACAAAATCTGGAAGTTCCAAAGCCAGGAAACATGTTGAGTGGTGAAGTTTCATCAAACTGAGTCTGACTTGATTTGATTTCACATTGTTCCTGTCGGTCCCTCCGGCCAAGTTGTTGTTTTAAAAAGTTTCAGGGGGGAACTTCAACATCCCCACAAGGGGGTGGAGCCTGAAAACTGTGGCTGAAAACTGTTTTCTGGGTTACAGACAGGTTTTTGTTTTTTTTTCAACGTTTGCTCATCGCTAAAGTAAAGGACGATTCGACACAACCAATGTTTGCCGCGGGAAACGTCAATTAAATGAGACGGAGCAGGAGCAGCAGCGTGGGATCATGGGAGTCGTCTTCCTAATTCTTTGATTAGCGACGGCCTGAAGCGCTCCGGCAGAATTTTAAATTTTCTTTATTTCCTTCTGCTGCTGCCTGGATCTCTGACAGCCGACACTGTCAGGGATGCTTTAGTGGTGACTTTGACGGTCAGGACTCAGAAGAAGAAGAAGAAGAAGAAGAAAGGAGTAGAAGAGGAAGAAGGTCTGGAAGGTTTTTGCTTTGACTTGTCAGAGAGTAAAGTAGGATTTTTTTTTTTTTTAAATCCCTTTCGTTTATAATTCTGGTCGTCTTTTGGAAAGTTTAGCCGTTTGCCAACTCTGGATGTCTGTTAGAACGTCCGCCACTGCGAAACACTTTGTGTGTGTGTGTGTGTGTGTGTGTGTGAGTCATGAAGTACATCTGCTATGTCCACAACTAATTTGTTTAGCTTTAACAAAGATGATCGAAATTTATTGTCTCACAAAATAATAATAATAACCATAACAATAATAACGACAATACATTTTATCTGTAGTTAGTCTGTCAAGCGACTCAAGGCCACCTTTCACAACGTTCAACAATCAATAAAACAATTGCACTTGTGCCTCCGCCCACCAACCTCCTGTAACGCCGCCCTCGCCCTCGCTGTTGCTGTTGCTCCTGGGATCCACGAAGTACAGGGCGATCATGGCCACGGCCACGGCGAGCATCAGCATGAAGAGCACCATCAAGGTGATCTCCAAGCCCGAGAACCGGCGCTTGGCCATCTTCTGGAGGGGAGGAGAGACACGTGACACGTCAGCCAGAGAGGAGAGAGGGGGCGGGGCCAGTGGAGAGAGAGAGACCGCTGTCGTTAGTGGCCGATTGCGGCGGCGGCGGCGAGTTTACTAAAGGCCAAGGTCTCAAGAGGTCACCAACAGCCTAATGAGCCCCGGTGGCAGGACACACACACACACACACACCCACACAACACACACACAACACACAGTCAACAACAAGAGATCTGACACACTTTGCATTAACCTTGAAGCGGAAAAAAAAAATAAAGCTTCAGCTAATAAAGTGAGTGAAGCGACGGAGGAGAAGTTCAAAAAGACGGAGGGAGCCGCCGCACGTCACATCACTCAAGCAATTAGGCTTCACTCCAACGTGCTGCTGGAGACGAAAAACAAGGTGAATGTCTGCATTTGTGCCCGCGTGTGTGTGTGTGAGTGTGTGTGTGAGTGTGTGTGTTTGGCGGAATGAGAGGCTTATAGCCGTTCTGTTTAATGTGCTGTGAAGAGCAGGCGAGGGCGCCGACACACAAAAAAAGAGAAAAGAAAAAGGAGACAAACGTGCACGTCCCACCGAGAATCACACCAGGATGCAGGAAGTTACGAAGGAGCACACACACACACACACACACACACTAACGCGCACACACACGCGCAAGCACACAGAGTGCAAGCTCGGCAGCGACCCCGCAGCTTCTCCCCGTCTGAACGCTTTCCAGAGAGACTAAAAATAAGAAGCCTCAGCGCTACAGCAGCGGATCAGTTTACTTAACCCCAAAACACATCCTCATAGGCAAGGGCAGACACACACTCACACACACACACTCACACTCACACACACACACACACCTGCGTCATTAAGAGAGGTTGTAGCCTCTGAAAGTTAAATTCAACGCATCAGAGAAATCATAGACGCCCACTTCCAATAAATAAATCAAAACAAAAAAAAAAAAAAAACCCAGCAAACCAAAATCAAAAATAATGTATTGGTGGATGTTTGTTATTGCCGGTGACCACCAGCAGCAGCCGCAGCAGCAGCAGCAGCAGCAGCAGCAGCAGCAGCAGCAGCAGCAGCAGCAGCATTATTATCATTCAGCTGCAGCTCGGTCACCGTCCGGCCAGAGGACGGCGGGCAAGGAGGACTGCATAATGCAAAAAGCGCTGCCAGCTACAGAACACAACAAGTGAATCATCCAAATGTTTTCAAATGAGCTCATATTCATTGTCTTTACTTCGCTTGGTTGTTGTTGTTGTTGTTGTTTTTTTACCCCCCCCTTCATCCCAACCACCCGCTGAGCGTTTATTGAGGAAAAAAGAAATTAAAGAAGCACAAATAAATAAATAAATATGCAGAATGAGTTTTAACAATACGACTGAATCATCACTGAGACCAAAACAACAGTCACAATAATAATGAAAAATAAACTAAAGCAAAAAGCTGATGAATGGCGTGTTTACCTGTTTGTCTGGCAGGACAGACTCAGTGCTGGAGGAGGAGGCGGCTGATTGGTCGCAGCTTGCAGTCTCACCTGCTCTCTGACTGAAGTGCTGCAGGTGGAGGACAGACTGCAGCTTTTAACCAGCTGGACATGCAGCGGTCATAAGGCCAAGTCGCTCATTTACTGCCCAGGGTGGTGTGTGTGTGTGTGTGTGTGTGTGTGTGTGTGTGTGTTTTACAGTCCTCAAACCATAAACCGTCAGCGGTGGGAGTAAATAATTGCTGCTCTAAATCCTCCAATCAGCTCGCTGCTACAATCTATGGGCGCCGCTATCTATCGCTGGATGTGCACGTGTGTGTATGTGTGTGTGTGTGTGTGTGTGTGTGGGTGCTCGTGCGAAAATGGACAGATTGTCGGATTGTCCTGTGTGTGTGTGTGTGTGTGTGTGGTGTTGTTGTCGTCGTGAATGTGTTTTTTATGTGGGCAGTGACTCAGCAGCCGTAATCTTTACCCATCTGTGACCGCAGATCGCACACACACACACACACGCACGCACGGACGGACGGACGGACGGACGGACAGACGGACACACACACACACACACACACACACACACACCTGCTGTTATGCAGCTGTGCGGACTGAAGGTGAAAGAAGCCACTCGTTGAAAGGACCGTTCAGGTGCAACGGTCGGCCAGTTGTTGAGTTGTGCCGTTGCGTTGCCATACTGAACAAAGTGCAACATGAGTTCCAATCCCGGGTCCCTCGGATTATTCCTTCTATCCTCACGTTGAATGCATTTTAACTTGCTTGAATCCAACAGCGCCAATTTCAGTTTTCCTTGATTGAAATGTGGCGGCGCGGCGATCCAGAGGGAGAACACCTGCAAGTCGGAGCCGAGAGGCCCAGTGTGTGAACGGAGAAGAGGGCCTCTGGAGGCACCACATGCCAACACACACACACACACACACACACACAGGCTGGTGGTTGTTGCCGTGTCATCCAGGCTTTGATGGCGTCTCATTAAGATTACAGACACTGTTAAGGAAGGAAACACTTCCAGGCCTCCATCCTACACTGTTCCACTTACTGGGACTCCACCCCCCTCCCAGGTCCCCAACACACACACACACACACACACACACACACACGCATAAGAGCAGACAGAGCTCATCTCGTCGTCTTCGATCCAGGGGTCCCCGGCAATCAGGCTGCGTGTCGGAAGATTCGACGACTATACAGCAGATAGCGAGCAGCTCAATCAGCTGATCCTCCGCCGTCACCCTCAGACTGGAGCTGCCCCACCCCCACCCCCACCCCTGAAAAAAAACAAAAAAAACACTGCCGTCGCCGCAATGGCTGCAGGACAAAGCGACAACAACCTCGCAATGACTCACAAACTAAACGTGAAACTGCCATTCTGCCTCAAAAACTTCTTTGCCATGACGTCAAAGTTTCAGAAGGAAATTCCAGTGGACAGAGGCCACGCCCACTCCGCTGCGGCTGGAGGGCCAGATGCCAGCTGTCTGTTCTGGTTTTGGATTTGAGCTGATGCGTCGCAGGAAAGATTAAATTAAATATACATATAAAAAAAAATAATAATAATAATATGCAGATTTCCGTCGAGGTCGTCTGGAAGTGGTAGGTTGTTTAAAAAAAAAAAAAAAAAATGCCTGGAGGTGATTGGATGGTGCGTTTGTCTGCGGCAGTCAGGTTCCAGTTCTCTGCTCTTCTTCTCCTGAGGAAATGTTGTCCGGCTGTGATCAGAGCGACCAGCTGCAACATCCACGCTGACCAAGACACATTCCAGCTGCAGCTTCCTGTTTCAGTCACAGCTGATCCACCGTCTGTAGAAGCTCCACCTCTTTCCCCTCGCAGCCAAGCTGACTGGTCAAATCATTTTCTGTCTGACGGAGAAAAAAAAAATGTATTGCAGAGTTTTTCAATACGGATCTTAAAAAAGTCAGATAAATAAATAAACTAGAATTGAAATCTGGCCAGGTTAAATTATTTACAAACTCATTTATTTGTGTTTGTGTGTGTGTGTGTGTGTGTGTGTGTGTGTGTGTGTGTGTGTGTGTGTGTGTCTTTTACAGCGAGCACAGCCACAAACCAAAGACAACAACCGCAGCTTTAAATCCTCCTCTGAGCTCGTTACAATCGGTCCCAGCATGCTTTGGGGTCAGGAGCAAAAATATCTACGAATCCTGTTTTTTTTTTATTATTTTTATTTTGGATTTGTTGCGCATTAGGTGAGACACAGACACGCTACATTACTGTCGATGAACAGCGAGGTGCTAATATGAGGGCGTTTTTTGTTTTTTTTATTCTCCTCGCTGTGATATATTTTTGTGCGACTCCGCAGCCTCCAACCACCACGACAGATGGGACGACTATTTTTAGTCGTCTTTTCTGAAACGTTGTCTAGAATGCAGACACACGCACGCATGCACACACACACACACACACACACACACACACAAACACACACCCTCCAGCCCTGCTACCTGCTGGGATCTGTAGTGATCAGCTGTCGTCTCTGCGTGACTCATCCTGCACAGATTCTCCACTTTCCTCCACTCTAGACACACGTGCGACACCTCCGTCCGTCTGGAGACGTTCTCCCTGTCAACACTACTGCGAATACACACACACGCACACAGACGAGGCATCTGGCCCACAAAGAAGGTTCAATTTGCATTGGCTCAGAGAAAGAAAGCGCGTTTGTTGTCGCAATTCCAAAATTCGCCACGCTCAATAGCAATAAATACAGGCTGTGCACACACACACACACACACACACACACGTATTTATGTACATTTGTATTACGTTGCCCCCTAAGAGACATTGGGGGCGGAGCACAGACAAACAAAACGACCCTCGGAGCTCAGAAGGAACCTGAAGTCTGATCTGCTCGACGCTACGCAAAGGAAATCAGAGGAAAAATAAATAGATGAATTAATTAATGAAATAATAACAAAAACAAAAAGAAGAAGAGGCCGAGAAGAATTCGTCAATCTGCCACCAGAGCCGCTGCAACGTGCATGACTCAAATTCAAATAAAAGCATCCTGGCGTCCATGAAAGATGACATCTGTGGGGTTGAGGCGCTCGGCGGGAGGTTCGGCTCGGTCGGCGCCGCTCGCTACCACATTCACAGCTTAAACCCTCTTTTTCTTTTTTTTTATTAATCCAAAATATAAGACGCAAATGCACGTATAAATATCTCTGGTAGTAATTGGCTCGTAGCATTTGATGTTTTGTGGTAAAATGCCAGCTAACCAGCAGCAGCTTAGGAGTCCAAATAACGTTTCTCCGAGACATCGGCGTTTCAGAGCATTGATGATGTCTGAAATCTTCAGGTGAAACAGATGCAGGTCTCGCCGAAGGGGCGTGGCTGCACAGGCTCAATCATCAACTGCTGTGTCTGTTTGATTCTGTTTGATTAGATTTTTTTTTAAAAGTCATCCTAAAGGACAGAGATGTCTTTACTCCTATATTTTTTTTTTTTTTTTGTCAAATTTGATCAAATTTTCCCTTGGAAAAAGAAACTCACTGCTAGTTATGCTGGTTATCAAGTCAAGTCAAAGCCTTTATTGTCTCTGTTTGACTGTGCACACAACAAAATTGCGAGTGCAGCTCCATCCAGTGCATTATAGAACGGAAATGAAGATAAAATATAGCTATAATGCTCTGAATAGACGTAATATTCAAAGAGTAAATAAACAGGACAATAAAAAAGTCATGGAATTTTGCCATTAAAGAAAAATATCTACAGTACTTAAAGTGGCACTCAGCTATTACAGAAGGATGGTTGATATCACACTCAGTTTCTGCTCAGTTATTGCACAAGTATGATCGATAATGCACGGCTTTCTTTCTTTCTTTGTTATGCTACATTTTCAGCCAATTCAAATGTCGAGCTACAAGTTGTTGTTTTTTTTCCCTCTAGCGTCATGCAAACTGACTTCCACTGGGCCCCGGTTACTTTTTTTTTTTTTTTAAATATCATTCATATTTTTACATAAAAGTCTTTGGTAATAAATGCGAGGTGAGCCGGCGTCCACTTAGCTAAAGTGAAATTCCCATCGATGAGCTCAGAGTTATTGTTCCGGTTACCGTCGGCGGCTGTGGTCAAAGTTGATGTATTACCAAATTCCCCCTCATAATAAATATGTTAAGCAGCAGTTTATTAGCGTTGCGCTCTCGCCGCCGCAGCAGTTTGATTTGCATCAAAGTCCGCCACGACTCCGACTGCATCAGCCTATGGAAATCAAACCGCCGCCGAGCAAAGTTCAAACCGACAAACATGTTGTTGTTTTTTTTTTTGTTTTATTTAATTACTATTATTTTTATCTTGGCCCTCCACCGCACAGAAAACAAAGCCGCCATGGAAACGGCGCCAAAACAGCAGCTCGTTCAATGTTGACGCGAGTCATCACGAGTCATGTTTCTAATTGTTTATGTTATCGTGATGGACGCACAGCAGCAGCAGCAACTCAAACTCAATCACCTAAGTTTGATTGATTGATTGATTGATTTAACTATGACCACTCGGTCTAGTCGTCAAACTTCTGCTGCATCCGTAGCTGATTGAGACATGTTGCCTCTCTGCATCTATTCATGAGAGAATAAACTCTCATTAATTGCACTTGTGAAAAAAATTATTTTTCCTGTCGTGAGATAACGAGCGTGCTGAAGGTCGATACTGCTGATCCGTGATTGCTTTATAACAGCCGTAATGTATTCAGCAATCACGCTTTATTAGCACTTTAGTGCGCGGGCGGTGACGTGGCAATGTGTATTGGCTTATTTAATTTCCTCCTCCCTCCTTCTGTATCTGGGAGGAGAAACCTCAGTTGCCTGTCACGGCCAAAGGTCAACGTTCGTGGATGTACTGTATCTCTGAGGAAGCCCCGCCCCTGCGGTGACCCCGGTGAAGCGCTTGGAAAATCACACAGGAAACAGAAACTTCCTGCTCCGCTTTCATGTGTGGATCCCACAGTTTATTTGTTTATTTATTTGGTTGCTTTTTTTTGTTGTTGTTTTTCTTTCTTACTACGGCTGCTGCTGAGCTGTATGTGATCAATATTTCATTATCTCATATCTGCCAGCCAAAAAAAAAAAAAAAAAAAGTGTGAGGCTTTGCACAAGCGAGGGCGCCTAAACACACAGCTCTGCTCCGCTCAGCTCAGATGACACTGAACTCCCGCCGCTCTTTTCAAAAGCGGCCTGGCAGATTCTAGAGCTAATAGAACCTGACAGCTAATTATGTGAAAGTGAATGCGCTGACGGCGGCGCAATAGTTCTGCCATTGAGGGATAAAGACTACACAAACACAAACCTCCGCACTCACGCGCGGCTAATCAGCCGCTATATATTCCTGTTTGTTTATTGCCATGCTTCAGAACCTCGGAACTGCAACAGAACACGGATGCTCGATGTGCAGTAACTTCAATATTTGTGGAGAGGGACTGAAAAACTGCCGGTGTGTATGTTGTTTTTAGCGAGTGGCTGTTGTTGCTGCTGGCTTGTGGCTGATGTAGCTGTGAGCGAGTGGCTAATGTTCCTGTTATCTGGTGGTTAATGTTGCTGTTAGCTGGTGGCTATTGTTGCTGTTATTTGATGGCTAATATTGCTGTTAGCTGGTGGCTAATGTTCCTAGTATTTGGTGGCTAATGTTGCTATTGTCGGGTGGCTAAATGTTGCTGTTAGCTGGTGGCTAATGTTGCTGTTATTTGATGGCTACTGTTGCTGTTAGCTGGTGGCTAATGTTCTTGGTATTTGGTGGCTAATGTTGCTATTAGTTGGTGACTAATGTTGCTGTTATTTGATGGCTAATGTTGTTGTTAGCTGGTGGCCAATGCTTATGTTATTTGGTGGCTTTTGTTGCTAAGGGCTAATGTTGATATTATTGAGTGGCTAGTGTTGCTGTTATTTGAGGGCTAATGATGCCGTTAGCTGGTGGCTAATGTGGCTTAAGGCAGTTTTATTTGGACTCCTCACCAGCGTCACTCACCCTCTGTGTGACCTTTGACCCGGATGAATTCTGTATGAAAGGTTCCCGTCAGGTGTCTGTCTGCTGCAACAGGTTTGTGATGGCTGATGGATGGAGATCTTCTCTGGAGGACAGTCAGCAAAAAAACAAACAAACAAAACAAAACACTGCAACTCAGTCAGCGCTTCGACATTGCGACCAACAGTAGGTAGAAACCCAGCCATTTGTTGTGTTTCTTCATATCTTGACATTCTCCACACGTTCAGTCCACTGCCTCAAAGACGTGGAGATAAAAGACAAGCTAAACATAAAGAAACGAGGAGGAGAACCTTCCAGAGAAGTTTCTGCTTCTGAGGAGACGTTTTCTTTTTTTTTTTTTTTTTTTGGGGGCTGGGCGTCGACTTTGAAGGAAAGCTTTGAAAAGCCGGCCGATGACATTGATGTTTTAGATTATTCATCAATTCCGGCTCTCAGCCTCGGTACACAGGGACGTTCCACTCTCACATCCTCCTCGTTTTATTACGCAGTCAAAAGGAATCAGCTGATGGTTGGAGCTAACTAGCTGGCTGGCTAGCTGCTGCTGCTTCTGCTGCTGCTGCTGCTGCTGCTTCTGCTGCCGCTGTCCTCGCTCTCCTCCCGGTCGGTTACACGACTTGCACCAAACGATGTTTGTGAGAAAAAAAAAAAAAAAAAAAAGAGCTGCAACAGAACCAGGATTCATTTTTATCAGCGACGGCCAGAGTTTCGCAGCGTAATTAGCCCTTCGCTGGTTCCTCTGCTGCTGATTTTGAAGGTTTGGGGATTCCTGAGTCCAATCAGCATCTCTGGTAAAAGTTCTAGATCCACTCCTCCCTCCTCCTCCTGCTGCTCTCCTCAGCCGGTCAGCCGGTTGTGTTTGCAGCCAGAGCGAGGAGGAAGGAGGAGGAGGAGGAGGAGGAGGAATCTCCTGGTTGCCATGGCAACTCTGAGCGGGTGAACTTTTGTCAGGTGCCAAGAGCTCGCTGCATCAGAACGCCACCGTCGGTTGGATGTGTGTGTGTGTGTGTGTGTGTGTGTGTGTGTGTGTGAACAGCGTCCTTATCTGGCAGAGACTGTAAATCCCCCCTCGGTCCGTCTGTCACTCCAGCAGCAGCATGACTCATTTCTTCCTTTCTTTCTTTCTTTCTTCAGCCTCTCCGTCGGTCCATTCCATCGCACATCCTCATCGGAATGTTGCTCGAGGAGAACTCCGAGGCCTCGGCGAGAAGAGGAAGTAGCAAGAAGGGGGCGGGTCCTTCACAGGAAGCAAAATGTGCCAAGCCTACTGTAGCGACGCCCATATCTCCTCATCCTGGCCCTTTGACCCGCCCCCCTTTGCTCCCTGATCAGCACGCTACTCAACCCTGACCTTAACCCCAGCACCAACCAATCAGGAGCGAGTTGGAAAGCCGGGAGCCGCCGGAGTTTTCGGGGGGCGTCGCCATATTAGGACTTCCTCCTGGAAGCCACGAAGGGTCGACCCCCCTCCCTCCCACCCCACACAAGGAAAAGCGAGGATGAAGGAAAATAAAAGGAGCACGAAGGAACGTCCTCTCTCTTCTCTCTCCCGCCAACGTCTCAGAGACTCCTTGAGGGAGAAGCTCCTCCGCCCCCTCCCTCACTACTCCTCTCCCCAACCCCCCCCCCCCACCCACCACACAAGGAAAAGCGAGGATGAAGGAAAATAAAAGGAGCACGAAGGGAACGTCTCTCTCTCTCTCTCTCTCTCTCTCTCTCTCTCTCTCTCTCTCTCTCTCTCTCTCTCTCTCTCTCTCCCTCTCTCTCTCTCTCTCTCTCTCTCTCATCGATGCTCAGGCGGATCGATCTCCCCCCTCCCCTCCTCCCATCACCCCCCACCCCATCCATCCATTATCTCCCCCTCCCCTCCCCTCTTTTCCTCTCCTCCCCCTCCTTCCATCTTTAATGACTTCTCTGCTGATTCAGATTCAGAGGCCGCCCACAGTTACACGGCATATCTCGCTTCCATATTGACCGTCACCATAATTAGAAAAAGCCATTATTCCCCCGTTTAAAAAAAAAAAAGAAAAAAAAAAGTTCCCGACGAACAGTTTAACTTTTTTTTTATTTTTTTATATCCGAACGTCTTCAAGTGACGGCTAAAAAAAAAATATTCCACTCGTGTTATCAGGAAGATCTTCTGAGAAGCAAAAGCACGCTTGTGTCTCCGGCCGTCCATGTGTGTGTGTGTGTGTGTGTGTGTGTGTGTGTCCTAAATTAGGTGAATGACTGCTTGTTGCTGTGTGAGGCCTCTCTTTGACTCCTCGTCATCAGTATGCAGCCCGGACTCTGCATCACTGTCCTTGTGTTATAAATACTGAGACACACACACACACACACACACACACACACACACACACACACGCACACGCACAGCAGACAAAGGCAAACACACACACGCGTGCATCATCAAAATTCTGTCCCTGACTTTATCCGCGTCCTTGCGGTAGAAGAAGGAGAGAGGAAGAGATTCATAAAAAAGAGGGGGGAGGAAAAAAAAAACACACACACACACAACTGGAAGCGAGTCCAGAGTCTCGACTGCAGGTTCGCCATGTGTCAACACACACACACACACACACACACACAGCTGTTAGGGGGCTCCATAACATTTCACACAGACACACACACACACACACACACACACACACTTTTGCCAGCCTTGATCCATAATGCAGTACCGTGTCTGACCAGCGGAGTCAGATCACACGAGACACACACATTCTGCAATTCCACCCTTTGTGATGTCACAAACCTCCCCATGTCGGCTCTTTGAAACCCCCTTGTTTTGTTTTGTTTTGTTTTGTTTTGCTTATTTGTTTTCAGTCCGAGAAAATGGTCAGTTTTCAGCAGCAGGCTGTAAACAGCGGGCTAAACCTGCTGTTGAAGCTGATTGATTGATTCCAGGCGACCAAAGATCCATAAATCACCAGAGTTTTTTTTCCCTGGTTGAGCTGGAAGGTGCTGACAGTTGTAGCTCCGCTGCTCACTCGCTGACTACAGTTTTTCCTGAACAGAATTGAGGCCCGACCCAAATGAATCATTGCAGCCGACTCATTACGGCGACCTAATTAGAACATCCATCCTCCCAACGTCACCACCAGGGAGAACCAGCCCAGACCCAGGAGAAGCAGTTCAACCTCCTGAAGATCCAGTTCAGCCTCGAGGAGAACCAGTTCAGCCACTATTAGGAGCCCGCTAATCATTAGAACCAGTTCAGCCTCCTGAAGAACCAGTTCAGCCTCCAGGAGAACCAGTTCAGCCACTATTAGGAGCCCGCTAATCATTAGAACCAGTTCAGCCTCCTGAAGAACCAGTTCAGCCTCCAGGAGAACCAGTTCAGTCTCCAGGAGAACCAGTTCAGCCTCCAGGAGAACCAGTTCAGCCACTATTAGGAGCTCGATAAGTGTCTTCACATGGAAGAGTATCATTAATAATAATATGTAACTCAGAGAGTTTGTTATTTCAGGAGAATCTAGCAAACTGCTAGCCCTTCATACGGCTCAGGACCCACGAAGTAGCTCTCAGTGCCAAAAAGGTTGGCGACCCCTGTTCTAGGAGAACCAGTTCAACCTCCTGGAAAACCAGACTGGAACCATTAGAACCAGTTCAGCCTCCAGGAGAACTGGTTCAGCCCCCTGAAGAACCAGACTGGAACCATTAGAACCAGTTCAACCTCCTGGAGAACCAGACTGGAACCATTAGAACCAGTTCAGCCCCCTGGAGAACCAGACTGGAACCATTAGAACCAGTTCAACCTCCTGGAGAACTAGCGGCTCTGCTTTTCCTGCTGCATCCTTCAGTGAGCCTCCAGAAAGGGAACTCAATAATAGATCAAATACGGCGTTACTACGCTGCCGCCGTGTGATTGGCCGAGAGTCGGCCGCTCAAATGGAAAAGCTGCAGGGGAAAAAAAGCACAAAAAAAATAAAATAAAGTGCAGCAGCTCCATGTGGTGATCAGATGAGTGTTGAGAGCAGTGAGCAGCTCTGGGATCAGGCTGAAGGTGGATTCATCATTCAAGGTAAGTAGCGTAATGTGATTAGAGGGAACTGACAGGAGAGCCGTTCAGACCGCAGCCCTCAATTTGCATAAGATAAAAACTTCTAAAAAGAAGTTCTAATGTTATCTGTCATGATGTTGTTGTTGTTGTTGTTGTTGGAACATCTGCGAGCTTTAAAACCATTAAAGGACAAAAGAAAAAAATGAAAAATAAAAAAATATGCTGACGGAGGCACATTGGGGTCAAAGGTCATGAGTGATTGGTGATTGGTGACGCCAGGCGCCTGGCGGCGTGAAGCGAAGGCTGGTTTGATGACGCGGAAGGAAATCAAAAAGTAGCCGGAGCCACGTGAGGGACAACCAATCAGGAGCGAGAGAGAGAGAGACAGAGAGAGAGAGAGAGAGAGAGAGAGAGAGAGAGAGGGAGAGAGAGAGAGAGAGAGAGAGAGAGAGAGAGAGAGAGAGAGAGAGAGAGAGAGAGAGAGAGAGAGAGAGAGAGAGAGAGAGAGAGAGAGAGAGAGAGAGAGAGAGAGAGAGAGAGAGAGAGAGAGAGAGAGAGAGAGAGAGAGAGAGAGAGAGAGAGAGAGAGAGAGAGAGAGAGAGAGAGAGAGAGAGAGAGAGAGAGAGAGAGAGAGAGAGAGAGAGAGAGAGAGAGAGAGAGGAGAGAGAGAGAGAGGGAGAGAGAGAGAGAGAGGAGAGAGAGAGAGAGAGAGAGAGAGAGAGAGAGAGAGAGAGAGAGAGAGAGAGAGAGGGAGATAAAGAGAGAGAGAGAGAGGGAGATAAAGAGAGAGAGAGAGAGAATGAAAAAGTGAAGCTGCCTCAGCTTGATAGTTCTGTTCCTCACCGCTGCCTCTGGAATCTCTCTAGTCCCGCCCATCAGTGGCCCCTCCTCCAATCAGGGTCCTCCGAGAAGAAAGAGGGCGGAGCCACCGTCGAGGTTCGAAAAAAACAAAAACAAAAAAACACCCACTCCAGTTCAGTCCGTGTGACCGTTGCGTGTCCATTCACCTTCCAAGGTTTTTTTTTTTGAGCAGCCAATCGTCGTCATCCTTCACCATCCTAATAAAAAAAAAAACCTACTTCAGTTCCTCCGTCACACCTCTCTCTCTCTCTCTCTCTCTCTCTCTCTCTCTCTCTCTCTCTCTCTCAGGTGTCCCTGACTTGGCCTGTGGGTCGTTTATCTCCCCCCCCCTCCTCCTCCATCTGGCCATCTTCTTCCTCCCTCCGTCTCCTGCTCTCTTATCACAGCGACTCTCCACTGCAGGCGCCCAGAGTGGTGGTGGTGGGGGGAGGGGGAGGGGGGAGGGTTTATCCTGGCTGCTTCTCCTGTGCTCGCCTTTGCCCCCGCACACACACACACACACACACACACACGCACACACACACACGCTGCAGGTATCTCCACTCTGTCTAGTTGTGTTTCCTGCTCCAGGGTCCCTCAGCTGCTGCTGCTGCTGCTGCTGCTGCTGCTGCTGCTGCTGCTGCTGCCTCACCCACAGCCTGGTGTTCTCACATGACCCTGCAGGCACACACACACACACACACACACACACAGTCCCCAGGCTAACAGGGAAGATATAAGACAGGCAAAATGTAAAATATATGGATATATATATAAATATATGTGTGTGTGTGTGTAAGCATGAGGAGCCCCATGGTGCTGATAGCGAGACGCTGACTCGTGCTCGAGGCCGTGACTGAGATTCAGCAGCAGGAGTGATTCTGCCTGCAACCCACTGGCTCTCCAGACACCGCTGAGGAGACCAACCGTTGAACAAATAAACAAACACACAAACAAACAAACAAACAAGGTCACGTCACGTCAATTTTCCCATCGCTGACCTTGACTCCGCAACCGATAGAGAGACGGAGTGAGGGAGAGAGAGTGAGAGAGAGAGAGAGAGAGAGAGAGAGAGAGAGAGAGAGAGACGTGACTGCTAAATGAATTAAAAAATGATGAAATAAGAGATAAGATTAAAAAAAATTAAATTAAATTAAATATCTGTGATTGGACAACAATCAAGAACTGAACTCTGAACTCTGGATTTACAACTCCTCAGTGCTGCCCATCCTGCTCTACGGCTCGGAGACGTGGCCCAGCAGGGCTTCAGAACCATGGAGAACATCAGGTGGCCCCAGCGGATCACCAACAAAGCGCTCTGAGATCACGCGTGCCAACCCAGAGCATCCTGCCTTGCTGTGTCTGCTCATATCCTCCACCTGCCCCCCCCAGACCATCCAGACCATCCTGGCACGAGACCACCAGTACTGGATTAAACTGGTCCGCCTGGTCGGCTCTACGCACGGGAAAGGATCACCGCGCCCCTCGCAGGAGCCTTAAGAAGAAGAAGAAGAAGAAGAGACTGGACAACAAGACCAAGGACATTGTCCAGGAAGTGAAGCCATCGAAGCCCCTCAGACTGAGACAACTCCTTAGAAAAAAGAAATTAAAAACTTTTAAGTTTCTGACACACTGAGTCGGCCAATCAGATTTCCTTCCTACCAATTGAGCAAACTGGTCAACCAGGCCTGGCAGATACATTTCACAGGAATTCTGGAGATAAAATTGCAAAAAAAGATCCAAAATCAGTAAATGTGTGAAACAAAAATACATCAACTGCGAAAATATACCGGCCAGTGTGTGTGTGTGTGTGTGTGTGTGCGTGTGTGTGAGTTCTTGCCACGCCAGCGATCCTCTCAAAGAAGTCGGCTCTTAATTAAGCAAACTGCCGTGTTGTCGAGCTAACGCTAACAAAGCTAGTGATCCTGCTCATTAGGACTCATAAGAGGCTCACAAATCTCTTGGCCTGGCAGAGCGCTTCATCATTACTACACAACACACACAGACACACACACAGAGACACACACGATGTGGAGACATATTACGCGTCATTAGTCCCGCTAACGGAGCACAAATGTTTACCTAACATGAGGTCAGTGGGTGAGGACACGCCTGCAGTCTGGCCGGGAAGGCTGAGACATCGACGGACAACACTCACACACACACATACACACACACACACACACCACACAACGCTGCTGCAACGGCTAAAATTGTACACCCAAAAAGTTTCAGACAAACCTCAGAATTTGACCCAAAGCCAAATATTGTCATTAAATGTTAAATACCAGTGATTTTTATTTTTATTTTTTAATCTGTGTGTTTCAAATGTTTTGCCTGAATCACAGACACACAAAAAAACAAATTGAAATAATTTTTTTTTTTTGTTTAATTAGACAAACAATGAAAACTAAATTCTTGTAGTTGTTGTACTGTGGTTGTGTTGCAAGTCCAGTTGCCGTAACTTCGCCCTTCCACAGTTGGCCACTCGCCACTGCACTGCAATAATCTGTCCTTGGAGACTTAAGACTGATTCTTAGAGCGATGCATTACATCACATGTGCATGAGGCAAGCCATTTTTTTCACCCACCACTGTGTGTAGTACATATATACAGTACATACATATCCAGAAACACAGTGCGGTCGCCTCTATTAGCAGGACAAATTGTTGTTTCATCGACCTGTAAAATCAGCTCCACTCTGCCTGGAGTTGCTGCTGCTCTGTTTCCTGTTCCAAACAAATTTTTGCCACTTATACATGAACAAAAATACTCTTGTATGTATATATATATAATTCATATGCAAAAAAAAACATGTTTATTCATAAAGCTGAAGGTAGAGGATGAGGCTGTTCCTCACTTGACCTGATAAATTCAGCTTTTGCATGGTGTTGACCTCGCTTTAACGAAAAAAAAAAAAAAACATGAATCATTCATGGCACATGCAAATGTACTTTGCTGTAATCTGCGCGGCGCTTTGGAAGCATCGGGGCGAATCTCTCCATCTGCGGGGAGAACAAACGAATGAATGCAAAAAGACAAAGCCTCTGAGCGGAGGACGGCTCTCACTTTCACTTCTGCTCTCCTCGCCCTCTCTGCTCTCTATCGCCCCCTGTTTCAGCCGTCACCTCTGCTTCTCTCCCCGAGTTCCTTCGCTCTGCTCCGTCCGAGACTGAAGCCACGCCGGCCATCCATCCGTTTTATTAACTAACGCGCTCTCGTGTTTTGTTTTTTTTTCTCGACGTCTGCGGTCGAATGAGTGAGTTCCTGCCGTTGCCAGCAGGTGGCCTTGGCCGATCAAAACAGCTCACAATTGAAGTGTCAAACGGCTGCATAAAAAAAAAGAAACAAAAGACACTGGACAGCCAGTCGGCTGTAGCAGAACTCCATTTTCCATGAGGAAGAAAAAATGCTGCAGGATTCGCTAATGGAGCATCCGGCCTTGAAGGGCTGAGGAAAAAAAACTGAAAAAACTCTGATGACCCAAAGCCTTGGCTGAAAAAAATAGATGAATGAATAAACAGAATCTCGAGTCTCATGAAACTGGATGTGTTACGAAATCTCTGAGGCCCAATTTCCCTGAATTCCAAGATGACGATGCCCTTTGTCACAGATGCTGAGAATTCCAACTCGGAATCATCCAGAATCACCGGGAAGGATGGTCACAATTAATTGCGTTGTCTGGTTTAGCACTGTGACCAATTTTCATTATTGTTATTTTTTAAACTGGAGCCTCTCCTCTCTCAACAGGTAATGATTAAGCTGTTTCTACTCAAACTATCACGTGTTGAGTTCTTGCTAGTTCATTTTTAGATAACGATGCTAAAAAAAAAAAAAAAAAAAAGGAAAAAAAAAAAAAAACAGCAGCCAAGGCGTTCTTTCAGCAAGATGTCACCGCAGGCCTTAAAATTGAGGCTTCCACCCTCACACACGTAGACAAGAGCCAGAAAGCAAAAAACAAGTTGTCAGTTGATCGCAACAAACGCACAGCAGAAGAAAACCAGCGACACAATAATAGCGTGACATCAGCAGCAGCAGCAGCAGCAGCAGCAGCAGCAGCAGCAGCAGCAGCAGCAGCAGCAGGTCTTTGAGTCAACAGCCGACAGAGCTGTGAGGACAAGGATGAGCAGAGGTGGAAGAACAGATGTAAAAAAGAACTAAAATAAAATAATAAATACAAGAAGTAAATAAGAAATGATTGGCCGAGGTCAAGATGTGTAGCTTGACCGTGAAGCGAGAGCAGGAAAAGAAGTAGAAGAGGAGAGAGGTTTATCTGGACGTTCACCGCAGGCCGCTGCTGTTGGGCAGCTGAGGGCCGACACTCTCCTCGCTAGAGGAGGAGGTGGGGCTAAGAAGGGGCGGGGCCAGGAGGAGGCTGGCGAGAGCAGCTGGAGACGCGGCTGCTCCACATCAACACTTCCAGAGTCTTTCTTCTACAACTGCATCAATCCAAGAGGAGAGGAGGAGGTGGAGGAGGAGGACAAGGAGGAGGAGGAGCAGAGTCGCAGCTTCGTTTCTGACACAACTTTTTTCTGCTGCTGCTTCTTTTTCTTCTTCTTCTCTTAGATGTTTTTTTTTTCTTTTTTTTTACTTCTTCTTGTTTCTTTTTTAGAAGATCTCAGCGGAGCTAAAACTCACTGGGCAAACACACAAAAAACGGGGATGTCGAAACTTCTGAGTGCAGACTGCAGCAGGGCAAGAATCACTGCAACACACACTGGGGCGCGCGAGCACACACACACACACACACACACACACACACACACACACCACCTCTCTCTGCTTCTATCATCCTCGGCCAGTACAGTACACGACGACGTCTCCACGCTTCTCTCATCACCTCAGAAACTCTGTTTTTTTTCTTCTTTCTTGTCTCCTGGTAGCTGGCCGACATAGAAGCAAACATTGTCGTACCACCATGAAATTGCAGGGGGCAGCGTTGAGCTTCAACGACATTTTTTTTTTTTTTTTATTTTACAAAAAAACACAAGAGTCCGTAGGAAGGAATCGACCACCTCTGACTCCATCAACCTGTTTGTTACTGTTTGAATCTGAGCTGAGCAGCGACCCCTAGTGGACGAGCTGCTCAGCCTTCAATAGGACGCTTGGGCTGGGCATTTAAGACGTTAAATAAAACGGATGTGTTCCACCGCGTAGGTTAGCATAAATTAGCCATTATGCTAACAGATGACAGTGGATCCAGGGTTAATGCCGCTGATGCACTCGATGCGGCGCATGCAGTGCAGCCGGTGTGTCTAATGTGCATAAATAATGTCCGTCGGAA
>CM020510.1:3342772-3427772 GCA_009823395.1 Thamnaconus septentrionalis | reverse complement strand
ATGAAAGGACGGACATCACTCCCCGGATGCTAAGCTAAGACGGAAGGTTTCAGATTTTGCTACGTGATTCTCCCACTGACATCCGAGTGAGAACCAACAACCGTTACAAAGTTTAAAGCTAGTTGCATATTATAGCCGTTTAAGAAGGAAAACAACAATAATAGAAGCACATCCATCTTTCCATAAAGAGTCACAAAAATTTATAGTCATAAAGATTTGCATTTTAGACCCCCCCCCCAAAAAAAAAAAATGTGTTGTTTTTTTTCCAGAGCGCACAGAAGGTGAAAGAAAACCATCAATGACATCAACAGCACATGAACTCAACAGCTCTATCAACCTTTTGTAGTTGCGCTCTCACCATTGTGTCACCAAAATAATAAATAAAAAGTAAAAAATGAATCAAGTGTAGTGGCCAATATAGTGGCATATATCAACAATCCCACAGCAAAAAAAAAAAAAAAAGTCAGCATGAACACGACGACACTGTCAGTTAGGTCACACTGGGAGGCCTTTCATAGACTTCAAGGCAAATTACGCCAGGGATAAACGACCTACGGGTTTCATATACCGATAAGTAAACGCATTTGCCCTCAATCATTGCGAAATAATGACTTCTCTGATTTCATTTTCTCTCTTTTTCTATGACTCCACTTGGACGTCTCTGTGCTGTGATTTGCAAGGCAGTTGGTTTTTTGATTTGGACAAAAATATATCTATGAGAGAACAAATAAAACTGAACGGAAAAAATCACAAGTGTATATATATATATATATATATATATATATATATATATATATATATATATATGAGCAAATCGCTCTGATTATGTTGACCTTTGGATTAGAATTTTGAGCGTTACATTATACTGTAAGTGCATCCAATCTCTTTAATGCTCATTGAACGTGAGCGGCTCGTTTTTTTTTTTTCACGGCGCTGTAGCGGCGGCGGTGACGGTGGTCGACTCGCTCGCTCCACGATGCTACTTCAACGCTCAACACAAATAATAAAGGAGAGGTGCGGCGCAGACTCAAAGAGCGACTTCATACTGAGCTCTCGGGCTCCTCTTAATTACTTTCTATTGGCCTCCATCATCAATACCCATTTAGATAATTGGAATTGCGGCGTAGCCTCGCTGATTCGGCCGCCTCATCCGCAACTGACAAGAGCAGCAGCGTTCCATTTCGCTCGCGCAGCCATCGTCTTTATCCCTCCACTGTAGCCTGCATACAGCTATGAATGCCGGAAAATACAGTTTAAAAAAATATATGGAGTTACACAATATGCGTGAAAATATGTGCCGTGATGAAGCAGCAGGGTTTGCAGAAACAAAAAGGCTGGAAACTTGAATTTTTCCGAAAGACGACGAAAAACATCCCCAAGCATAGCAACGATGAGCTTTGACTCGGATTGCCCCCTCCGTTTCCTGTCTGACACCCCCGCTGCTTGGCTAGCTTCGAATTCCTCCATCATCGTCCCGGGAAGCTTCCACAGGGGGGCGGTAGAGAGCGCCGCCTCTCAAGCAAGAGCTCCACACACAGGATGTTGGTCGTGGCATCAACCTTTGATTGAAGAGTTGGTTTTTATTAAGAAGGCTATACCAGACGCATAATCACTATACATTGATTTTCTTCTTCTTCTTCTTCTCTTATTTTTTTTTTTGAAACATTACCTTTACAATTAAATTCTTCACTGAAATTACAGAATAAATATATGCACATTGTTTTTCTTCAAATCTTTGTGTGAGAGAAAACATTAAAAGTGTTTCCTACAAAGCCGTTAGTGGGTGACGATGGCGGGGGTGGGCGGGTGGGGGAGGGGAAGTGGGATCCAGTAGCAATGGAAAAGGAAGGGGAGGGGCCAACAAAGTGCGTGGAAATATCCAGAAAAACCTTGAGCATTTTTTTTTGTCTTGTAATAATATTCACAAATGTTTTGACCATCCGCATGTTGGCGCGTCCGTTTTTTTTTTTTTTTTTTTTTTTTTTACCAGAAGCACCCTGATATAGACACAAGTCCGCACTGATAGTAAGTAATCATATGAATAATAATAATAAGATATAAAAAATTAAATAGAACACTGAACCTTTAGTGCGTTTCAGTATCTCTGTTCGTTTCCGTCGCTGCGAGAAGTTCCGAGTGACCCCCCCCCCCCTTGCACACTGCAGTTCATTTCAATTTATGCAGCTGTACCCCCCCCAGCCCTCCCCACCACTCGGCTCTCTTCTCCATCATTTCCTACGAGCTGGATGATGTGCACGGCCTCCGGCTGTTTGTTCATCCTAGTCGTGGGGGTGAAACAGGGAGACGTCCGGCTCCCGTCTGTGTTTTCACGTCGTCATAACTCCACAAAAAAATAGGGCTTTCAAGTGACAGATGCGTGTTTACGATGTTGTTGTTTATTTTATTTTTATTTTTAATGCTTTACTCCCCCGGTGGTCCCCATTTTTCTTCCCTTCCTGTCTTTGCTCTCTGGTGGGCATCATATAGAGATATTTATATATATATTTATATATATATATATATTTATATATGTTATAAAAATAACGGCTGTTGACATTGCTGGCTACTCTGAAAAAAGGCACTTCATTGAAATATCTGAGAATGGCCTCTCCTCCAAAGTGATTTCTTTTTTTTGGGGGGGCTGTTGTTGTTTCTGTAATATTTAGAACATTTTATATCATGCTGCTTGTTATCATTATTATTATCATTATTATTATTATTTCCCCTCGTGTTGACTCGGGCTGTTTTATTTTTTAAAGGTGGCAAACGTTGGATGTGTGGACTCACTGTGTTGTGTGTCTGTTTGTGTGTGAGTGTGTTTCCTTTGAATTATCATTATTATTATTCATTTAATTTTAGTTTCTCCAAGGATCAAAAAGAAAAAAAAAAAGAAAAGAAGAAAAGACGCTAAAACCGGTACGATTTCTCCAAGACTTCGAGGTAATCCGGCTTGGTTTGGAGTTTGGCCCTTAACTCGAGGTAATCGCTCGGCGACGGCTCGGCGGCAGTGGCGGCGGCGTAGCAGCAGCCTTTCCCCGCCGCAAACAGCAACGTCTCCTTCAGCCGCGCCTCCTGCTGCAGGTCTGGGTACTGCATGCCGGGCGGGTGCGCGTGCGCCACGTGCACGTCCTTGAGCTTGGGCGCCGTCCCGTACAAGCAGTCCACGAAGCCCACGGTGGGCGTCGGCCTCTGGCTGTCAATCACGGTGGGGCAGAGGCCGCCGCCGCCATTCTCGGCCGCCGCCGCCGCTGCCGCCGCCACCGCATGGTTGACGGTGACGATGGTGTTGAGCTGGGAGTTGGACACGGCCAGCGTCCACTCGCGCTCCTTCTCCAGCAGGGTTCTGTAGTTGCTGCTGCTGCCGCCGCCGCCGCCGTTGTCCCTCTTCTCGCCGAACGGCGCCCGCTCCTCCTCGGCGATCTCGCCCTCCCGAGGCTTGTAAATGGGGTTGTTGCACATCTGAGTCACCGGGTGTGGGATGTAATCGTAGACGTGTCCGTGGGCGTGCGCGTGCATGTGACCGGGGTGAGCGTGCGAGTGCATGCTCGGCGCGGCTTTCTCCGGCGAGCTACCGCTACCGCCGCCGCCACCGCCGCCGCTCTGCCTGGGCGGGTCGTCGAAAATCCCACACTGCATCTGGATCCCCGTCAGGTCCACTTCCGAGCGCTTCCTGAAGGGGAGGCTCTTCCGCCGGCGCAGCACGAAGGCAAAGAAGCCGGCGGCCACAAAGACGGCGGAGATGAAGAGGACCAGCAGGCTGAGGATGAGGACCGACAGCGGCACGGCGCCGCCGACGCCGACGGCACCCGCCAACGCCGCCCGCCTCCCGGGTCGGAGCCCCCGGCGGCGTGGTCGCCCCCGCTGGGCAGCGCCGGCGAGGCTCCTGAGTACTTCATCTCAGGGCAGATGACGTCTACCTCCAGCGAGCGCAGGTCCTTGCCGAAGGCGAACTCGGGCGTCTTGCAGATGACGTCGCCCACCATGATGACGGACGACAGCTTCTCCACCCACTGCTTGAGGGGCACGATGTCGCAGGAGCAGTCCCACGGGTTCTGGTTGAGGTCAATCTGCACGATGGAGGTCAGGTGCTCCAGCACGCCGCTGACGGGCAGCGACAGGAAGTAGTTGTTTCGCAGGTTGAGGCGGGACAGCGTGGTGCCGGCGAAGGCGTGGTCGGGCAGCGAGCGCAGCAGGTTGTCGTTGAGGAAGACCAGCTGCAGGCTGGGCATCAGCGAGAAGGAGTTGGCCTGAATCTCGCGGATGACGTTGTACTCAAAGTAAAGATAGCTGAGCGTCTGCAGGCCGCGGAACATGCCCGGCGTCAGACGCTCGATGTCGTTGCCGTTGAGGTACAGGCTCTTCAGGTTGGGCAGGTTGGTGAAGGCGCCCTCCTGCACGTACGATATCCGGTTGTTGCCCAGGTGCAGCAGATCCAAGCTGGAGAAGTTCCAGAAGTCTGAGCGGTAGATCTTCTGAATCAGGTTGCCGCTCAGGTACAACTTCTTGGCGTTGTCGGGCCGCGGCAGCAGGTCCGAGATGTTGTGGAAGCCTTTCTCCTTGCAGTTGACCGTCAGGCCCAGATCGTTGATGTGCAGGTTGCAGGTGCACCCAACAGGGCAGATGATGGGGATGGGGGGCCTGGTCTGGTAGCCGGCCACGGGGGGCTGGTTGATGCCCGGGTAGATGCTACGAGGGGTGGGCGGGTTCTTGGTGGGCCGCGGCCTCTTGGTGGTCTTGGGGTTGGGGTTGGGGTTGAGGGCGGCTGTGTTGTGCACCGACGAGAGCATGGACGACGGCCGCGTGGGCCACGTGTGCTCGCTGCTGAAGGCCGTCCGCGGGATCTCCAGCTTGGCCTCGATCTCGGCGTCCGAGAGGCGCGGGCAGAGCTCGCCGCGCTTGATCTCCCGCAGGTCTTTGCCGTGCAGGTGGAAGGGATACTCGCAGGTGATGTCGCCCACCAGCGCCGTGTAGGGGATCCTCTCCAGCCACGTCTTGAGCTGCACGATCTCGCACACGCAGTTCCAGGGGTTCTCCTCCAGCTGGATCTCCATCAGGCTGCGGCCCACGTACTCCAGCATGCCCTTGTACGGCAGCGTCTTCAGCCTGTTGCCCCGCAGGTCCAGGTGCGTGAGCGACACCGAGCGGAAAAGGTAGTTGGGGAGCGCCGGGATCAGGTTGTCATTGAGTATGAGCACCCGCAGCTTGTGCAGGTGCCGGAAGGTGCCGCTCTCAATGCGCTTGATGACGTTGTAGTCCGCCTGCAGGTACTCGAGACTCTCCAGGCCCAGGAAGGTGTCGTTACGGAAAACCTCCAGCTTGTTCTCGTGCAGAAAGAGACGCTTGAGTATTCCCAGGCCGTTGAACGCCCCAGCGTGGATGTCCTGCAAGGCGTTGTTGCCCAGGTTGATGGAGATGGCGTTGTTGAGGTGCAGGAAGCTGTTGAAATAGAGCTTCCTCATGGAGTTCCGCTGCAGGTTGAGCTTGAAGGGCCGGCTGGACGCCTGCACCACCTGGCTGACGTTTGTAAATCCCTTGCTGTCGCAGTGCACGTGGAAGATGCCCTCCTTGACCTCGCAGTAGCAGGGCTCCAGGCAGGGCTCGTCCACCTCCTCCGATTCCTCCAGCAGTGGGATGGGCGTGCTCCATCCCAAGGCGATGGTGCTCAGCAGGGTGACCCACAGCATCCTCGCTGACGCCCGGGTGGGACGAGGCCTGGGCTCCGGGGACACGGAGCCACGTCACGGGCAGCTGCGGACGACACGGAGCAGACAGAGGAGAGAGGAGCGTGAGGGGAGGCAGGAGGTGAACACACACACACACACACACACACTTCATGTGAATTCTCAATCCTCTTGAATGTTTTCCTGACCTGAGCTGGGTTTTGTGTTTCGTGGGATTACAGACAATTACAGATGGAAAATATTTGGAACAATTCTGAGCCTCCAAAGCACACACACACACACGCACACACACGCACACGCACACACACACACACACACACACACACACACACACACACACACACACACAATACCCTACACTAAGTGAGAGCTGGCGCGAGAGACAGATAGAGGTGGAGGTAGAGGGAAAGGGTGCATTAGCATCACGGGACAGGGAGGAGTGGGGAGGGTGGAGACACGTTGGAAATTAATACCTATAAATAATAGAAGGAGGCTGTGAACCTTCTCGCCTCCTCACTCTGTCTAAGATGTTGCAATAATGCTGCGTAACTCCGGCACAAAATAAAAGGCACTCGTGTCTCTGTCTCTCTCTCTCTCTCTCTCTCTCTCTCTCTCTCTCTCTCTCTCTCTCTCTCTCTCTCTCTCTCTCTCTCTCTCTCTCTCTCTCTCTCTCTCTCTCTCTCTCTGGAGTGCATGTGTGCAAACAAATCTCTGCGCTGGGACAGCTAATGTCAGCGCCGAGTTGGGTGGAACGGCCGTTTATTACGCAGCAGATATGGCCGAGGTCGTGATAAATCACCACCAGCCGGAGATGCTTATCCCACCCCCACCCCCACCCCACCACACACACAGCAGGTGGGCGGGTGGGTGAGGCTGAGGAGAAGTGAGGGGAAGAGACGCCCCCACCCTCCCCTCCCCCCCCCCCCAGCTGTGTCTGTTACATAACAGGGGTCCTTCATTCCCTCAGAGGGCCCAAAAAGAAAGAAAGAAAAAGAGAAAACGGCCAACGGTGGAATTTCCGGTTGGAGGCGTCCAGTGTCCAGGAGAATCAGACTCTGCCACTCGGCTGGTGGCTCCAAGTGGGCCGAGAAGATCAAAATCCTTCTTTCTCTCTTTCTTTCATCTCAACATACACAGGATGCACACAGCATGGAGTCTGACGAAGAGCTTCGGATGGTACAAATCTACCCAGGGGTTTGTGGTGGTTGGGTGTGTGTGTGTGTGTGTGTGTGTGTGTGTGTGTGTGTTGGGGATAGAGGGATCACATTAGATTATGTTTTTAAAAAAAACACAAAAAAAAACAAGATTAACAACCTGGAGAAAACGTGGTGCTAAAAAAAAAAAAAAAAGCAGGTCTCAGCTGAAGCTTCTCTTCCCCGCGTGCACGTTGCTGTTTTCAAACGGGATTAATTCCTCCAAAAATACTACAAAACAACGACACAACAGGGCGGCAGCCGAGCTACATTCATGTGGAGCTGAATTAGGCGTTTGACGACAACAGAGAAAACAAAATCGTGCAACTTCTCCTCGTTTGGCGGAGCCTTCGGGGAGGTTGGAGGAGCAGCAGTGGGCGAAGCTGAAGCTGCTGCTGCTGCTGCTGCTTCTTCGAGCTGCGTTAGGAGGGATGAGGTGTCGAGTGTCGAGGTATAAATAATGTTGTGTCAAAGGAGACGGGATTCATTAAGAAAAAAAAAAAACTCATTAGGAACATTACGTAACATGTATTATAATAACAGACGAGTCCAGCGCCTTGATTGGAATTCGGCAGAGCGAAGATGATTCCTCAGGATCAACGTAGTGCGAGGGTGGCAAAAAGAAAAGAAAAGAAAATAGAAAAGAAAGCCACGCACGCACCAATACAAACACACGCGCACACAAAGCCTCTAAATATATATTGTTTTGTCCGTAGGCTGTGACTTTTCTTTTCTTTTCTCGATCACGCACACGAGTGGAGCCCGAGCCGAGCCGAGCCGAGCGGAGCGGAGCGCCGACGATCCAGGGAGTCGCTGTCCGAGGTTCTGAAGCCACAAGCAGCTCCGCCACGGACCGGAGAAAAAAGGAGGGGGGGAAAGACGAGGGGAAGAAAGAAAGAATACAGAAAAATAGACGAGAGGGGGAAAAAAAAAAACTGGCTGTAATAATCCCTCCAAAAAATATCGACAAAATCCAAGAAAATCCCTCGTTGAAGATTATCCTCAAACACAAGATTCAGGGGGGAACAAAAATCCTCGTTTCCATTCACTCTCCGTGCGTAATCCAGAGTTTATTGATTCCGATTGACGATAGAAGTGGGTGGTGGTGGTGGTGGGGATGGGGGGTGGGGGCTCAGAAAACCACGTCCAAAAAAAAAAAGATATTTACGCAGCTTTTTTTTTTTTTTTTTTTTTTTTTTTTAAAGAGAAAAACAAAACAAGCTGAGTAAAATCCCTATGTGTGTTGAGAGTGAAGCAAAGATACGTACTTAGTTGATTGGGATTCCAACTTCACATGTCCTCCTGCGGTGTGCTGCGCCCCGCTCACCGTCCGATGCCGGGCTGGAGGGGGAGAAGAACCAGAAATGAGGAGGGTGACCGAGACCGTCGGAGGCAGAGAGAGAGAGAGGGAGGGGGGGAGAGAGAGAGAGAGAGAGAGAGAGAGAGAGATGAGGAGGAGGAGGAGATGCGCATGAGAATGAACCCCTGGATTCAAACAGCCGAGCTCCGCCTGCACCGGGTGGAGGGTTCGGCTCCGTCCACAGCCTAGCAGCGCACTCTGAGCCTGGTGGAAAGTGGAAGTGGCTCGAGTGGAACATCTCGACGTGCCCCCCTGTCTGTCTGTCTGTCTGTCTGTCCGGCATTAAAACAACTCAAGTTCCAGGGAGGAATAGCATCTCATCCCGTTTTGTAGCTGGGGCAAACACACACACACACACACACACACACACACACCGTTGAGGTAACCTTGCTGTCACAGCAGAGTCGTGCACGATGTGGCGACTTCTCGACGTGTCATCGGCCGGAGGGAGCAAAGCAGCACGGAGGAGCCGCCGACCAGTCAGTGCGGAGAGACCTGGGTCCCCGGGGTGGGGGTGCAGGTGGGGGGGTGGATGGATGGATGGAGAGCCGATGATGCCCCCCCACCACCACCACCACCACCACCAAAACCACCACCCCCGTTTTTTTTTTTGAAAGTCCGTGACGATGCACACACACACACACACACACACACACACACACACACACACACACACACACACACACACACACACACACACACACACACACACACACACTGGTGACAGAAGGCAGAGGCGGGCGGAGCAGCGACACTCACCTCAGTTTGGCGCTGCAGTTTGGAAGCATCGGGGTCGAACTGCGCCGCTGCGAATCGACTTACATCTCTCGTGGCGCGCGCGCGCTCCTCTCCTCGCTATCTCTCCTCCTCCACCACCACCACCTCCTCCTCCTCCTCTTCTCAGCCTCTCTCACTCAGTGGATGTGGCCAAAAAAAGGAGGAGAAATGAAGACGTGATAGGAATGAAATATCCCCTCTTCTCTCTCTCCTCTCTCTCCTCTATCTCCTCTCTCTCTCCTCTCTCTCCGGTAACTCTGACACTCCCTCCTCTCCTCCTCCTCTCCCCCACCACTCCTCAGCTTTTTTTTTTCTCCTCCTCCTCCTCCTCCTCCTCGGATCAGTTTACTTAAAATGCAAGCCCTCGACTTCTGCCAGTCAGCTCCCTCCCTCCTTCCTTCCTTCCTTCCTTCCTTCCTTCCTTCCCCTTCAGCAGCCGCTCAACACCACCGGGCTCCGGCCGAGTCCGAGCGCGCTCCTGCCGGATCCAGGACACCGTCGTCTCGCTGTGGTTGCTGGAGGTCCGCTGGTCTTGGCACCAGGAGGCTCAGAAGATGCTGCTGCTGATAATGTTTCCTTCTTTCCTTCGTCTTCCTCTTTTTTTCTGTTTTTTTTTTTTTTTTTTTTCTCCAGATGCTTAGAATTATTTTTTTTTCTCCGTGTCCCCCGTCGTGCGTCAGAGGTGTGGGGACGGCAGAGGGAGAGAGAGGGGAAGGGGGGGTGGATGGGTGAGGCACAGAGAAAGAGAGAGAAAGAGAGAGAGGGAGAGAGAGAGAGAGAGAGAGAGAGAGAGCGGGTGACGGTTGCCGGTTGCTGCCGGAGTTGTGGATGCTGTCGCGAGGAGGAGAGGAAGTGAAGTGACGACGGGAGAAGCTTCGCAGCGCGGAGTGCTCGGGCTCCGGCGGCGGCGCGGGGACGCGCGCAACGGCGAAATGAAATAAATAAACGCAGGAGGCGGGGAACGGGCGCGCGCCCGCCGCGTGCGTTGGCGGAGCCCGCGCGGACCTGTGGATGGCGGCAGCTCCTGCCGCGGTGCGAGATTTATGTCGTTGTTATTATTCTTGTCTCCTCTCATCGATTTTTCTTTTTCTAGTTTATTGTATTTATTTTATTTATTTATTTATTTATTTTAAAGCTGAGCCAATAGCACATTCTCTCGCCTGTCCGGAGAAGCTGACGGTCTCGGTGGAAGCAGCGGACCGTAGCGGGGTAGCTGGCAGCCGGAGCGGCTCTCCTCCTCCTCCTCCTCCTCCTCCTCTTCCCCTGGCTGTCATTCCCCTCCTGGCCTCTAGCGGGCGACACAAGCCAACTCAAGCTGAGAGCAGAGAGCAAAGCTGAGCTCAGCGTCACGACTCCCGGCTCTCATCAGCAGCCAGGCAGGGTTGCTGCTGCTGGTGGTGCTGCTGGTGCTGCTGCTGGTGCTGCTGGTGGCCTCATCACAACTATGACGACAACAAGATTTAAATAAACTCGGTCAACATGCACATGCACACACGCAAAACCCTTGAAAGTTGTCAGAGAGAAAAGTTCTAAAAATAAAACATGCACCGCTGGATGTCAGAAGCCAGATGTTAAACCCCTCCCTCCCCCGTCCCCACGCCCTACTCTAAACACGAGAGGTTTAAAAAAAAATTTTTTTAAATATGCAAAATATAAAGGCAGGATGCTGTAAACAGAGGGCTAAAAATAAAATAAAATACCAAAAAAAAAAAAAACGGGAGGATTCCAGATGTGTCATTGCAGGTGCACAATTTCGTTTTCACACACACACACACACACACACACACACACACACACACACACACTTAATACACACAAAAACAGGCCCTGACCTTTGGGATTATTTCCAGAACAATCCGGCCGCAGGATTATAAAAATGAATCTTGATCCCATTTTAAAACCCTACAACTTTTTTTTTTTTTTTTTTTGTGATGTGGATTAAAACAGGTGAAAGTATTAAAAAAGGGGCTAAATTTGTACACACAGAAAACATCACAGGGCGGGAGCGCTGTCCGTCACGTAAAGCACAAAAAAACGATTGTATAAAGTTTTACAGGAGTTTTCATTTTGCTTTTGTGTAGGATCAGTTTTGTTTGCCTGAAACCTGTTTGCATGGAACGCGACCCAGACATCACAGAGCTGTTACGCACTTTTTTCCACCTCATCTTCTTTTTCTTTTTTTCCTTTTTTTTGCGGCAACTTTCACAAAAGGCTTTTTGTGCTCGCTGAAAGACAACGTCTCAAATGATGTTCTCCAGCTGTCATTTCACGACAAACCTGTAATATTTCAGGTCAGCATTGAAGGAACAAGAAGAAGAAGAAGAAGAAGAAGAACAGATTGGTGTCTCTTACGTACGTGATGACGTTCAGTCCAAGTCGTCGCAGGACTCGCTGCAGTATCTCCATGTCCTGCAACATATAAACGGCAGTGTTGTAAACACAGGGGTAAAAAAAAAAAAAAAAAAGCTGCCAAACAGATTATTTAAAGAAATAATGATAATGAGAAGAATCAAATCACTGGCCGTAAACCACAGTGATTTCAACCACGTGAGCTTGCTGAGCTAACGAGCACATCACAAATAATTAGAGTCAAAGTCTCCTTCACTGTATTTGCCGATGTTGACTATCAGCTCCTGCCAGTCAGATTAATTGGGAAATTGAATTTTAAATGGTTTGCTTTATAGAAAACAATTATGTGCTATAATAACAAACCTGTGATTCAGAAGGAAAAACGGGAGAGAACAAAATGATCACGACGTTTGTTTACAAACCAGATGCGGGCTCGTGAATTCTCTGCGATGTCCGTGTTGAATCATTTTTACTCACACCACGAATTGTATTGAACTGATTCGAATTGTGTGTAGTCAAATGTGAAGTCAAACGGTTGCCAAGTTGTTAATGGATCGCATCGTATCGTTAATGTATTGTATTGCTGGCAGCGTATCGCGATCGTATCACGATGTGTATCACGATGTGTATCGTATTGACCCCAGCAGTGGGGATTCACATAAGTAACAAACATTTACAGATTTGCAGATGCCAGTCCCACACACACACACACACACACACACACACACACACACACAAAAAGTGCAAACGAGGACAAAGTCTGACGGGGTGGACGGACGGAGACATGCACGCGCACACACACACACACACAGCAGCAGCAGCAGCAGCAGTAGATGGAGGGTTGCAGCAGCAGCCGGTGGTCTGTGAAAAGCCGTCATTCACTCCTTCAACCTGTCGACAAATGACAGACAGACCGACAACCGGCGGCATCACTAACCCTCCAATCAGCTGGCAGGGTGTCACTTGGCCCCCGGCGAGGGGGCGGGGGGGCGGAGTGGTACCACAGTGGTATCAGTGAAATTCAGGATTACAGATCAGGGGAGAAGCTGAGCCGCAGCCAGACTCGCAGATAAAGTGACAGGACAAAAATTAGTTATTGATCCGTTTGGGGCCTTTTGGATTTAATACAATGAAGGCTTTAAATATGCAGGTAGGACTCACCTGCTGCAGCCAGTGGCAGGAGTGGCTTTGAAATGAGAGACGAAAAAAAGCAACGTTGTGAGACTCGTTTGTGTCATCATTTTGTTTTTGTTTTCTTTGTTTTTGGAAAAAGGAGGCGGTCCCTTGAAAGCGCCCTCAATGATTGGACGATTTGCTGGTGTTTCCATTGAATTGTGTGAAGCGCATGAGCCGTAATTCTCGTCAAATCAGGCGGGACGAGATTTGACAAGAATTACATTTGCTTCTTGCTTGTTTTTATGTAGGTTTTGTGCCATTTTTGGGGGTCATGGAAACGCAGCTATTATAAGAAGTTTGTAACAGTGTCAATTCAAGGCTCCTCCCCCATTATTGACAGCCAGTAATTTTTAGCCTTTTTTGCAACCTGCCCCCGCTGGCCAAACCACAGAGTGCAATCTCTAGATGGTTCCACATTGGCCAGCTCAAAAAACAATAAAAATAAAAACAAAAGTACATTTAGTGATTTGAGAGTCATATACTCCCATGACGGAACTGAAAGTAATTTGTCCGCAAAAATAATTTTTTTTTTTTTGAAAATTGCATCTTTATTTATTAGTTTGACTCCAGAATGACGTTCATTAAACATTCTGTTAATTGAGAATCAAGGGAGACGACCGGCAGCTCTAAGGAACGTCACCGACGATCAACAACTGCTGGCGTCGGCGAGGCCTAATTGGACCGCACGTCAGGTCACGTCACGTCACGGGAGGGAGGAAGGAAGGAAAGGACGGATGGAGGGAGCGAGGGAGGAAGAGTGCATGAGGAATGCAGAGTAAGACAGCGAGGACGAGGCTGGAATAAAGAACCTGACTTGTGTGTGTGTGTGCTTTTTGCGTATTGACAGTGTCAGTGGCATTGTGGAAAACCTCGACACCTGAAAACGCGGCAGTGACCCTCTGAAAGTCAAACATCCTCAAACTCGTATAAACTCGTCTTTAAAAACAGCAGACGTTGCATCACATACACAGTTTTGTTGTTTAGTGTAAATATTCACGACACAACAAAGACTTCAACTGTCACCCTGCTGGGCAAACTGTTGGACTGGTGGGGGGGGTCGGAGCAGCAGCAGATGGATGGAGTGTGTTAGTGAGCCACCTCATAGCCCTCACCTCAGTGTCTTTGAAGCCCCACAGTATTTAGCTCTTTATTGAGATGACTCTGAAAACACTGAAAAAGCAGATGAAGTACAGCTATTTCATGACTGTCAATATCATTTTGTCAAGTTCGGCGGACCAGATTAAAAAGATTAATGGGCCGCACAGGGCCCCCGGGCCATAGTTTGCCGATGCCTGGTTTAAACAGTGATGTTTTCAGAAAGTGTGTGTGTGTGTGTGTTGAAGAGGATGTGGATTGTGTGTATTTTATATTTAGATCCTCTTTGGAGAACACACTGTTCAGGACAATCAGTCAGATGAGCACATTTAAAGGGGGCCTCTATAATTCAAACACACACACACACACACACACACACACACACACACACACACACACACACTCATAACGCCTCTTAAAAGATCAGACTTATCTCCAAACAGATCAGACTTTCAGCTGGAGGCTCCAACACAGGGCAACACCACTTCCTATAGCTCTATTGATTTCTCAGCTGGAGGTCAAATATAAATATGAGACCCTGCTATCTATGATATGCCCCCCCCCCCTGCCCTTTATTCTGGTTTTTCCCCAGTATGGTTCCCGTCCCAGTTCACTTCCTGTCAGCTGGTTGTTACAGGAACTGGTCTTGCAGCAACAGACGGTGACCTTTGGCCTCTGGCCGTGGAGGGAGGCTGTGAGGACTGAGCCAGGAGGGAAGTGTGCAGCCAATCACAGCGTGACATCCTCCGGCTGTCAAATGAAGGTTTTTTTTTCTAAACTGATCAGATTATTTTATTATTATTATTATTATTATTATTATTATTATTATTATTATTATTATTATTATTATTATTATTATTATTGTTAAGCCACAGACATTTGATCTAAATCTAAGAATAGAATGCATTTTTTAAAATCCAGCATTTGCATAATTACAGCAACGATACTGCAAATGAAGGAAACATTATATTAATTAAAAAGAAATCTAGAAATAAAAAAAATATATTTGTGGAGGAAGAGGAAATAGAAAATATTTCTATCATGTGGACAGTTGGATTATTTTACCAGTTCTCTACACAGCAGGAGCGTCAGTGCATCTTCCTGTTTGTCTTGCAGCACTTTTTTGCACTGGAGGGTTTTTTTAATTCTTTATTTCCAGCCACAGGGGCCAGATGGCGCTGCGCCAAAAAAAAGCCTGCGTGGCGTGAATCTCTCTCTCTCTCTCTCTCTCTCTCTCTCTCTCTCTCTCTCTCTCTCTCTCTCTCTCTCTCCACACACACACACACACACACACACACACACACACACCCTGTCTACCGTGACACACACTCCCGCTCGCACAAACTCACACGCAGACTTCCGCAGTCCTGCTGTCGTTCCCTCCATCGCTCGCCGCGGCCCCAAACTGTCGGAGCGAAACACCGAGCAGGTCTTCCCACACTCGCCCCTCCCTGGGGAGAGAGAGAGAGAGAGAGAGAGAGAGAGAGAGAGGAGGAGGAGGAGGAGAATGAATGTCGTTGAAGTTGCTGCCTCACCGATTTTTTCTGCTCTTCTTCTCAACTCATCACTGCTGCTTCGCAGGAGGGGCTTCTTCTCACTCAGCCCCGCCCCCTTCCCTTTCCTTTTAAACTTCAATGACCTTCACTCTGACCTTAACACTAACACTAAACTACTGTTGTTTTTCTTTCCTTATTTATTTCCTCTATGAACCAAATAATTTTTGAATTGTTTTTGCAAAGTGCCAAACAAAAAATTTACAACAAAACAAAATGAACAAAGATGCACTGGAATAACTGACTGCTGCATCAGAGAAAAAGAAAAACAGCTTTAGACTCACCCCCGACAAGAAGAAGCGGGTCATCCGTCAGTCTCGGCTCTGGGAATCGTCGCCGCTGTTTTCGGACAGTCAGTCAGTTTTTCGTCCACTGCGACCGACATGGCGGCGCTGATGGTGTTGATGATCCATCAGACAGCAGAGCTGTGACGGCTGCCGTGATCAGAAACTCACAAAGTCAAACAGCGTCCATGCTGCCAGAGTGATGACACAAAACACTTAGACAAAAAAAAAAAATAGAAATAAAAAAATGAAAAAATATATCATCCTTACGTCGAGCAGTGTCTGTGTACATACGGCTGCTGGAGTTTCCACCCGCTGATTCAAGCATCTTGATTGAGACGAGCCGCTGCTGGAACACTCGGGCCTTTCACTTTCCTCGGTTGAAAAAAGATAAAGTCCAGATAAGATCAGCTCGATACTCAGGGGAAAAAAATACTGACTACAGAAAACTTTCATTTCACTTCCCAGCCTGAAGTCTCTCAGTCTTTCTGAAGTACTGAACAAATGACGGATCAAAATGAGCTTGTACTTGTTTCATGTGTTTGTCTGGGAAAAAGAGCTCATTGAATAAAGTTCAGCATTATGAAAAATAATTAATTATACGCTCTGTGGCGGGTGAAGCCGCTGCTGCCAGTAGCTGCGTTTACATTGGAGTTTTTCGCAAAATAAATATTTGTAAAATTTCGACAAAGTACAATTGCGTAAAATCTCATCTAGCGAGATTTCACGAGAATCACGTTTGCTCTTGTTTGTTTACGTTTGTTTGCTGTCAAGTTACATTTTTGTCTTTGATTACTTGTAAAAAAAATATTCCATCTCCTCTTCCGTCCAATCATAACGCGCCACTTTCACTTGAAGTGAACTGGTCACATGACCCTGAACGTCACGTCCGCTGACATGTAAATGCAAAAAAAAAAAGTGTTTCCATGAGACTCTATATGGATGTGTGAAAAGCCACCTCATGAGAGCGTCAAAACCTTTTAGCCATATTTGAGAGGTTTTTCCAAGTTTAGCTGTTTCCATCACCAGTTTTTTATTGCCATATTTAGGTTTTGTACAATTCTAGGGGTCATGGAAATGCAGCTTGTGTGACCTAAAAGCCTTTTTATGGTGAGGTGGGAGGGAGGATCAGTTCTTTGATTCTCTCCAGATGAGGAAACTGGAGCTGTCCAGTGCTGATCAAACTGATGGCATGCTGACAGGAGCCGGCCGGCAGCAGCTTTCCGTTTCGAGTTTGGTCAAAAACAAAAAAAAAAAACAAAACTGATAGAATCAAGACGAGAGATTGTCAATGTTGAGCAGGAACAAATTTCTTTCAATACAGGATATTGATGTGAGTCCAACTGGTCTCGACGTGAAAACGTTTTGCCGTCACATGGAAAAGTGTTTTTTTGGGTGACAGACATCGACTCGGTCCTCCAGCTCCTCTGTGACGTCTTTCTCGCTGCTGCATCCCAGTTTTGGAGGTAATGGAGGGAACGAAAATAAAATACCAAAGTGGAAAGTGGGTCAGCGCTGCGACCTCTGCGTGTGTGGCGAGAGCAGCTCTGGGCTTCGGCCACATTGAGCAAATTAGACCGAGGTGAAGAGGAAACGTAGCTGGGAGAGGAAGAGAGGAAGCTACCGACGCTGTCTCAAGGTCGTTCAAGGTCACCGAGAGCCAAAGGCCAACAATCTGCAACGCAACGCCAACGCACAGAAACAAGTTGTTGTTGTTTTTCTGTTTTGTTGCTTCCCAGGAAGGAAAATCAGACTAAATCAGAGTTAAAGAAAACAGAGAGAGCTTGATTCTCTGAAGGATCATTTATCTTCATTTATAATGTTTGAATAAACTAATTTTAACTCCTTCAACAGCTCATTTAGCCCTCTGTTTACAGTCACCAGAGAAAACCAAATGCCTTGTTGGGACTGCCACATTTCGATAGGGGACAAAAAAAAAAAAATACCGTCTCTCTTTATGACATCACAAGCAGGCACTTTCCAGAACAGCTTTCCTCTGCAGAGAGCTGGACGACAGACGTGACTGTCAGGATTCGGAGAAGTGGCGCCTCAGCCTGGACCGTGTTGGTAGCGCAGCAAGCGGATGGTATCGGCCCCGTTCCTCTTCTCTCTGCTCTGGCAGCGCTACTGGCCCTGAGCAGGGACAGAGACAGCAGGGCTAAAATTACTCCTGCCAAAATGGGACGCCCCCTCAAAAAAAAGAGAGTCACGAGTGGCTTCATGAATTTTAACAGACGGCCCCAGCGTCCGAGGCTGGAGGAGGGACGGACTGACTGACGGATGGACGGACGGACGGACGGACGGACGGACGTGCTGAAGGTCACACATGACGAAACATTTGGTGGCTGCCACTCGCTGTCGACAAAGACTTCACAGCGTCACGCGTCGAGGAGATTAAGCGCTCGGAGAGACACACAAGGACGTGTGTGTGTGTGTGTGTGTGTGTCAGCTGTTGCGAACGTCAAGTGTTGTGGCCATTTGTGTCTGCGTGTATGAGTAGAGGACACACACACACACACACACACAAAAAGCAGCACTTCTCTGTTTACAAACGTATCTGTTTCCTCTGTGTCTGCTGTGCCTCACAATGTTTTAAAGTTGCAACTAAACAAAAAATGGTAGCGAAAATGCATAAACCCCCAACACACACACACACACACACCCTTCCTCTGGTGAAGAATTAACCATGCAGTCGATGGTAGTTAGAGAGATTTATGCATTATGGAAACTATCGACTGGAGCGCGACGTGTCGGGCCGGGTTGCTGCTCAGCTTTAATACCCAACTGTGTATTTCACTGTTTTGCAGCAATTTGGAGCGTTTTACTACTCAGTGTCTGGCAGAATCGACGCATTCGCCGAGTGCATAGTAAAGGAAGAGCAAGGGGAGTCGGGGAGGGGCTTTTTCAAGATACATATGGCGTCGGAGTTTCTTCCTCCAAACAAGTTTAAATAGAATGAAAAAAACATGTTGTAAAACTGGATACCAGTAAAAACGACAGCTGAGATTAACTGAAGATGTCATTTTGCCGAATTAAAGATTCGATGAGTGGGCCACTTGGTCATGTGATCACTGCCGTCATGGATCTCAACTTTTGCTCAGTCTGGTTCTTCACATCCACGCCGGTGAAAAACATCCGTCCAATCTGTGGATGTGGACGCTGGTTTTTGGGTGTTGTGCGAATCACTCAAATCACGACGATAATGTGATTTGTTCAAAAGATTTGCTGGTCAACTCATTCGCTACACCGGGAAGTTCACTTGGTTTCACCGAGACACCAAACTGGGTTTTAAAAAGTCTTGATCAATGTGGACCATCTTGACTTGTTGTCTTCGATATTTTTCTCCTCCTGAGAATAAAACAAATCTTTTCAGGTAGTGATTCAGTTCAGTACGTTCAGCCAAAAGATTTTCAAATAATTCAGACCTTTGAACGGAACACTGGCAAACAACAAACAGACTGGTGGAGCCCGCCTGAGACATTTGATCCCCTTAAAAACCAAACCGGCTTCTCGTCCGTGTCGACTGGCTTCAACTAAACTCAAAAAGTCTTGAGCTAAATCAGCTCACGTACAGCACCGTCCAAAAGAAAAAAATCATTGCCGTGTTACTATTTTATGCAGGGTCTTTTTTTTTCTTCTTTTTTTTTCACCTCCACGCAAAGTAATAAAAATATCCGATGGAGTACTTTCTCTCACCCGATGCTTTATGAGCGAGAGAGACCCGGGCAGGGCTCGCTCGCAGCAACGATTCCCACACACAGTGAGTCAGACTTGCCCGCCATCTCGTGCCAGGTGCGGATTTTATTAGTAATATGTATTTTTTTTTTTTTAGCCGAAAGGGAGGTTTTAACAATGTGCCCTCGTTGAGTAACAATTACCATGAATCATATCAAAGACTCATGTTGACTCGGCGGCTCCGCAGAAAACCTCTTTGTCTTCTTCCTTAAACTTTAAATGGTGACCCGTCCTGGAGGACGATGGCGGCGCCGACAGTCGAGGCCGCTCCGCCGCCACTCGCCTCCTCGCGCTAATGTCCCGGCGAAGCTGGAGGCGGCGAATTGCTCCTCCAGCCCTCCAAACTCCACCGACGGCAGGCCGACCTCGGGGGACGGCGGCCGTAAGTGGCAATCTGAGCCCCGGCGCACTGCCAGTAGATTGTGGGGATTATGGGATGGAGGAGGGGGAGTGTGTGTGTGTGTGTGTGTGTGTGTGCTGCACTTTAGCTCAGACATACAGGGGGGGGGGAGGGCGCTTCAGAGTCATATGCAGGACTTTCCACCTCACACACTGCATACGTTTGCATAAGTTTTTTTTCTCCTCCAAAGTCTAATTGGTTGGGGGTTTTTTCTCGGTGCTGAAACTAAAGACAAGCGAGAACAGGAAAGTTTTTCGCAAAATAAAAGCACAATTGCAATTTGCAAGTGTTTCCATTGAATGGTGTGAAGCACATAAGCAGTAATTCTCGTAAAATTGTGATATTTTTCTCTTTGATTACTTGTAAAAAAATAAATATTCTATCTCCTCCTCCGTCCAAACATAACGCATCATTTTCACTTGAAGTGAACTGGTCACGTGACCCCGCACGTCACGTTCGCTGACGTGTAAATGCGGAAAAGAAAGTGTTTCCACGACACTTTTGCGATACACCTCTACATGGATCCGTCTGAAAAACCACCTCACGAGAGCCTCAAAACCTTTCAGCCATATTTGAGAGGTTTTTCCCAGTTTAGTTGTTTTCCATCACCAGTTTTTTTATCGCCATATTTAGGTTTTGCGCAATTCTAGGGGTCATTGGAAACGCAACTAATCACACACAAACACGCACACATGCACGCACACACGTACACATGAACATATACAGAGATTACCTATTGATTTCCATTGATTGATTGATTGATTGATTCTGGTCCCCTATTGGTGAATGTGTAACCACAAAAATGTCCCCTTTTAAATAAGTAGGTAAGTACACACACACGCGCACACACACACACACACACACACACACACACGAGTCACTAAAACTTGTTTGGAGAAGAAGACTATAAGTTTTAATTGTGTTTCCTGCTGGAAGTTTTTTTTTTTATCGTCCCTGCTTTAATTCTGCTGCGTCAGTGTCCTGCTTTTTTTTTTTTTTTTTCTAAAAGCAGTAACTCCAAATCAGTGCTCAAAAAAAAAAAAAAAGAAAAAAGACCTAAGTGAAAAGACGCAGAGCAGCGAACAGGAGGCCTCGCTGTCTGGAGGCTGGTGATTTAAAAGCTGCCTCTGCCGCTCTGGGAAAAGCTGTGAGCCGGAACAAATGAAATAAAAAAAAGAAAAAAAAAAAGACCAAAACATGAGCAGGCTGGATCTGCATCAGGTGGCAGCAGCAGCAGCAGCAGCAGCAGCAGCCGCAGCAGCAGACACAGAGCAGATCTCAGATCTGCGTCTGCTTCATCCCCCTAATAAAACACCCAGAGACGGCAGGAAGTGTGTCTGCTGTGACTGTGGTTTCACAGGACGACAACTTTCTCAACACAGTCTCACATAAAAGGATCCCGCAGGTCCACATCAACAACAACAGCCCTCGTGAGGCCACATCCAGAGGAGAAAGTGCGAATCAGTGTTTCTGTTTGCCAGGTCAAAGGTCAGATCGACTGAGCAGAGGAAAAAAAAAAAAACCACGGCGAGCAGGCGGAGCTCACGGCTGGTTCGCAGCTGCAAAACACACAGACACAAAAACACACACAGACAGACAGGAAGTCCAACTTATTTTTTAACAAAAAAGAGAATCAAACAAAAAGAACAACATTAATTCCCACGGTCTAATGTAGCTGCTCTTCTCTAAAATTAAAGAACAGAAAAACACCAGCAAAGGTTGACTAATCGCAGATTCTTCATCTGGAATATATTCAAAATCTCTCACTCGTTCTGCAAATGATGCAACAGCACAACACAGCCGCTAACTGAAGAATACACAATTAAAATAGCAACTTCAAATATGAGGTAAAACTCCGGTTTCGGACCAGCGGCAGTTGAACCTCACAGAACTCCAGATGGCCCCTCTCGCCTGATATTCTGAAGGACAGCCAGAGATAAACCTTGTTGAAGTGGAAAATAAAAAAAAGAACCAAAAAAAAAAAAAGACAAAATAAATCAAAGCACAAAGCAGTTTGGAGATAACGTCTCCCGGTTCAGCTGCAGTTTGTCAGAGGGAAAAAGCTCTGATCTCGTTACTGTACGGCTTGAATGTGGCCATTTGGACGGAGATGAGTGTCAGCGATGCAGCCGCCTGATTCAATCACGGCGAGGAGGGTAAATAAACAGAGAGAGAGCAGCAGTCCTGCTGGTCTGGGAGCAGCCGACTGAGCTGCACTGACTGCACGAACCTGCGATGAGGCTCCACAGCAAAAAAAAAAAAAAAAACTCTAAGCGATTCATGGAGTTTCCCAGAGGACGAGACCGAGCATGAAGTGCAACTATTTAGAACACACACACACACACACACATGAGGAAGCCCGGGTCGCATTGACGGTTGTGTATCGCTCGCTGATTAGAAAACTCAATATTTCATAGCAGCTGAAGCTCAAGCTGCTCAGCCGTCTGCGCTTGTTAATGGAGACCTGAGCCCAACACAGAGCAGGCGGAGAACGATTATTATTATTATTATTATTATTATTATTATTATTATTATCATTATTATTATTATTATTATTATTATTATTATTATTATTATTATTATTATTATTATTATTATTATTATCATCATCATCATCATCATCATTATTATTATTATTATTATTATTATTATTATTATTATTATTATTATTATTATCATCATCATCATCATCATCATCATCATCATTCATTATTATTATTATTATTATTATTATTATGATTATTGTCATGATTGAAAAGATCAGAAAAATCCTCAATAAGCTTTTGTGTTGTGTTTGCGTTCCTCTTCCAAACGAGAGGCTGAAAATGTAACAGAGCAGCGTTTTTTTTTTTTTAATGTGTTGTTTTTCATTCAGAGCAAAACTGGGCCAATCAGGAGAAAGAGGCGGAGCTACAAGCAGGGTTTGGCTGTGACAGGAACAGGAAGCTGCTGCTTGCCGCCAGCTGGTAAACACTGTGTCAGCACGGGTGCCACTGCTGCGGATGACTGGCCAAATTCATTCATTGCTTATTATTATCATTCGTTTGACAGGTAAATAAATGAGATGTGTAATGAACAGCCTGTGGCACCGCAGTGTATTTCAATAAAAAAAAAACTTCAAGCTCAAGGCCTCCAAGCTTTAACTTCATGTCACTTTTGTGTTCCAATACTGTTGCAGCTCCCTGAATAACCACCGGGCCGCGCTCTGCTTGACACAACAACGTGCTCGAGTGCATATTAGGACCTCTTTTATGTTTTAGACACACACACACACACACACACACACACACACACACACACACACACACACACACACACTTCTTCAAGTCTGAGATCTAAAAGTTGCACACTGTGAACCAGTGGCAGACAAAGACCAGACAAACTGGCAGAAGGACTGAAAACAAACTGACCTGAGTGGAAAAATCCAGACACAGAAACTCAAACTGGCTCCTCCCACATCTGAAATCACCTTCCTCTTCCTGTCCTGGTCCGGCCCTGGTCCGTGATTGGTTCATTCCATCCCACCTGACGTCCCCCACTGAAGGCTTGCTGTTTGGTGGATCCACCCACGTGGACTCAAGCTCCGCCCACTTTCTCATCTTCACAGAGGAGAGGAGGAGAGGAAGAGATGTAGGAAAACCTTCTCAAATAAAACATTCCTTCCTGTTTTCACCCTAAACTGACTTTCTCTCTCAAAGAAAAGCGTTTTAGAAACAGTTGCAGAACTTTTTTTTTTTTTTTTAAATGATTGTTAAAAAGAAAAGTGAAGAAGAAAGTGAATGAAGCTGCTCCAAATCCAAACCACCGGTCCGAGATTTTAGTACTAGCATGTTTTAACATGCAAAACAAATGAAGCGGCTGCGAGCGTTTTACTCTCACTTCTGCCAGTTTGTGTGACTCGGTGTGTCGCAGCGGAACCGAGCCCTTCGTCACGCCGCCTTTATGTATCATAAACATTTGTCATAAGCCCATCAGGCGTGGCGCCGGAAGACAACAGACGAAGAGAGAGGAAGTTCTGGAAGGTGGATTCTTTTCTTTTTTTTTGCCCTCCTTCTTTCTTCCTCCTGGAAATTGAAGCAGACGCAGCGGCGGCTGACATTTAGGTGAGGGAGTGACAAAGTGACATAAATTGAGCGAGGAAGTGATGCAAGGAAGAGAAAGAGGGAATGAAAGCGGCCGATCGGGGTGTGAAATCATCCTGGGGGGGTGTGTGTGTGTGTGTGTGTGTGTGTGTGTGTGTGTGTGTGTGTCACGAGGGGAGCACCGGTGTGTGTGCCTTAACAACAAAGGTGTGACAGAGTTAATCTGAGCGGCTCGGAGCTTCCGTGTGTGTGTGTGTGTGTGTGTGTGTGTGTGTGTGTGTGTGTGTGTGTGTGTGTGTGTGTGTGTGTGTGTGTGTGTGTGAAAACGGGCCAGAACAAAGCGGCTGTTCCCACACCTCCCCGTCCCGCTTCACACTCGGCTTCCCCTTTCAAACCAGATTAATTATTGGCTCCCCCGGTGTTTGCAGCCGGAGCAGCAGCAGCAGCAGCAGCAGCAGCAGTGCTGCAGTGCTGCAGTGGACGGGATGTGCCGTGGTTTCTACAGACACACTCACGGATGTGAAGCAGCGTTTAGTGTCACTTCCTGTCATGGCTGTGTAACTCCCATGATGCACTGGAACTTATCGGCCAATCACAACGAGCTGAGATGCTGCAGCATCAGAGTGAAGTCTTTTCTGGGGACTTTGGGGCCTCTTCAAATTTTTTGGGGGTTATGACCTCTGACCTTTTCATCATTTGAGCTGTGAATTTAAATCTTCCATTGATTACTGGTGGAAAAACAAAACAACGGCAACAAAAACACTTTTGGTCCAGTGAGGTTTTCTCTCTTGCTTGAGATCACATGACTTCGACCTGACGTATCGACCTGCGTCCTCAAGCTGCAGGCAAACTGGTGACCCTTCTGCTCATCCTTCCTTTTTTTTTTTTTTCCTAATTCCTGCTCTTCTGCGCAGCGACGCCTTTGCTGGTAGTTGGGGCGTAATTGGATGCTTGGGGTGAGCAGAGTGAGACGCTCAGAAGTGCTCTGGGTGGGATTTAGGCACGACTGGCAGCAGACAAATCTGATTTCCCGCCGCCGCCGCCGCCGCCGCCGTGACACCCATGTGGTTTTTGACATCAACGGCTCAACGTGATGAAACGCCATCAAATTTGAGGTTAATATCAGATTTTAGGGGACTTTGTGTGTGTGTGTGTGTGTGTGTTTATGTCCATGTGTTTGTGTGTGTGTGTGTGTGTGTGTGTGGAATCCAGCTTAATTATTTTCTTCAGCCGCATGTTTAACGTTGTGCGTTCGCAACAGTGCACGCAAAAGCCTGCGTGAGTCGATGTGAAGCTCAGCGAGCTTGGATTGTGTTGGACAGATCGATGTGGATCAGCACGCACACACTCACACACACACACACACACACACACACACACACAATCCCACACGCAAACACAGAGATACGCTTTCATACCACTGCACAAACCGGGGCAACGCGCACGTTTTCCTGGTTCAAACACAGGGTAGTCATGAAGCAGTCTGTTGGCACACACACACACACACACACACACACGCACACACACCTCAGATCCTCACCCGGGGGATGGTTTGTGTGTCTTGCGGTGCGCAACAACGACACGTGTGTCGCATCCACAAAGACTTGCACATCTATAAATACGTCTATTATGGCGACGTTTGCAATGTAGGACAAATCTTCCTCTTTTCATCGCCTCTCTGCGCCGTCCCTTAATCTTCGCGCTGACGGGAAGCAAAATAGAAAGGAGCAGTTCCAAAGTGAGGCAAAGTGCCTCAGTCCGCAGCTTCCAACCTGCTGCTGCTGCTGCTGCTGCTGCTGCTGCTGCTGCTGCTGCTGCTGCTGCTGCTTCTCTCGTGGGTGTTTTTTTGCGCACGTGTGTTCCGTCAACAGGCCGGTTGTGTTTCGAAGCAAATCAGACGAAGCCAGATGGAGCCATCAAGGCCTCGAACCTTCATGTCTGGAAACAAGGTCGAGGGAAAATGACCCATTTGTCTCGTTTTACTTCAAAAGAATTTATTCCCACATCATTAAAAGAAGAGCTGGACAGTACGTACGAGATGGAAACCTCTTTTGAAGTTTGATCAAATGAAGAAAAAAAAACACTGTGCGCAGTCGTACAACGCTTCCCCAACAGGGGTGTCACCCTCTTGAATGTTGCATCGATAAGTGTTGAGGAAACAATTTTTCCCAAAGCAATACAAGTCTGGCAGACACCACTGTCACCGCTGAGCACCTCTGGACTCTTGGCTTTCTCTTTTCCTGACGCGAGTATGCATTAGTTTGCTAGACTCTGTATAAATATAATAATAATAATAATAATAATAATACGAGCATGTTCAGCGGATGATAGAACTTCTCATCGACAGGCTCCCATTGAAACAGCACGATTGAAGATGTTTTTCCGATGTGGGCCGTGTGTGTCAGCGGTGGAGCAGCGTCCAGGTGTGACGCCTGATTTTCAGGGGTGAAAAAGTCCATCGCGCCGCATGTGCTGCTAAATATAAAACCCAACCCGACCTGTGAAAAGTCCCGTTCAAGATCTTACGAGTGTTTGCGTACATGGCTCACGTCACAGTTTTTTTTTTTTTTTTTTTTTCCCGGCCTGCTGAGAGTCAGTTTGTAGGCGGCTGCACAGTAAAATAAAACACGGAGGGGAGAGACGATCAAACCTCCCCGACTTTCCTCATTTATCCGCGGCAGCGCTGACAGGCGGAAGTAGTGCTCCGGCTCCGGCTCCGGAATGAGTCACACGGAAGGACTTGACGTGCGTCGGAGGACAAGAGAGAAGCAGGGAGGTGAAGAGTGGGAGAGCCGAGGAGTGGATGGAGTGAGGAGGCAGGAGGAGGAAGAGAGGATGGCGGGGAACCGGAAGAGAGACGAGTAGACAGTGGAGAACCGGGAAGAAAAATAAATAAATAAATAATAATAATAATAATTTAAAACAAATAAAGGGATAGAAACAAAAGCAAACATAACTCTCATCAAATCTCGACTTTTGAGCTTCACACCATTCAATAGAAACATCTGCAAATCACAAATGTGCTTTGTCGAAATTTTATTTTGTGAAAAACTGGACATGGAAACGCAGCTAATGTTTCCGCTGGTCTGAATCACCAGTAAAAAGAATTCAGCCAATCGGCTCTCAGGTCCATTTTGTCAGATTTGGTCTCACTTGGAGAAAAAAAAAAAAAAAAAAAATGGCCATAAAGTTGTGGGTGTGGCTACAGTTTAATAGCCAATCAAAGTCAGCGTCAAGTTGAAGAAGGTTGAAGAAATAAAGGTGCACGTTTGCAAACTGCGGATGTGCTCGCTGGACATTTCCGAAGGTTTGGTGCCCTCTGTGGTCTCACACACACACACACACACACACACGCACACACACACTCGGGCTGATTGAGTGGAGGGAGCAGAGTGGCGGTGGACAATCAGCAGCTGCCGCTCGCACTTACCCAGCAGCCACCTCAACGGAATTACACACTTAGCCTCGGATACAAGCTGACAGTCAGGAAGACGCACAAAATGCGCGCAAATAATGGACTCATATTCGCACACTCACTCTCACACACACACACACACACACACACACACACCAGCTGGAGGCGTTAGGCCTCATCAGAGGAACATCACAGAATCCTTCTCATGCAGTTTCACTCACCAACCTCAGGGGTCCCAGTTGGATTTTGTTTTTTTCTTACCAGCTAAAAGACAAACGGCGGCGGCGACGGGATAAAATGGAAGGAACAGAACATCATAAAAACAGCGGCATAAATAAGAATATTAAACAGACAGAAGATGGAAGAAAAAAAGGGACCAACAGATGGCGCAGCGTCTGGAGGAAAAAAAAAAATACCTTTCACACACACACACACACACACACACACACGCGTCGCGCAACCTCCCAAATGGAAAATGGAAATGGGAAATTCAGAGCTGATCAGCGTGCTTTGCTGGCTGGCTGAAATAAAAGGCGGAGCGCCATCGGAGACGGTGAACGTTTGGTAACGGCTGCGAGGACGTATTTCGAGGGAGGAGTGAATGGAAGAGTGAGTGATCAGTGATCAGTGTGTGTGTTAGTGTGTGTGTGTGAGAGAGAGAGAGAGAGAGAGAGAGAGAGAGAGAGAGAGAGACAGAGAGAGACAGAGAGAGAGACCCACAGATCCTGTTTGAAAAATTCCTTTTGTCTATTTTTTTTTTGTTGAATTTATGACTCCTCCCCTTTATTGGCAGGCACGTTTAGTGTCTTTTTGCAACCAATCTTGGCGGCCCCTGCTGGCCAAACGATAGAATGCATGTTGTTGGAACTTTCACGTTGACTACATTTTTGAAATCGGAAGCTACGGCCATCTTTTTCCAAAAGTCAGTGACACACACACACGCACACACACACACACACACACACTTGATAAAATTTCACATTGACTTGTGTGTTATTTGTCATGGGGAAGGGGGCTCGGCGGGGGACTTTTCTCTCTCTCTCCAGCACTCTTTGGGAACCTTTTGCTCAGGGAAACTAAATCTGTAATCAGCTTAGTCGTGTTGATGCATCAGACATTTTTAATCAGCGGTATTGAAAAGAGAGCAGCTCAGCACTAAGGCGCTTGGCAAAAGTGGCGCACGAGAGGAGAGGAGGGACTCGGCGCGTCGCGGGGAGGGCGCCACTTTAATTTCCTGCACATTCCACATTCATCAGAGGAGGGAAATGAAAACATTCTCTGCAGCGTTCTTAAAAGCTCTTTTAAAAAAAAAAAATTATATGTATATATATATATATAGATTAAAAAGAAAAAACTAACTAAATTCCATTTTAATCAAGAAGGTTGAGCTTCAATTGGAGGCGACTGCAGGTGGAGCGGCAGCGACAAAAACTCTGAAAAACACGTCGTATTATATCTGAATTCTTGATTGTATGTATTCGTGATTGTGCTCTGTGTTATTTCTGTGACAGTTTCAACTTTGCTCTGAAACTGCCAGCGTTGAACACAACACAAACACACAAGAGAGCACTTTAACGTTGTGACGTTGTGTCCTCGCGGCGACGACTGGCGGAGGTCGGTGGTGCGTTTATGTTGATGTTTCTCTTTCTCTTTCTCTTTCCCTCTCTCTCTCTCTCCCTCAGATGAAAGCCGGCTGCCTCCTCTTGTATTTGTTGAGAGCCAGTGCGGTCAAATACTTTAGAAAATCCCTGACAACTGTATTGCAGTCACTGCCTTGATGACCCTTTATTTATATTTTCCTTTTTTCTCCCATCATTTGTTTCTTTTCTTCCGACTCTTTATTGAATATATTTTTTTTCTCCATGCTGTTGTCTCATTGATTTTGTCTCTCTTTTTTTTTCCGATCCATACCACTGAACTTCACACCCAGCGCTGCAGCGGTGACATCACAGGCCTCTTTGCACCCATTTTTTGCTCCTTTTACCTCCTGTCTGGTCTGAATGATGGACGGCTGAAGTCTGACTCATTTTCTCGCCGGCAATTTCCTCCTCCGCGGAGCATAATGCAGGATAAACAGTGATAACAAAAAGAAAATATGAAGGTCTCTCATTATCACTGTTACTATATTTATTTCTGCGGGCGCTTGGCAAAATTGAATGACAGCGCGAAAAACAAAAAAAATCTGATTAAAGTTTTCTTATTTATATAGTTTTTAATTTGTTGTGTAATGTGATGCCACAAACTGCCAGTAACTAGAAGAAAAAAACAAAAAGGTGTATGGAAAAATTTCCAGCAGTGCTTGTGAAAAATGACCTCCAGAACTATTTAAAACCAGAGCACAGACAGACAGACAGCTGTGCTTATTTGTTTTGTTTGCTTGTTTGTTTGATCCATGTGGTTCCAGTCAAGTCAAGGTGCTGTTTGTTATTGATTTTCACTGCTTTCACTGAGATCCTTGCCAGCCGCAAAGTCCCTTCAAGCTGCCGCCGTCGCCGCCCCAAGACGCCTTTAACACGTTTGCAACCTTCTGAGTTCCAGGTTTTTTTATGAAGAGGTGAACCAGCGGCGCTGCAGATCCAAACCACGACAGGAAAGGAGCCCTGAGTGAAATAACAAACGCTACGTCAAGCCGCCGCCTCCTCTTGCACTGTTTATTCCACCTGAGAGGCTCGTATCCCGCAGCTGCTGCTGACGGGCCTCTCCATATATGGCCGCGTCCCATAAACCCTCCTACGCCAGCTGGCTGCCGTGGCTTGAATCACAGTTTTACCCTCCGACAGGTGTTTTTCCTGGAAGGGAATCCCCAGAAAAGCTCTCACGTCTTCCACTTACCGGCAACAAGGCCGGAGAAAGTCTGAGAAATGACGAGAGGAAACCACAGCGCATATAAAAAGATGGATGGCAAGCAAAAAAAAAAAAAAAAAAATCAACTCAACTAAAGAGGGTTTTGGTTTTTTTCAGGATACGAATGAAGAACCCAAGAGCAACACTGATGTGCCTCACCTAGAAAATATACACCAAAAAGTTCACTCATTCAATTCTGCATTGAACTCCACTGTAATCAGCTTCAGGAAATAATCCAGTGTAATGCTTCCAAAGGAAGCATTGCTGTTGGTGTTGTTTAAGTTTTCTTATTTGATGCCACGACTAGCCTGAATTAAGAAGAATTGAATTCAACCTGCTTTATCTAACAGTGGGTTCATTTCATTCAGGTGTGAGGATGGTGGAGGATTTGACTGGTGAGTGACTTTAAAGAGGCTTTTACTTTCCTTTACTTTCCCTTGTTTCCTTCTAAACACCCGTCTCCTCAGAACCAGTCAATTCTTCTAAAACCACTTCTCAGGAAAATCTCTCTACCACAATCCCCATCCACCCCCACCCCGTCACTGGTCAACATTCAGACGAGTGAATGAATGAGTCCATTTGATTATTTTTTTGTATTCATTTATTTTGTATTGATTCATTCTACTTTAGAGACATCAACAGACAAGCGGGATTTTGCAAACAAAATTCCTTGGATTCACAAACAACCAGGGGGGTGAAAAGCCAGGAAAAGGGGGAGAAGCTTTTAGTCGTACACCCAGGACCGTGGAAAGTCTTCACATTTTTCAAATGTGGTGAAGAATGAGTGAATACACGCAGGCACGGCGCGTCACCTTGCGATCAGGACTCCTATTTACCTGCAGGGGTGGGAGGGGCAAAAGAAAGACTTGCTTAATATTTGTGTTTGTGTGCGATGATGAGTGACGATGATGTGCATCGTGCGAGCACGTGTTTCCCTCACCTGACATCAATATCTTGGGCACGTCAACGTTCCAGAAATGGCAGCGGTCGGCCTTCAGCCTGCTTCCCTCTTGCGAAGGCTTTGTATCGATGGTCACGTAGTCCTTCTTCTCGGGACTGAACAGCGGCCATTTCTGCCCATTAATTCCAGGATTCCTGCAAGGGCCACAACCGCAGCAACAGTCAGAAAAAGAGGACAGTTGACACAAGCTGGCACACAAGAGTCTCGTAGGGTTTCATCAGCGACGCTCGATACCACCGATTTCCTTTCCGATCCAATGCTGAGTAACATTCAGGCTGGTACCAGCGGCACCAATCCCACTTTTGGCAAATGAACCTCATGTGTATAAAATCACATGGACAAGCAAACGATGGATGAATTGAATGCTTCATCTTATTGAGATTCAACAATGCATTGTATGTCCAATTAGCCGACAACAACAGGATGCTAACACTTTTAGAAGTCTCACAATACTTTGGTGGCTCAAATTGAAATTGCCAGACCAAATATTTCATCAAATACATACATGGAAATAAGAATCGATTTTGGACCTGGTATCGGAGGTATTGATGTTTTAAAATCAATATGCACGTCACTGTTTTGCACACCACCATCATCACATTCGACCCACCCAGTGCGGGCGTAGGTCGTCCAGATTTCCATCATCCTCATGCTCATTTCGCGCTCCTCGTCGGTGTATCCCAGGGAAGCGTTGAACGGCCGTCCGAAGACAAATTCAATCTCGTAACCGTGCATGACGCCCGTCCATTCTGGCCAGGGGTTGGTGGAGGTGCGGTGCTTGAAGTAGTACAGGTATGGCTTCCCGCCGGATTTCCGGTACCTGCGGGGATTGTCAGAGGAGCACGTTGCAGGCGTCAGACTGCAGACTTCAGTGGGGAAGTGGTTTCAAAATGTGAACATTCCCAGTCCTTTTTGTTGAGTATATCTGTGTTTGCTTTTTCTGTTTTTATATCTGCAATACCAGAGGTCGGGAACCTATTCTGACCATGGTCAGTCGTGAATGAATCTGGGAGTTTGATCATTGGCCCTTCTGTGATTTAGGGAGCAATCCTGTGTTTAATCATTCATATACAAGTGTATTGTATGAAGACCCAAAACATCGGGCTACGTGTCTTATGAAACAACCAGAACACACTCACTGTTTGGCAAAGTCCTGAACCGGACAAATGAACATGGTGTCTCCGATGATCTCGGCCAAGGCGTCCCGATTCGTGGCGCCGTCGATCGGGTCGATTGAGCCGGTGTAAAGGCGAGTGACTTCCCTCTGCACTTCCTTGGAGGAGGGGAACATGATGGCCATCTGATACAGGAAGGCCTCCCTGGGGAGGTGCCGGGGGTCAAAGGGGCCACCGGGAAGGTTGTAGATCAGGACGAAAGTGCCCTCGTTGAGGTTCAAGCCCAGCAGGATGTCATTCTTACGGCTGTTTTTATCCTGCACTAGTTTCTGTGGAATAGTAAATGCAGATGATTTAAGTATTTCTTTCTAACAATATTCCAAAAGGATACTGCCAGCCAAGAGCCTGTAATTTCTAACATTCGAAATATTCTAAAAAAAAAAAAAAAATCAGCTGCGAAGAAAGTGGGAACTTGGTAAGAAAAAGGGAGAAGACAGATGAAAAACACACCATGGGCATATCTGGCAGCATGTCCCCATCCACTACAGGTAAGAAGGCGAGGCCAGCGTCGGTGACGCCGTCCTGCACTTCCAGGATTTTACTGGGGTCGGCAGCCTGGAGGCAGGCCTGAAGTGCAGCGGGGGAGAAGTCCTTGCAGCCCAGCAACTCGCCCAGTTTGAAAGCCCTGGAAGAGAAAAGTAAAAAGGTTTTTCAGGTCTTTGTTCTTTACATGTGTATTTGTTTTTCTGATGACTTTTTACTATTACCTCAACATCTGTGCACAAATGTCTGCACTTTCTACTTAAAATAATTTAGAGACAGGATATTATTATAGAGGACCTCGGCTTTGGGGTCACTGTTCAGTACGTTTTCAGTCCAGAGAAAAATAAACATGTCGAAAATAACATTGATTATAGGTATTAAACATCTCAAAGAGGCAAACTGGTCAGAACTATTCCTGATGACAGAGTAGTAGTTTGTGCGTCTGCATCATTGGCTCCATTCTTCATGGATCTGGCCCGAAGACTCTTTTTGCCACCTGTGACAATCCCGCCGTCATCCTCACCGTTTATGCATATCCTCGGGCATCAAGAAGGCCCACTGGGCGGTGGGAACGCCGCTCTGCATGATGGCGCGTTTGAACAGGACGTTGCTCCCAGGGGAGAGCACGTGGACGCCCAGGCCGATGGAGGCGGAGCTCTCGGCAAACACCGTCAACTGGAAAGAGGAGCAACGAGTTGTCGAAACATGCAGTGGAAAATCGAACTCCAGGGTGTGGCGCCGCCTTACCGAGCTTGGGTCGCCGCCAAAGGCCGCAATGTTGTCGAGCGCCCACTGCATGGCCAAACGCTGATCAAACAGGGATTGGTTGCCGTTGACATCGTCGTTGTCAGGAAGAGCCAGCCAACCCAGAGCTCCGACTCTGTGTGTCGAAATAAACACAGACTGTATCGTTACTTGAACTTATATTTGATTTTGAGTTTGCGGTAAGTCTTTTCTTTTTTTTACCTGAAATTCATGGATATCACAACGACATTTTGCGTGTAGGCCAAATAGCGTCCGTCGTAGTGGTCCGAAGAGGCCGTGCCCTTCATGAAGGAGCCTCCGTAAAACCACATCATCACCTGGAGGGGCTTCGTTGGGGGGGTTTTGAAACGTGGGACCCAAATGTTGATGTACAGGCAGTCCTCGTTGAGGGGCGTGTTGGCGTTCCACAGCTCGGCCCCCGGGTAGCCTGGAGAGAAAGATGAGTGGTGGACGAGTGGTCCACTGGTCTCAATGGAGACACCTCACTGTTTACTGCCGCACACTGTGAAGCTGTTTAACAATGCCCACAAGAGATTATTGTGGTTTTCCTCAGTTTCCCTGTCCACACATCACTGCTGTAACTGGACTTTCTTAAGTTCACAATGGACTTACAAAAATACTGCAGTTTCAGGAGCCAACGACTTCAGTTAAGTGTGGATGGAAGACCAAACCGTGCAGTAAAACACAGTTTCTAAAATACCCGTGTTGGTGTAGACAGCCCCTTGGCGACCTACCTGGGAAGCTCGTGTCTGCATTCTGGTGGCAGGAGTCTGAGTAACTGGTGGTTTCCTTCACACCCTCCCAGTTGTCCACTGGCTGCGACTTCTTGAATCGCAGCTCCCCCACAGGGGGTTTGCCATAGGGGATCCCCAGGAAGAATCGAACTTCGCCATCCATCACCGGCACTGCCTTCCCTCGAATCATTCCGTTCTTGGTGGCGACCAGGAGGTCGTCATCGTTGCCACTGACCAGCGATATGGCCAAGGAGCAAGACAGGAGAGCGATCACAGAGGCCAACATGGTGGAGCTCTGCGGAGGAGGAGGAGCACAACACAACACAATGTATTTAGCAAAACCAGCCAAGGTAACAAGGAAGGTGCAGAATATATTTTCTTCTCACCTGTCTCAACAGCGAAGACGTGGAGAATATGCGGGAAGTCTGCCGAGCTGAGCCAAGCTTCTCCTGCAACCACCCCGATGATGGTTGGACATGCTGGAGACAAGTTCTGGTCCTCATTTATAGGAGTTGTCGGGGGTGTGGCTGCAAACTCTGACTGGAGACAATCAAATATTGGCTTTAGCTGTAAGGAGGGGGGGGGGGTGTATCGGGATTGATTAGAGCAATCGCCCTGAGGTTGGTAAACATCGTTAGAGGAAAATCAACCTGTTTGAAACATGTAATTATAAGAAGATGAAAGTAATTTTTTCTTGTGTTACATGCAAACACCATTTGAACGTGTATCAGTCACACAAACATGGCAAGTGCACTCAGGACGGCCTCTTCTTTTCTTTTTTTTTAAAAATGCACCTAATAAATGGATGATAATGATTTAAAACAATGTAACATCACACTATTTGGTGATGAAGTGGTTATATGTGTGACAAGATATACTACAGTACAAGCTAGGTAGGCTACATGTTGTATGCTATGCTATACCCTGGTGGCCACCCTGCTCATCTGCACGTCTGTGCTGTCCATTGCGTCTGTTTCTGATGTACTGTTGTTATCTTGTTCATGGTATTATCTTTATAATTAAAACAAAACAAAAAAAAAATATCAACTTGATCCAAACTTGAATCTCACGCTTGAGAGATTCAAAATGGCGGTGCACATACACGTAGAAAATGCTGAGATGAAATTTTATTATTACTATAATACGAGACACTGTTCCAATTTTAAGGTGAGATGAATCAGGGAGAATGTTTTATAAATATATATATATATATATATATATATATATATATATATATATATATATATATATATATATATATATGTTTTTTAAGGAAATAAATTTTTAACAGTTTTAAAAAAAAACAGTGGACGTAGGATTTAAAAAATCATACTTTTAAAAGCTGTTAAAATGCTGTTTTAAAATATTTTTTATTAACTTGAGGCACTGCCTCCTGTTTATTAATAACCTTCCTGTTGGAGAACTGATAGAAAAAGTTTAAAATCTAATTTACATATCTCAATTGTAATACATAAAATATCAGTTTGCAGAGCAAATTGATGTACCATGTGATTATGTTAATAAAAGATATACTCAAAGAACATCTTGTAATCTTAGAGAAAAGTAAACAATAATTGAGCTCTAGACATGGAGGTGCAACGCCCTTCAGCCTTTTGCCGCCTTGGGACTGGGTGAGGATGAACTCAAAATGGAGGATGTATTTGCTAGCAACCTTTGTACAACATGCATCAGTTGCAAATACAGCCAAAGCACAGAGAGCGAGACTTAAAAAAAAAAATGCACCAAGTAAATGGGTGACATTTTAAAACTATATATCGCAATGTTTTTTTGACAGAGCGATCTTATGCGTGACATAAAATGCTTGAATAGGGGTCACCAACACGGTAGCACCCAAGGACCACACGAGGAGCCCACAAGCCTGTAAAAATAGCACAACTCATTGAACTGCGTGTAAAATTCAGTTTTATCCAAGCTTGTTAAGTCACTGATGATAATTATTGAGAAGTCATTAACGTGATCATTGCCTTCACATAGATCAGTATCATTAATAATCATATATAACTCAAGGCTAACTGAGAAAATGTGTTATGTACATATATATATATATATATATATATATATAGAGAGATATATATATATATATATATATATATATATACATATATATCACATCACCTCCTTTGCCCCAGGTGTGTGTGTGTGTGTGTGTGTGTGTGTGTTTGTGGGGATGGGCTGGGGTGCCTTCTAGTTAGAAATACCTTCTGGCTTGTTGGGACCTATCATTGTGAAGACAAGCAGTGTAGGTGATATGTATACATTTGTGTTGTGCAAATATTTTTTTTCACAGACAATCAACTGTGTCACCGTCGTCTCTGACAAGTTCCGGGAAGGTGAGGAGGGGGCACAGGAAGTCAGCCGCGGTCCCGAATGAGGCGCACAAGTCAATAAAGAAGAGTTTACCCAGGTTGGAGACAAGAAAAAATATAAAAGAATTTTATTTTAAAAATGTCAACTTTACTGAAGTTTAAGCCCAAATCATCCCAAAGTGCATTGTAAAAAAAAAAAAAAAAAAAAAAAAGTTTGCAGAAAATGTTCTGTATTTTTTTCATTTTACAGATGTTTTAATCAGTAAAACAATGGAATAGTAGTAGATTTGCAGTTTTTTTTTTTTTTAGTCTCTTAAAAATAATAATGATGATGATAATATAATAATATAATAAATGTAAAATGTGATTTAAAAAGTATTTCAGTACAGAAGTAATTTAAAATATCAATCTTGATGTGTCCGGCTCTGTTAAACTTCATCCTAAAGATTATTACGGGGAAATAAACATCTTGGAGGCAAAACGAAACAGAAGAACAACCAACAATAACAACAACGCAAAATTAAAATTGATGAACAAAAAAAAAACCTGAATGATCAGTTACTGTAAATACTCATTATTAACACATTTCATTTGTTTGATTTCACTTCCAGATTGTGTCCGACTTGACGGCTGAACTGCTCTGCAGCAGGTCTTCGTCCTCCTCACCAGAGAAAGGTGACGAGTAGAAGCAGTAAAAAAGCGAGTCTGGAGGGATCGAAGGCCAGTTTTAATCCTGCTGATGATCTACAAGCCTCCAAGTCATCTGCAAGAGAGACAAACAGAGAAATTTACAGTGGCGTACGGGCACACGGGTCTTTTTATTTTCGTCTCAAACAAAGAACAGAAAGAGAGCTCAAGCTCACGAGCTGATGGAACAACCCAGACGATGGAATTTAAAAAAAAACACGTGTGCATGGCTATTTGGGAAAAATGCATTAGCGAGACCAAAACAATAGTTTCATCCACAGAAGAGGAGGAAGAACAAAAACTAATTCAATCTGAATTGTCGGTGCTGCTGCCTTCAGTATCACTGCACCAGTTTTTCACCTCTACTACAGCTGCATTAAGCACCAAAACACCTCACTGTATTTTCCCAGAATGGAGGGAAGTGTCATGTTTGACCATTAATGTACTGTGTTGACATCGCTCGATCCAAAGTCCCACCAAAATGTTCAACAGGAAGTTGAACGTGTTAAAATCCACTTTTTGACAAACTCTGATTCTGATCGTCATTTGACGTGAAATGTGAGCAAAGTCACTGGCAAGTAGGGCTGGATGATGAATTGATTTTATTTCAAAATCAGATTTATTATTTTGGACGATGTTCAAAAACATGAAAATCGACATTCAATTGCTTTCCTTGATGGACTGTTCAAGGGAAGATTGTAAATGTTGTCACTTTGGTAAAACCCCCAAGGGATATTTATCTTTTTACTTCAGTCCCTAGAGGGATCTTGGTGAGCTCCTTTTTTTTTTCGCAACAAAACAAAGTATTTAAAATAATTCATCCTGTTGTCAAAAGTCATAATTGAAATCAAGTTCTCAGTAAAAAAACAACAAAAAAAAACAACCTTCACACTGTGAAAAAATACAAAGTTCTTGTATAGCAGAGATGGGACATGTGCTGATGACTTTGCATCGTTTTGCTAGTCTGACCTGAGAGTTGTCTTATCGTTGGCACTAGGCTGGTCCAGAAGCGACACTCCTTGGCTCTCAGCATGCTCATCATCTTGGCAGGCTCGGTGTTCAGAGTGTAGTACTCCTTGATTTGAGGAGTGAACAGTGACCAGCTGTTCCCGTTAATTCCCGGGTTCCTGCATCAAGGAGAGGCAAGAAAAAAACAAAACAAAACAAAACAACAATGAAGTCTTTCAGGTCTGAACCAGGCCTGGTCTGGTCTGGTCTGACCCAGTGCACCGTCATTTCGTACCCAGTCCGGGCAAAGTTGGCCCAGTGTGACATGAAGTTCCTGCTCATGTTGACTTCGGCCTGCGTGTAGCCCAGAGAAGCGTTGAGCGGCCGGCCGAAGACAAACTCGATCTCGTAGCCGTGCATGGCGCCCATCCAAGCTGGCCAGGGGTTGATGGAAGAGCGGTGGTCGAAAAAGTAGAGGAAAGGCTTACCGCCAGCCACGGAGTACCTGTGAGGTAGAGAGAGAGAGAGAAAACAGCATGACAACTATCAAACACAACTGAGGATTAGGTTCGATTGTTGTCAGTGAGGCCAAATTGTTGAGTCTGTTGACTGTTGTAGTCGTTGATGCAGGTGACGTTCAACTGTACAGTATAACTAAAGCTGTATTTACCAAATCTTACCACCAATCAACCATCTCTTAGCGATGAACAAAAAAAAAAAAACTGATGGTGGTGATGGAAACCTAAATATCGCAATAAAAACTGGTCGATGGAAACAGTTAAACTTGGAAAACCTCTCAACTATGGCTCAAAGGTTTTGATGCTCTCATGAGGTGGTTTTTCAAACGTATTCAAATCGAGGTACATCGGAAAAATCTCATAGAAACACTTTTTCGCATTTACACGTCAGCGTACGTGATGTACAGGGTCACATGACCAGTTCACTTCAAGTGAAAATGGTGCATTATGATTGGACGAAGGAGGAGACGTTTTTTTTTTTTTTTTGTTGTTTTTTTACAAGTATTCATAATCGTAATCGTAACGTAATTGTCGTAAAGTCTCGTCCCACGGGATTTTATGAGAATTACGGCTTATGCATTTCACACCATTCAATGGAAATACATGCACTTCTACCTTGTCTAAATTTTAGAAATACCACTTTTATTTAGCGAAAAACTCTAAGTAAGATGTTGTTACTGAATTACTGAATCGCGATACATTTCTGTGCACATTCTGGACCTGAAATAGCTAAACTGCTATAAAATCCGAGAGGTTTTACCGGATTGCAAATGTGGCCGATTACATCTCAACCCCCAAGAGGAAAAAAGTGCTACAATGGCTCTTTTGTACCTGCTGGCAAAGTCTTGTACCGCGCAGATGAAAACGCTGTCCGTGATCATTTTGGCCAGACAGTCGCGGTTCTTGGTGCCGTTGTTCACGTTGGCCCAGTCGCTGTACTCGAAGATGATGGCCTGTCTGGTGACGCGGTCCAGGCTGCGCTCCAACAGCTCCACGTTCTGCAGGAACCGAGCTCTGCTGATCAGGCTATCGTTGGAGATGCCGAACCCGGGCACTCCGTACATCAGGAAGTAGGTCCCCTCATCTTGGTTCAAGCCCAACAGCACCTCCGTTTTGAGGAGAGTGTTGTTAGCCAGCAGCGTCTGAGGACAAGAAACAAATAGTAATAATAAAATACTTTGCGCCTTTTTTTTAATGTGTAGCAATTCATACATCCAAAGATAACATCAGATTGGATTAGAGATTAGCTTGTGATAAAATGAACACAATATAACACGTCTAAATTACAAGGCTTTTTAAAAGAATAAGCAACGTGAAGCAACACGTCAAAAAATTGAAAAAAGAAACACACATCAACGTCACTGGGTAGGAAGACGCCGTCCACCACAGGCAAGAAGGGGATTCCCAGAAGTTCAGCACTTAACACGCTGAATTGTCGTATCACCAACTCAGTCACGTCCGCCTGCTGCAGACAGGTTTCTAGAGCAGCCGGAGTGGAGTTGGAGCAGCCCAGCGCAGTTCCCAGATTCTGGCCTCTGCAAGTTGACCATTTGTTAGTAGTGGTAACGTTGAGTGACAAAAGAAACTGAGGATTTTGTTGTTGGAGATCGTGAACGAGGTACGGTGAGGCTGCACGATTTTGTTAAAAAAAAAAAAAAAAAAATCCCTGGAACGATTTAAATTAAATTTTAAATACTAAAAATATTCAAATATTTTTTGTTTTTATTTTATAAGAAAAGAGCTTACAAATATATCTCTAAAGCTAATGTAGTTAATCTGAAAGATGTACCTTTCAGTTTTACTTCAAATAAAGTTGGCTCCCTTTTACTCCCCAGTCAACAGGGGGCGCCGGGGAGCCCAAGAGAGGAAGAGGCAACATTTCCTCACCACTGACTTGCTGTATTTGTCATTCTTATCCAACCAAATTCTCGCTTCCTTTGGCCAACACCGTGTTTACGTCACTCAGAGCCATGTGATCACTGTCTATTGTTAACATCATCCTACCTATTAAATCCCATTTGGATTTTTAAAATCGCAAGTCTCTCTCTCTCTCTCCCCCCTCTCTCTCTCTCCGCGCTCTCTTCATTTTTTGTATTTCCTTTACACCCGTCAAAGCAGATGAGCTTCCTCTGGAGTCCGGATCTGCTCTTTGCTGGCTGCTGTCGCCCCCTGCTGCTCTGGAGGGTTCAGTTGGTTTCCTCCTGATTCTACAAAGCGCTTTGAGACGCATATAGATGTGATTTAACGCCATCCAAATAAAAGCTGATTGATTGATTGAACGTTTATTTATCCTGCAGCCCTGAAGTACACCATCCATGTCCTTTCCATTTCTCTCACCTGACCCAGGCCTGGTCCAGCGCCACCATGGCCCAAATGGCGGTGGGGATGCCGCTCTGCATCACGGCCCTCTGAAACAGGACGTTGCTGCCGGGCGACAGCACGTGAAAGCCCACCGACGCGGAGCCGGCGCTCTCCCCGAACAGAGTTATCTGGAAAACGAGGAAGCGAGAATGTTTTGTTTTTTCTCCTTCTTCTTCTTCTTCTTCTTCCTCTTCTTTTCCTTCTTCTTCAGCACACAGAACAGTTACCTTGTTGCGGTCGCCTCCAAACGCAGCAATGTTATCGACCGTCCACTGGATGGCCAAGCGCTGGTCCCACAGGCCTGCGTTCCCACGGATGTTTTCATTATCAGGGAGCGCCAGAAAACCCAAAGCCCCGACTCTGAAAAAAAAAAAAAAAAAAAAGTATGTAATCAGGGTTGATTTTTAGATTTGTATGCCTTAAAATTGAAAAGAAAATATACATATATCTTTTAATTTTTTTGTGTGTTTTCCACTAGATGTAGGAGGAACAACTTAATTCTGATATGGGTGATTGAATAAAAAAAGTTGTGAATCATCATCTGAGGTTTTCTGTTTTCACTGACTTGAAAAGTAGCTCAAAAGATAAACGATAAATGATGAATCAATGTTTCAGGAAGACACCAGAGATAGATGGATGGATGGAGGGATGATGGATGGATGGATGGAAGGATGATGGATGGATGGATGGATGATGGATGGATGGATGGAAGGATGATGGATGGATGGATGGAGGGATGATGGATGGATGGATGGATGGATGGATGGAAGGATAGATGGAAGGATGGATGGATGGAGGGATGATGGATGGATGGAAGGATGATGGATGGATGGATGGATGGATGGATAGATGGAAGGATGATAGATGGATGGATGGATGGATGATGGATGGATAGATGGAAGGATGATGGATGGATAGATGGATGGATGGATGGATGGAGGGATGATGGACGGATGGATGGATGGATGACAGCATACACACAAATTCCGCCATAGCAACCATGAACTTCCTCTGGTGCTGCTCCCGGCTGACCTCTGGTGGACGATCACAGTGAGTCACCTGCGTTTGCTCCACTCACCTGTAGTTCATCGACACCACCACCACGTTCTCGGATCGGGCCAGGACGCGGCCGTCGTACAGGTCCAGGGAGGACGTCCCGAGTGAAGGAGCCGCCGTAGATCCAGATCATGACGGGCAGCGCCCCCTGCTGGCTGTTGTTCAGGTGGGGAGTCCAGACGTTCAGGTAGAGGCAGTCTTCACTCACTGGGGTGTTGGGGTCCCACATCTCGGCGCCGAGGAACCCTGGGGGAGGAGCAGAGAAGGTCACATGACATGTGTCATGACAGGAGTGTTGGAGTAGTGTGTGTGTGTGTGTGTGTGTGTGTGTGTGTGTGTGTGTCGATCTGTGGTCTACTCCATTGCTGCTTTGTGTAAAACTGCTACTCCACCCCGGGAGCCAATCACAATGCGAGGTGGGCGGGGCCACAGCCAAGGGTGAGTCACCAGATCTCCGGGTCAAGAGAAGCTCATGCTGTAGAAACGAGTCTCGTCATGGCTCATGATTGCGAGGCATGTTTCAGGAAGTCCCTCGGTGTCGTAGCTCCGCCTCTTCGTGCCTCTTACAGCAGTGTTCTGTTCTGATTGGCTGATTCAATCTTCCCCCGCCAGAGATGGTCTTCAAATCTTTTCTCAGTTCAGTAAGGTCTGAATGTCCATGCGGCTTAAAAAAATATTTTTTGGTTTTCCATTTTTTGCCCCCGTGACCCTGAATTGGAATAAGCGGGTATAGAAGATGAATGAATTTCCATTTTTTGCAAATTTTAGCTCTAAATTTGTACTAAAAGCGTTGTCTGGAAAATGATTGCCTTTGTTTTCCTGAGATGATTATAGTAACTTGAGGTCCACAGAAAATGAACCTCTTATGTCGAAAGCATAACCGCTTAGGGCTTTCGTAGTTTACAGACCTAGGGGCAGATCCTCAAAGAAGGACGCGCAGCGTTAAAATGTGGCGCGTTTTGCGCCAAGATTGCGGCTGCAAGATTGCGGCCGCAATCTGCGCCGCAGATGCGGGTATCCACAAAGGTTTTTGCGCTAATGACATGCAGGTGCAAACACGCCCACAAATGCGGCACCTGAAACAGTTGCGAATGTTGCGGTCTGGCAACCAGAAACTGCGCCTGGACTCTTTCTGGATCTGCCGCTGTTTGAATGAGGCATATTTGCATAGAAGGGGGTGTGTCCTTTTGCGCGTAATGACTCATTCAAATACATTCAAATGAGTCTGGTGCCACCCATTTTCATGTTTGCGTCCCCTCTGTGGATCGGAATCACCGTTTTTGGCGCTGTTTGCACGGATTTTCTGGCACAAAAGCCGGGCAATCGATTTGTGGATCAGGCTCCTAGTGTGTTTCATTATCGTCCCGATTCACAATGTGTCATACGGTTAGCTCAAATCTTGTTTAACTATAATTACACATTCTCTTTTTGATGGCCATCTTCTTCTTCTTCTTCTTCTTCTTTTCTTAAAAATCGGATTTAAAAATTGAAACTAACTAATTGCTCGTTATTTCATTGTTTTATTTGTGGTTTTACCAAAAATATGCTAAATCAATAACAAGAGATTTCATAAGAAAATACAAAATGAGATTTTAATTTTAGCCAACCCGGTGCAGCCCAACAGGTCGATTTTGCCCATGTTGGAACGTGATGCAGATCCTGCTGGTGTCCTACCTGGGTACACTGTGTCCCGGAGCTGGACGCAGGAGTTTGAGAACTGGGTGGCCTCCCTCACTCCTTCCCATTTGTCCGCCGGCTGTGGGACCCGGAAGCGCAGGTTCCCCACTGGAGGCTTCCCGTATGGAATCCCCAGAAAGGCTCTGACTTGGCCGCCCAGCACCGTCATCGCCATCCCCCTGACCTGGCCGGCGTTCGTCGTGACCACCAGGTCGACAGATGCAGCGAAGGGAAAAGGCAAGAGGAGAAGAAGGAGAAGAGGCAGAGGAGGAGGTGCACGGCGGGAGAGCGTCGCCATCGTGAAGCTGTAGGGAGAAGAAATGAGGAAATGCTGAAATGGCTTGCTGGTCTTTGTCATGTGGCGGCTGTGGTGTGCTTTGTGTGTGTCCAAGTCGACTCGGCACAACCCGAGGGTGACTAATCACCATGTCCGCATCACTTTTGTCATTGTTTTGCTGTCATTGTCGTTCTACAGGTGAAATCTGCACCTGGAAGAGGATGAAGCGCAGCCGCCAGAGGAAGAACCTGAAGGTTCTCCGGTTAAATGGTCCATTTGAATCGGATGAGCCAGCTCAATGTGATTATTTTTAAAACATGAATGAAAAAAAAAAATCACCTTTCACCTATAGTGTGTGTGTGTGTGTGTGTGTGTGTGTGTGTGTGTGTGTGTGTGTGTGAAGAGTTTGAAGTGTGGACAGATCGGGGGCCTCAATGGGTGCCAAAATGCTGCATGCTCACAAACACTTAAACAACACACACACATACACACACACACACACACACACACACACACACACACACACGCAATCTAGTTCGGTCAGAGGAAAGACGCGCGGTGTGTGTGTGTGAGAGAGAGAGAGAGAGAGAGAGAGAGAGAGGCGAGAGCGTGATTTAACGGCTCGCGAGGAGATGCGCGCGCGCCCGAGAAGAGACTGACGCGCTGGAAAAAAAAAAACAACGTATCAGCAGGAGAAGAAGAAGAAGAAGAAGAGGAAGAAGAAGAAGAAGAAGAAGACAGAGCCGAGGTGCTGGTGGTCTCACCTTCCGTGGCGGGGCTGTGTGAGTCCGGTGTGAGAGCAGCGGCGGCGGCGGCGGCGGCGCGCAGCTGTGATGGGGTGAGTGCACGAGCCGTGCGCGGTCTGGTCAGCTCGTCCGGTCGAGACGAGAACGGCTGGAACAGGATACGGGCAACAGACGGACGGACGGACGCAGAGGGAGAGAGAGAGAGATGGCTGTTATTTATAGGAGGTGCAGAGGGCGAGGCGTGCCAAATAAAATTAAGCGGGCGCGAGAGGAGGGCGCGCGCTTCTGACAAGAAGATAACAACAAGGAATACAGGTAGTACCCGAAAAATTAGAATATCAAGTAAAAGTTGTTTTATTTTGCCAATTTAACATAAAAGATGAAAGCAACACATTTTATTGAGCCATTCCACGCAAATTGGCATCTCAAGCAGTTCCTTGTTGTAACTTTGCTGATTAAGATTTTCAGCTTATTAAAACCACAAACCCACAAACTCAGAAAATTATTATAAAATTGCAGGGTGTTTTTTAAGCTGCAAGACCTGATCAGCAAAATCCAAAGAAATAAAAACTTGAAATATATTGATTTTCATATTATTCCTTTATATAATATGTCAAATTCACCTTATAAGTTGAATTGCAGAAATACTACAACCTTTTCAGCATATTCTAATTTTCTGGGTAGTACTGTACTACTACTGGTGATAATAAAAGTTGTAGTTAAAAAGCACTTAATTGATTTATTAGTGTTGTTTCAATGGTGCCAAATAGTTCTGGTGGTGTTACTGTGTTTGCAAAAGACTTGAATTTCTCGGTAAAGGATCAGGACTGATCAGTACTGCAGTATTGTGGATTCCAGGTGACACTCAAGTTTGTGTGGATGTTGATGCAGACAACAGAACACACACACACACACACACACACACACACACAGGTGGAAAACCTGGTGGCAGCCATCACAGACTGGACTGTGGGACTTTGACACTTGAGTTTGACCCACAATCAGGAGTTCCTGTGCAGAAACAGGACACAAGAACAATGTGCAGCAAAGAAGAAGACGAAGAAGAAGGAGGAGGAGGAGGAGGAGGAGGAGGAGGGGCACGAAGATGAGGAGGAGACACAGATGAAGAACATCAGGGTGGAGAACCTCAAAACTTCACAATAAAAACAGGAAATGATGCAAACAAAACCCCAAACAGACTCTTCGCACTTCACACGGAGCATCTCCAAAGGTCAAACTAGACGGCTGTGGCCTTCAGAGGTCACTGGGGTGATGAAAAGATGGATGAAGTCACCTGACCTGAAGGTCTCCTGTTGTTGTTGCTAATGTTTGGCTTCATTCCCAAGAATTATTAGAAAAGGGCGACATTTTGGGGTTAGCGTCTCTTTTTCCCCCCCCCCAACTTCTGCTGCAGAACACACAAGAATTTGGCCCGTGGCGACACGACAGCCACCGAGTGATCACAGTCAAAATGTTTAGGAGGAAACATCGCAGAGTCACTCTGCGGTGACCCAGATAGCAGAAAATAAAAACCAGAGCCAGGTCGTGTTGGCGCACATACCTGGGCAGAGTTTTTCAACTTATATTCAGACGGTTGAAAAACTGGTCGAACGAGTTACGAGTTCGTTGGAAGAGATGGAGTCACGCAAAGGGATCAAACTATTGACATTAAAACCCAAAACTTACGCAACGTAGTCATCGTTAGTCAGTTAGTCAGTGAGAACAAAAAGAGATTCCCCGGCGACATTTTAGGCGACGGCCTGTGGTCAACCCTGGACACCTGGTGTCCTTTGCCAGAGAGGTCGTGGAAGGTCAACACATCGTCATTAAAATCACATAAGATACAAACACACCCTCCTTGAAGAATTCATTCCAGTGGTGTGAGAACACTCAATCATTGTTTCCCTCAGGGCTGATGATGATGATGATGATGATGATGATGATGATGGTGATTACGGACGATGATGACGATAATGATGATGTTGTTTTGAAGTAACGTTACTGTTTTTTCAAATGGAGGGCCAGAGAGAGGCTTCTAACTTCCTGGAAGAGGACGTGTCAGGGACACGGACTGCTGAAGATGTCGTAAGTCGTCCTGCTCTACGGTTACAAGATCAGATGTCTCAAAACAAATCTGGATCTGGAATCTGGATCACAATCTGGTGAAAAGAATGATGAGGGTTGGGGTGTGTCAAAGATCTAATGTGGACACAATCAAAATGCAAAAAAAGATAAAAAAACAAAAAACAAAAAACAAAAAACAAAACAAAACAAAACACCGTACAGAGCTTGTTGAGGTCTTTTTGTATGAATCCAAAATTCTTTCTTCTGTTTATTTTTCTTATCTTTTCGGAGTCACAGACAAAATGTCGTAAAAACGTAGATCTCCGGGTTCCATCCTATGGGCGGAGAACCAGGAGGGTGAGTCTTGTTAACTCCACCTCAGGCCTGTCGTGGCCATGAAGCACACTTAATTAGAGCAAAGAGCTCCATTTAAGAAGCAGCTCCCGCGAGCATGTGCTAAAATAATAATAATAATAATAATAATAATAATAATAATAATAATAAAATGTTGTTGTTTTGCTCGAGCTGCCATTGTTTTGGTTTTTTTTTTTGTCCAGGAAGTGATGGAGGTTCTGAGGAAAAAATTCTGACAAGGCAAGTTTGACGCCTCCCTGCTGAAAATATACTTCTTCCATTCTGCAGCATAGCAGGAAACTGCTGCTCTATGCAGACACACACGCACACACACGTACACACACGTCGTGCACTCACACACACACACAGTGTCTGTTCTGGCAATGAACACTTATTTCACATGTAGTACCTCAGATCTTTACACTTGTTATTCAATTGATCGATCGATCAATCAGTCAATCAACTTTTCTTCATAAAGCACTGAATCACAGCCAATGGATTAGTTCATGAATAAATAAACCTGCACCAAACTGACTTCATTCAGCTAAGATCTGAGGTGGCCTTTGAACCACAGTTTCCTGATGTAATCTAATTAAGAGCTTTTTTTTTTTCTCTCTTCTTCTCTTTTATCCCCGAAACATCAACAGCAGTGAACGTGGCGGCCGACCATCCACATCCGCACAGCATCCGACACGCCTGTGTTGTGTTCTGTTCTGAATTCAAATGTGCATCCAGACTGATAAACGGCACAGAGGTCCTTCCGACTTCCTCTGACCTTGACGGGAAACAGTCCAGAGTCCTCGCCCTTCACCGGCGCCGGACTCCGTCGACCTAATTGGTTGGACGGAGATAAATCTGGAACACAGACGCAGCTATCGGGACTTTTGTTGTTTCTGGAGGTCGAGGACTTTAAAGAGATGACGCGAAACTGACCGAGAGGGTGGAGGTGCTCGTCCGTGTTGGCATGAGCAAGAAGAAAAAGGTTTTAAAGACGGACAAAAAACCCCTTTTAGCGTGTGGCAGTTGAAGCCACACAATCAGATTCCTTTGGCAACGGTGGGAAGTTAGCGTCACAAGCTCCGTTTCCATGACAGTTTTTCGCAAAGGAAAAGCGATATTTCTAAGTTTTTGACAAAGTACAATTGCAATTTGCAGGTGTTTCCATTAAATGCTGTGAAGTGCATCAGCCGTAATTCTCCTAAAATTCCGTCCAGCAAGATTTGTGAGAATCACGTTTGAAGTCCTCTGGTCACGTGACCCCGTAAGTCACGTCTTCTGTGTCAATGTGAAAGAAGTGTTTCCATGACACTTTTACGATGTACCTCTTTATGGATACGTTTGAAAAAAACCCTCATGAGCGCGTCAGAACCTTTTAGCCATATTTGACAGGTTTTTCAAAGTTTAGCTGTTTCCATTAACAGTTTTTATCGCGGTATAGCTACAGACACTGTTTGCAACCTGGGAGCTTGCTAGTTGCTAACTGGTAGCAGCTTCCTTTTCTTGTCAACTCTTGCTGTAGCTCCGCCTCTTTCTCCTCAGAGGACTCCGATTGGTCCCTGACTTGGCTGTAAAGTACTGAGCTTTTTTTTTTCTCTTTTTCAAAAGGAGTCTTCAGACTGGGAATCAAAACTATACGCTTGCGTGTTTCCTGCGCAGGTTTGACTCCTTTTCTCTTCACATCACATCTTGAATTGAACCTTATATCAAACTTTCACTGACCGACGCTTGTCTTCCTTTTTATTGGACATTTTCCACATCCTAGTTTCAATATTTAACACGAAAAACAAAAAATCTTGTGAAGTTGGCGGAGTGGACTGGGATCAGCGTCAAACGAGAGCTCAGCTGTGTGGAATCGTGCGGGTGAATGATGCACGAGGCACAAGAACGGAAACTCCTCCCAGTTGAACAGATGTGGCATTTAAAAAGGTTTTTATTCGTCTAGTGTTTTATTTTAGAAATCCATAAACAGGAGGAGCTTCAGGCCTAACAGCTGGATTTTAGCAGCAATAATAATCATACTGTTGTTGTTGTTGTTGTTGTTGTTTTTGCTTTTTTTCCCAAAGCCCCGCTGGCCTAAAAATACTAATAATAGTAATAATAATAATAATTATAATAATGATAATAATAATAATAATAATAATAATAATAATAATAATAATAATAATAATAATAACAAGTAGAAGAAGAAGAAGAAGAAGAAGAAATTAGGTCAACTTTGTTTTCATGCTGTCATCATTATCAAGACTAAAAAAGCAGTTGGGAATCCCCCTCTCCCCGCCCCCCCTCCTCTATACGCCATGATACGTGACATCATCAAATCAAGTGGCCGCAGAAGAAGCGGCCGGACGGCTCTTCACTCGTGTCCACCTCCATATTTGGGCTGCCGCTGCGCTGGCATTAAGTCGGCTGCTGCTCGTGCAGCTGCTCGTGCATGTCAGGGACAGATTAGCAGGGATTTAGCCTGTTTATGCTACAGCATGCTGGAAGGTTAGAGTGTAGAACTCGCAGGAGGAGATTGTGTGTGTGTGTGTGTGTGTGTGTGTGCGTCTGCCAGGCAGCGAGGGTGGGGCGGAGGGGTGGTGGTGGGTGTTGCAGGGGGGAGATGGTGATAGATTATATGAGCGTTTCAATGGTGTAAAATTTCATTTGGAATCCAACTTTGGGTTCAATCTTAATAAAACACTCCACTGTATCGCGACCCATTTAGTGTCCCGCTGCTCCCTCGCCTACCGCACACTCGCTCTGTCTCTGTCACTCGCCCGGGCTCCCTCACACACACACACACACACACACACACACACACACACACACACACACACACACACGCAGGCGCGCACACACAGAGAGAGCGAGAGCGAGAGAGACGGGGGTCTTATCAGGGCGGCCGTGTGTCTGAAGTGTTGTTTTTATATTGCAGCCATATTTCATTTTGGCCTACTTTCTTTAAATTGCCTGTGGGGCTTTGGTACGGCGAGAGGAAGCGTCACATTTATAGATGAGATTGAGGGAGGAGAAAGAAAGAGAGCGAGGCGGGAGACTTGTTTGTGTTCCCTTTGATTTTGCCCACTTCCTCTTCCACTTCCTCTTCCTCTTCCTCTCCCACCACCGCCTCTCTCTCTCTCTCTCTCTCTCTCTCTCTCTCTCTCTCGTCCTCCACCGCCATTACATATATATATATATATATATATATATATATTCCTATTTTCTATTATCAAAAGCTGATCCATCTTGAAAAGCTCCACCACTGAGGCACCTAACCGGACATTAAACCCTGTAGTTTAACTGTGTGTGATCAGTGTTGGGATGTGGAGAGCAGGAGAAAAAATAAATGTTTTTGTTTTTTTTTTCCCCAAGTTCATGTTCATGTTTTGACTCTTAAAAGTATAATACAAAATATTTACCAAGAGCTCAATCAAGCTCCGACATTTTGGTGGCTGCCAACGTCGCTCGCTGCTGCGTCGTAATTTGCTGCATAAAAACGACACACCACAAAAAAAAAAGCAGCTCTTTAAAATCACTTTGTCCTTTGACACAGACGCATATTTACATACAGATTGTGCTTGATGTTGCTGCGTGTTCACAGTCTGTGTGTGTGTGTGTGTGTGTGTGTGTGTGTCCATTTCCACCGCCTGTTTATTCAAGTCATGAAGCCAATTTAAAAGGACACACATCTGCTGTCCACGCCGGATGTCAGCCGGGACAGACAGGTGAAGGCCAATCAGAGAACAGCGGCACGCCAGCCAAATTGAAATGAGGCTGTATATCTGTTTCCCAGTCTGCTACGATTCCCTTAATGGAAACCAGTCAAGCCGTAAATTGTCACACGCCCCTTGCACACGCACACACACACATATGCACCCGTGTGTTGTTTTTGTTGTGTGTGTTTATGCAAGGCAGTTCAGCTCTGGCACCCATTGGCTCCGAGATGTGAATGATTAAATGTGATTGGAGGTTCTCACACAGCAACCACATTGTGTACAAACTCAAAAACCGAGGGCTGGTTTTTGAATGAGGCCAATTTCAAGTCTGGATTATTTCACATCCGGGCTGAGGAGCTCCAGTGTGAGTTGTTTTCAGCTCGTCAGACCATGACTTGGCGTATCGGCGTGCTCCGAGGAGAAGGAGACAGAGCTGCAGCGCTGGCATTAGCTGTGATGGGAACAGGAAGTAACTGCTGTGGAAACGATGGCAGCATGGATGTTGCAGTTTAAGCAGTGTCAGTGTGGATGTTGCAGTGCAAACAGTGTAAGTTTGGATGTTGCAGTTTAAACAGTGTCAGTGTGGATGCTGCAGTGGAAACAGTGTCAACATGGATGTTGCAGTTTAAACAGTGTCAGTGTGGATGCTGCAGTGCAAACAGTGTCAGTTTGGATGTTTCAGTTTAAACAGTATCAGCATCCTGCAAACAACAGTGTCAACATGGATGTTGCAGTTTAAACAGTGTCAGTGTGGATGCTGCAGTGGAAACAGTGTCAGCGTGGTTGTTGCACTGCAAACAGTGTCAGCGTGGATGTTGCACTGCAAACAGTGTCAGCGTGGTTGTTGCACTGCAAACAGTGTCAGCGTGGATGTTGCACTGCAAACAGTGTCAGCGTGGATGTTGCAGCGCAGTCCATCTTTCAAATTATTTCTTGTTTTTCTGTTAGAGCGTCCTATTCCAAAAAGTTTTCCCGCAAACCCTTTCCAACATGGATTTAACCCATCGTTCAAATGCTACTTGAAACGCTTCAATGTTCATTTTTTAAAGTCAGACGGTGGCTCCGAGGCCCCGCCGGTCGTTCCTGAGCACCGCCGGGGCTTCAGTGGAAGAGCGGCGAAATCAAGAGGCCCTCGTCGGAATAAACCAATAAAAAAACAAAGTCCTCGATAGCCAATCTCAGCCCCGCCGGCTCTCGGAAATTGGATCTTGCTGAGTCACGTTTATAAGTCACTTAAAATGTAAATGTGACTTTGGCTGCGTTCATATTCATATGTTTGCTAGCCGGCCCATCATGACCCCTCCTCACCGGGCTCTTCAGCCAAACGCTCTCAGCCTGGAGCCAATCACAGCGCCCGTCCGTCTGGAGAGAAGAGCTCTCAGGTACCTCTTCAGACACACATACACGCACACACACACACACTCATCTTCCCGAGCCTTCGGCTTGGACGATGGAGGGGATTTGACGCCGGAGCTCCGTTCTTCCTCTCCAGGAAGTGGTTTTCATGTCGCTGTTTTTCTTCCGAAGTTGATTTAGACATTTTTAGACGGTTTGCCGGTAGCTACGCCTCTATGTGCGCTCCCTCCGACTTCCTGCTTGACTTCCTTGTTTGTGACAGGAAGAAGACCGGGGGAGGGGAGAGGAGCTGAAGGCAGGTGGCCAGGAGAAACTCGGCTGTTTTTCTGTTTGAACACCGGTGAGTTTTTCTCAATAAAAACGGTTCTGTGAGCTCTGTGAAAGCGATGAAACAACGTCGGCATTAGATCACAGAGAGGGACTCGGAGGGTGAAATATTGAGTCAAGCGCTGTAGAGTCCAGTTTGGACATTTTTATTATGATTTCCGCATTTTTATGTCTACTGATTTATTTATGGTTGTGACTCCAACTGGATCATCACTCCAATGTGAGAAAGAGAAAATGTTTTTGCAGACGGTGACCTCAGCGAGGTTGAACTTCTTTTTAATCTCCAGCAGCCGGGACACTGCTTTCCTTTCAGCATCCTGCAAAAATAAAAAAAAAAAGATCACCTAGAATGACAGGCCGCTTCCTCCTTAAAACTTTCCTGCTTCCTGTTTTGGTCCCACCTCCTAAAAATTGGCATCCATGTGGAGCACTTTGAACTCGGCGTCTGTGCAGCTGAATTTAAAAGCTGGTGATTCTCAAGAGACTGGAGATTGTTTGAGGGTGCCTTTGGGGGACACGGTGTTCAGTACGTTTTCAGCATAGAGAAAATTACCATGTAGAAAATTTTGCAAAATTATCAACCAATGTACGTTTCCTTAATGGTGAAAAAAAAAGCATTTTTACTTCTTACTTCAGTACATTTCAGAACCTGTACACTTGCTATCTCTGACTTGGATAAAGGAGTTGAACCAGTACTTTTGCTTTTACCAGAGTGTGTTTTTCTACACAAGCAGTCTGTTAACTTAACCGCAGAATGTGAATAAGTTTGCCACCTCTGGCGCTCATATTTAATTTCTGAAAGATGTAAAGCTGCATGTGGAGTGGAGGCGACCTGAGGTGACGACCTGAACCGAAGAAGCAGAAGAAGCAACGTGACGCCGGCTCACATTTTGCTATTTGGCAGCCGTGATGGAGAAAAAAAGAATCCACCGCAGAGCTGCTGACGAGCCCCATCTTTTTGAGAAGGTCACCAGGGAGGCTGCCAGCTGTAACTGGACCCTGGATGAAAGTCACTCCCTCAACCTTCCAACCAAACAATGGCACGTCTAAGAGAAAAACAAAATGCTGCTGCTGTTGTTGTGCGTCATGATGGCAAAGCGACAATTTCAACTGAAAATTGTATTTTTGGGTTGTTGTGGAAAGACGGAGGGGTGATAGCGAAAAAGGTCAAAGGAGCAAGTGGGTCGAGGGTGTTTTTGTGTGTGTGTGTGTGTGTGTGTGTGTGTGTGTGTGTGTGTGTGTGTGTGTTTGCAGAGAGCTGATAATGATATCCTGCCTGGCCAAAGGGAGGAGAATGCGGGAGGCCGGGGGACCACCGACCCTGGATGTCTGTTTAGAAGAGAACAAGTGCTCAGCTTGCGCTCAATTAACCCAGAGGTCAATTACTCTGTGTGTGTGTGTGTGAGTGTGTATGTGTGTGTGTGTGAGAGAGAGAGAGAGACACACACACACACACACACACACACACACAAATACAGGACCTCAGGAACTTGAAGAGAGTAATTTTCTGAAGGCAGGACTGACCCTTTGCCACCAGTGCTGTGATTCTGTCTAACAGCAGCTGACAGGGAAAACACACACACACACACACACACACACACCCAGAAGAAAAAACTATTGTTTATTTATTTATGTGTTTATTTTTACTTGCTATCCATCCAGAACACTAGCTGCGTTTCCATGACCCCTGGAATTGCACAAAACCTGAATATCGCAATGAAAAACTAATCACGGAAAACGCAAATACGGCTGAAAGGCTTTGAGGCTCTCATGAGGTGGTTTTTCCAGACGCATCCATATGGAGGAATATCGCCAAAGTGTCATGGAAACACTTTTTTTCGCATTTACGCGTCAGCGGTCGTGACGTACGGGGTCACGTGACCAGTTTACTTCAAGCGAAAAAGGCGCGTTGTGATTGGACGGAATATTGTTTACAAGAAATCAAAGAGGCCAGGCAGGTTTTCTCCCGATGTCCCTGTTCCACCTCAGTCAAAAATGTTTTGATTCCGAGGTTCATTCGCAGGCGGTCGTCTGTGGCCGCTGGTGTCGAGTGAGCGATGAAGATCTGGAAGTGATCTGATCTGTTTCACCTCATCAGCTGTGCCGCTGTGACAAGTCGAGTCTGTGACACGAATAACAATAATTATATTCAACTATCAAAGCAGACTGTGCTGTGATCATGTCCTGTGATCATACACAATCATATTAGGACACACAATATGTGATTAGCTTTTATATTATAATACGGCTGTTGTTTTTTTTAATGAGCTCATGTGATATGAAAATTAAAAAAAAGAAAGAATCATGCTTGTCGGTCTGGTTTTGTGCGGACCTGACAAGGAAATAAAGATAAAACACATCCACACAAAGGCTGCAGGCTAAACTGAGGAGAGCGTTTCCAAACCAGCAGCTTGAAATACCCACTGTGGACTGAAGAGGGCCCCGGCGCTGTTAGCACCTCTGACTAATTGCTCTAAATGAAGGGTTGGAGTGGGGGGTGTAGCAGGCGGCGGCCAAGTAGTCATTGTGCGCCGTTGCGCAATTACTTTAATGACACAATATCTGCACTGGAGATTCTGTCGATGGTCAGGAGGCAGACGAGAGGAAGAGAACAATAATTAGCTGCTAATTATAGCATCGGCGCAAAACCTCCACACATTGGGTTTATTTAGACAATCAGCGGGGAGGGAGGGGGCTGAGTGTGTGTGTGTGTGTGTGAGAGAGAGAGAGAGAGAGAGAGAGGGAGAAAAATAAAGCCACAGCAGAACAGCCGTGAGTGAAGATGTTTGGTTTTCATTCGTCTGAGGGCACAAGCGAGTCAAAAAGTGTTTGTATGAGATGTAACACGAGTGAAGAATAAAAACCCAGCGCGTCCCTCGGGCTTCTGTCGTTTGATCCCAGCGTGGAGCTGACCTCGGGAATCCAGCGCTGGTTTGGAATTTGAGCGCCGTGACAATCAATCACGATCAAACAAACGGCAAAAAGTCGACTTACAAGCATCAAAATCCAAAATTGTTCCCTGGCGACGAGCGACACAAAGCGGCGAGGGACGGTTGCTTCCAATTCTTTTTTCTTTTTTCTTTTTTTTTTTTGCATTCGTCTCCAACCTGGAGTTCCAACAAATATCCAGGCTGGATTGCAGGTGTTTCCATTGAATGGTGTGAAGCGCACTAGCCGTAATTCTCATCAAATCTCACGGGAGGAGAATTGCGCTTGCTTTTGTTTGTTTGCTGTCAAGAATGGTTGTGATATTTTTCTCTTTGATGACTTAAAAAAAAAAAATATTCCGTCTCCTCCTCCGTCCAATCGTAACGCGCCATTTTCACTTGAATTCAACTGTTTCCATCACCAGTTTTTTATTGCCATATTTTGGTTTTGCGCAATTCTAGGGGTCATGGGAACGCAGCTACAGACAGCCCTGCGTGCACACACGTGCACACACACACACACACACACGGTTGTGGTTGTCGTTTGGCCAGCTGTTGTTACGGCCATACGACACCGACTTGTTATGGAAAACTGAGAAAGTGGCTCCAGCTGAAAGCAAGAGAGCTGCACAAGGGTTCACAACCCAAGTGTGTGTGTGTGTGTGTGTGTGTGTGTGTGTGTGTGTGTGCTGACACGCCCTTGGCTGCCTCCGCAGCAGATTAGGCAGACAGGGTGTGTGACCTTGTTATTTAGCCCACTGAGCCTCAGCGGCTGGAGAAGAGAGCAAAGAGCAACACTGTGCCCCCCACCCCCCCTCTCTCCTGACCTCTTGACCTCTGCAGCTCGATGGGGGGGCAGGATTAATGTGTCACTGCAGGGTAATTGCTCTGTCTGTTCCTCATTGCATGACACACACACACACACACACTCACATTCTTTCGACCACGCTGGAGTGTTTTATGAAGTGTTGCATTTAAATCGAAAAAGAAAAAAAACAACAACAACACAACATCCCTAAGACATCTGACAGGTTTCCTGACGGAAGGTCAACAACAGGTGACCTTTTGACCTGATGGGAAGTGACTCCCCCCCGCCCCTGCCCCCCATACACGCTTAACTCAGGATAATTGCTGATCTCTGCATCTCTAAAAGAAGAAGGGGAGGAGCCTCAGGATGGCGACGGCGAGGTCATGATGCAACAAAAAACAGCACAAATTTAAAAACACAGTATATATCAATAACTATGCTATAATATAGTATAGTTAAAACTAGAAAGTGAGATTTAATAATGGATTTGATAATGGAAACAATTAATGGCAAATGCAAACACATATAGAATAGAATAGAATAGAACAGAATAGATGCACTAAATTAGCAAATCCCAAATTGGGAAACTACACAAACTATTAATGAATCAGTCACAGCGACCTTCTCCATAAAGAGTGAAACCACATTGTGTTCATGTGAATTTCATGACTTGAATCTGCTGGCAGTTTTATTATCGGTGAAAAAAAAACAGATATTTTCAGTTTATTTATTGTGTGTCATAAATACACTTAACGTTTATCACGGTGAAATTCGCCGTACGGCTCTGAGATGAAGGTGTGTGGGGTCCAGCGGGAGGCTGTTGTGTTGTGTTTGTGCTCCCCGTCACTGTGACCAGCAACTGTTAAAAACAACAACCACGACAACCTGATGGACCAAAAGAAGGAAAACCACAAACACAGAAACTTTTGCTCAGCAGAAAGCACAAACATTGTTTTATTGGATTTACTTCACACCAGAGGTGTTAATGGAAATGAACAGATTTTCGTTGTTGTTGCTGTTGTTGTCGTCGTCGTTGCTGTTCCTCGCTAACGTCATATGTGCTGAATTAGGTACTTAAGCTTATCTAAGATGGTGTGAAAGAGCTGAGGTGTTGTTTATTTACACTGTGTTTACTCTCCTCACTAAACCCAACGGACGGAAAAAGTTTGTCCTTCACAGAGGCTGACGACGTTCCAACCCAATGAGCAGCCCTGCTTTCCGGACGTTAAAACGAGATTCCAGAAGATGGAATGCAGGTGTGTCAATCAGCTGAGGGAGGACAAGTGCAGGTGTGGCAGGTGGCAGGTGTTCTGACTCATTGTGATTTTCCACCACAGCAGCAGCAGCAGATGGTCTATCACAGATTTTCGCAAAATGATATTCCTAAAATTTCAACAAAGTACAATTGCGATTTCCAGGTGTTTCCAACCGGATGGTGTGAAGCGCATTGTTTGCTGTCAAGTGTGTTTTACATATTTGAACAGAATCTGATGGTTTGGTGTCAGAGACAGAGCTGCCACTCTGATGTTGTCCTGAGGGAAAAACCAAAGGATTATATTTCATTTTGAGACTTTTTTTCCCCTCTTTTTTTTAACACAAGTTTCATCCATATTTGTTCATACGTGAGCGCAGCAAGGTTACACTATCGACAGCTCAGCGGCGGCAGCGGTCGCATAACAGCGATGGTCGGTGGGCCAATCGATAAAGGTGGGGACGGAAAGACTTTGAGAGGCGAGCGGAGCGTCAGAGCAGAAGAGTTTCAACCTCAAATCAATAATCTGAGTGCAACACTAATTCACTTTTTTTTTTTTTTTTTCGCCAGTCAAACTTTTGAAAGCCACGGCAAAATGCAAAATATGCACTTAGCCTTGGCTTCCCGCATCGTGTGTATGTGTGTGTGTGTGTGTGTGTGCGTGTGCGTGTATGTTAGAAAGAAGGTTTTCTATTTGTCCTAATTGACAAGTCAGCATTAAATCCATTGTAATTGAAAAGAGCCGAGCGGCGGATTCAGTCGGTGTCACTTCCTTTCTTATTTGTTCAAGCAGGGGAGGAAAAGAAAAAAAATAAAAGGAGAAATCCTCATTTGCACCAGCGAGCCGTTTCCCCTCCCGCACATCTGTCCGTCCGCTCTTTAAAATGAAGACCCATAATGCAACTGTGCATTTCGCCGCCTCACAGAGTTCTTTTATTCTGGGGGAAAAGTGCTGCGACTGCAGGAGGAGCTTCCTGATTCCCACCGTTGATCCCCGCTAATACTCACCGCCATAAATGACTGTGTGTGTGTGAGTGTGTGTGTGTGTGTGCGCGCGTGCGTGCGTGCGCTCGTGTGTGTTTACTCTGCTGCAAACCAAAGAAAAAAGAAAGAAAATCATTTCAAAATGGAATATGGAAATGATTTAACACTTGTTTAGCTCGTCGCAGCTCTACAATCCTATGAAGGTGCCATGAGATGAGTAATCCCTTGTCCCTCTGTGATGTCACTAAGGGCGCCCATACAAACATATTTATTGTTTTGGTTTTTTCCCTACTGACCGTGAAGGACATAAATAAAAACCTTTTAGTTTTAGCAGGAGGGTATAAACAGAGGGTTAAATGTGCAGTTTCCTGTAGACATGGAGAGGTTTTGAAGCTCCACTCAAAAATCCTACATTCCAAGCAGAACTTTGGGGATTAGGGATATTAGGGACGATCTTCAGACGATTGTCTGCAGCAGCGGCCGGCCTTTTTTTTTTTTTTAATGGCTTTTCAGGAATAAATAAACATTTTCTGGATGGAACTACTGTTTGATCACATCCAAACCTTTTAATCTCCTCCGAGTTGAAACGCAGAGTCCAGACAGAAGAGTTGATCACTGTTGGTTGAGGAGTGATCAGCTCCTTTGTTTGACTGTGAATCTTGTCGACCAAACATTCTGTTTTTCTCCTTGTTTTCAGTCGATTAATCTCCCGCTACACCAAATGTCTCACAAATCCACCATGTCCTGGAAAGAGCCCACGGTAAACATTGGCACTTGGTTACTGGGTGCAAGTTTTGGAAAATCAAAGTCAAAACTGTTCCAGCGCCATCTGTTGGGCCAGGAAGACACTGGTTGGCTCAGCACGACAGCATGTCTGCAGCCAATTAGCAACAACTTTCTTTCCTTCTTCTCCTTCTTATTCGACTGAGGAAATGTTACCAAGCTTGTCCAACATCCACGCTAACGCTGTTTAAACTTCAACATCCACATTGACAATGTTTGCACTGCAACATCCACGCTGACAATGTTTGCACTGCAACATTCACGCTGACACTGCTTCCACTGCAACATCCACGCTAACGCTGTTTAAACTCCAACATTCAAATTGACAATGTTTGCACTGCAACATCCACGCTGACAATGTTTGTACTGCAACATTCATGTTGACACTGTTTCCACTGCAATAACCACGGTGACACTTTAAACTGCAACATCCACGTTGACACTGTTTGCACTGCAACATTCATGTTGACACTGATTGCACTTTCTCCTGAGAGGACGCTGATTAGAGTCATCCTCTGACTGACTAAAAAAAAGGAGCTTAATTTAGAGCTTTTCAAGATGGATCTCTACAAACCAGAAAAATGCAGTTTGGGACACACCAGAAGTACTGAAATGGCACCAAATACTTTCTGGTTCCGCAGGCATGAAGAGAAAGTTTTATTTGGAGCTCTAGATTTATAGAGATTTATCCAGCTTTTCTTGAACCGTCTGTTTACAACTCGTTTTCTTTCTCTTTTTTTTCTGCCGCACAGATGCATGTGTTTTCTCAGACTGAATTTTGAAATGAACGTCTTGAGTTCGTGCTGCAGCAGCGTCCACAAGTGCTGGAAGGGATGTTTGCGATTCGGAATGCTGACGGGATGGGGTAAAAAAAAAAAAAAAAAACGAGTTGGAGTGACATAAATAAAAGATGGTCAGAAAGGCCCTGGCTGATCACATCCAATATTCAAACTTTCAACTTTATTCAAATCAAACGCTTCTGCGTCTCCCCAGATGTCTGCCTCACTGAGAATCATTTAATCTCTCTGGTAAGGGAAGAAAAAAATAAATATAAAAAAAGAGTCCTTCACCTTCAAAGTTGAATAGTTTGTCTCCGCCGATAGAAGGGATTTGATGCGTGTTCGTATGACCGAACTGGCATGTGGGCGGAAACATGTGAGCGGCCACGCTGACACAGATTTTCTTCCTTTCTTGGATTGGGTTTATTTTTAAAACCTGAGGGGGAAAAAAAATTCCCCTACATGGAGTGTGTGAGTGCAAGTGTTGCACACTGTGAAGTGTCGCCCGACAATGTTGTCGTCATAATAACACAAAGGAGGAGGAGGGAGCGGAAAAGGAGGTGGAGGACAGTATTTCACCAGAGGTCTAAGACCAGCATAAAAAATATGTTTTACATCTCATGTTTTATTCCAAATGTGAATCATTTCAAACCTCTTTTTTAAACACATAAATAAAAAAAAATCTGAAATTTACGCTCCATCCTCTGGGAACTTTCTGACTTTTGTCGTGTTTTAATACACGATGAACAGGACCCCCCCCCTCTCTCTCTCTCTCTCTCTCTCTCTCTCTCTCTCTCTCTCTCTCTCTCTCCTCCTCGCTCTCCTGTCACTCACAGATGTGCAGAGTTCCCGCTAAGCGCCGCCATCGCCCGGGGCCGGATAATATCCGTGTCAATCACTCAGCGCTCATAAGATGCATCTATTGAAAATTCTCCTCTCATCCCCTGTTGTTACGGTTACGGTGGAGTTTTTTTTTTTTGTTTTGTTTTTTTTAATAATAAGTTGTGCACGTCATGACTCTCTACAAGCCCCAGCGCAAGCAAGATCTCACAACACACACACACACACACACACACACACACACACAAGCTTCAAAAAGCAGCTATCAGCAGCTAGCTGAGCAGCAGCAGCAGCCAATTACTGGCAGGTGAGAATGTGTCACTTTGAACAAATTACTCGGCCCACAGATTGCTTTTTCTACATCCAGCCTTGAGATTGAGTCTCCGGTGAGACGCAAGTTGCCAGGAAATAAAGGGACACACACACACACACACACACAAATAATCATAAAAAAGCTGCGGCGTGGCAAAGGTGGCGTCTGAAGTTACACGTGGACCAATAAAGATGCAAATGCAGTTGACAGTCGCAAGAACGTGGTTCCGAAAAACACGCGTAGTCAGGTTTGGTTTTTAGGTCCAGACCTGCTGGAGGTTCTAGAGTTGCCTTCTTATCATATTATGCATATCTGTTCTGATATAAAATGCCTCGGAAAGGACACCGGTCACCACTTGAATCTGACGTTAATCCCACCGCAGTGCCTCTAGTGGTCGTCAGTTGATGTAGCACCCGTAAAAACACTAGCTGAGGCCTTGCTGGAAGTTTCTTCTCAGCTGCACCTCTGCAGCATTCAAGCACAAAAGTAAGACATGTACAGTAGGAGTAAAGTCTGGAGTCATAAGTATGTTTACACATACCTGGTGATAAAATCTGATGCTGGTTCTAATGTCGCACGACCTGTTTCTGATCTGGTGCTTCGCCACTGAGTCAGACAAAGTGTTGAAAGTGAGATTGTTTGGAGGTGATGAGGGATACAAGAGTAACTGCTGTTGTTAAAGGCCACAGCTTCATTCAGAACGCAGCAGATACCTGGAGGCCTCTTTTATTCTTTTTTTATTGTTTCTTTTTAAATAGATTTAAAATGTTTTGGACCCTGCGGTCGGTGCCGGTGGCACTGGTGAAACCATCCGAGACGCCCGCTGGAAGTTTCGAGCCGTTCAGATTCCATTCCGGCAATCGTTAAAAACCTCAGATTGCTGTTTGTGTTTTAATTGGCCCGTGATAAAAACAACGGGATGAAGCGATAAAGTGCGACGATGCGTGGCGTCTTTCTTTTCGCAGTCCATCAGGTGGTTTCATCCTGATAAATATTGATTAAGTACTGATTCAACTCCTTCACTCAAGTTAATGTAGGAAAGCACAGGTTCTGAAATTTAGTAAATGTAATTAATTATTTTTTTTACCCTTTTGAAACAATACATCATTCCATAGTTTTGAAAAAATGTAAGTTTTGCCAGAACAGTCTGGACTGGGCTGATTAGAGGTGAAAGCAGCTCTAGGTAACTTTTCGACCATAAAATTATGATTCCAAACTCAGTAAAGCGGTACATAACCGATTAATAGGATCAATGGTACCGCCTCGGCAGCGAGGGGGGGTGCCAGCTGTAGCTGCACTGTGTAGCTTTCAAGCGCGACCCGACACGCCGGACGAATCACTTCACGGCAACGTCACACATTTATTTAGAGGCAGTTTTACAGACTACTATTACAAATCCATAAGATTATAAAATGACGGATTGGAACCCAATAATTAACCTCGGTGAAAGACGAAGTAATAAAAGTGTTGAACGTTTTTCTAAAGGATCATTTTGAACAGCTTTGCATTTCTCAATACTGTTTTTTTTTTTTTTTTTTCAACTGCAGCACAACCAAACTACAATCAGTGATAGTTCGATAGTTCAGGAACCATTAACGCGGCCTGACTGACGGGAACTCTAATTGTTCGGTTCGCCCGCTGAAACCGGCCTCGACATGGATGAAGATTTTGTGTCCTGAACTATTACCCTTTTAAGACAGCTGGGATAGGCTCCAGCAGACCCCCGTGACCCTGAACAGGAATAAGCGGGTATAGAAGATGAATGAATGAATGAATTATTTTAATTTTCTCACCGACTTGTTTGTTTTTTGATTATTTGGGGGTTTTTTTTGTTGTTGTTTTGATTTCTTTATCCTCAGTCACCCGCCGACTGCCTGCCTGCCCGCCTGGCCGTCCGTCTTTGCTCGCCTCAACTCATTCATTTCTCTTCTAGGGACCGTTTTCATCTCTGTCGCTCCGACATTCCCGCAGGGCCCCGCCGCTGAATTCAGCCAGAGATTGAAAGCCGACGCTACGGGGAACCGACGTTCCTTTCAATATTTAATATTTTAACATTTAATCCAAGGCATCGCCAATGTGCTCCAGCTTTCTCTCTCTCTCTCTCTCTCTCTCTCGCTCTCTGTCTTCTGCTGTCTGTTCAGGCTCAGGTCCAAATCCAGTCGCACTGCTTCACTGGACTGGCTGATTATTTTCCCTTTTTTCTTTCGTTTTTTTCAAATTCACCAAGATTGGCACATCTCACATTCAAAAAGCTTTTTTGTTCTTACCTGCACATCACAGAGAGGCCTTGCAGGAGAACCAGTGAGCCTCAGGCATGAGTTTTATTTGATGCAACTGTTTTGGTGGCCTGAGGCAGCATACAGGCCGAAATCCGGTGCTGCAACCAGGAAAAAAAGAAATGAAAGTTCCCATTTGTAATCAGTGAACCCAATTGTTTTCAACACCATCAAATACACGATCAAATATAAATGAGAGGGAAAAGTTAGCCTTGGACAGTGAAAGAAGCTGAGGCCACCACAGTTCAGGCCACACAGAGGCGGCCAATCGCATCACTCTCCAGCAGGTCACTAGAAATGTCACCGTCCGATTTAACCTGCTGCAGGTGTTGAGTCTCCAGCCTGCAACAACTCCAGCCATCCAGAGCCTCCACAAGACCCAGGACTACCCAGGACCCAAGTTACCCATTACCCAGGAATACCCACGACTTCCCAGGGCTACCCAGGGCCCAAGGTGGCCCATGACCTAGGACTACACAGGACCCAAGTTACCCATTACCCAGGAATACCCACGACTTCCCAGGACTACCCAGGACCCAAGTTACCCATTACCCAGGAATACCCACGACTTCCCAGGGCTACCCAGGGCCCAAGGTGGCCCATGACCTAGGACTACGCAGGACCCAAAGCTACCCAGAACTACGCAGGGCTATCCAGGACCCAAAGCGACCTATGACCCAGGATTACCTAGGACCCAGAATCTCCTCAATGATCTAAAGTCATCAGAAGGACTACCTATAACCAGGACTGCCCAGGAACCAGAACTACCCATGACCCAGGACTACCCAGGACCCAGGACTACCCAGGACCCAGGCTACCCAGAACTACCCAGAACTACCCAGCAACCAGGAAATAAACAACTTTTACTTCTCTTATAACTGCACTCTTGAAATCATTCATACATTCCATACAATACAGCTCAGCAGGATATAAATAGTGGATGTTGAATGTGACGTGCATACATTTATCGCAAGTTTAGTCCACAGTGGAGGACTGGAGGTAGTTGCTTATACCGACCAAACTCTCCTTCTACTGCTGGCATTTAATAAAGAGAGGAGAGAATCGAGCCGAGTGGCGTGTGGCATTCAGTGAAGGAGGGAAGCAGAAGAAGGCTGAACGCAGAGGTCAAGAAGATGCTCTTAACTTTGAGTCGAGAGACCGGCAGAAAAACCCGAGACGTCGATTCACTTTTTCGGGGCTGATACTTGAAAAGAAAAAAAAAAGACAAGTGGAAACAGGAACAAATTTTCATGGTTTGTTCCTCGGGGGCCAAACAGCTCCAGTTAAGGTTTTCTTCTCAATTACTAACGGCAAGCAAAAAAACAACAGCCCGTGAAAAAAAGGAGGAGGTGGAGGAGATTGTTGTCAGCGGTCTTGTTTGAATCCTCTCGGTCCTGCGAGTGAGCGAGAGGAGCTCTGGAGGTCTGTTTAGCCAGAAAGTTAATTTTCTGCTCCGCAGTATCGTCATGCATGTCCAGGGACTAATCTGCCTGAGGAGGGCTTCGAGGAAGGATGGAAATTAAAGGATGAGAGCCCCTCTGATTTGGAACGGCTCCTGTTTAGTCCCGGCGCCGCGGCCAGAAGACCTGCCGGCCCTGAATGGCAGCAGAGGAGAGACGACGGCGGACGGCAGCTGGAAACATGAAGCAGCAGTCTGTTGTTCAAAATGCAGCTGTGCTTTGGCTACATGAGTGCGTTAAGTAGACCAGAAAACAATGGGACACGGACACTTGGTCATTATTTTAATGCTATTTCAAATTATGCAATAGTGTAAAAAAAAAAAAAAAAAAGAATTTCAATATGAATGTGGGGGAAAAAGACAATTTAATGGTGCAAAATTAAACTGATGGAGTCCAACCCTGACTGACCCTAGGAAGAAGATTTTCAACAGATTTTAGCTTTATGATTTACTCACTATAAAATCACCCATATTGATGCATGTAATTCTGACTGAAGCTCACAGTTGCAGCAGCTGCTTCCTTGTTTACTGATTTAGACGCATCCGTCATTGTCTTTTTGGCCTTGGAATTTGGTAAAGGTCCAACTTATTTCTGTACACTTACACACACATACAAACACACACACACACACACACACACGTCCAAGGTCAGCCCTGCCTGGTCTCCCACCGCTCGGCCGTGTTGCTCCATTAATCTCCCAGTAGGCTGCTGCACCTCCACCAGCAGCGACACGGCCTGTTTGGTGAAAACCGCAGAGCTTCAAGCAGCTGTCAGAGCCACTTTGCGTCCAAAAAAAACAGGCAGAAATTTAGAAAAGAAAAAAAAAGAAAAACTTGGCAGCATCAAACAACATCTGGTGTCACCTCTTTAATTTTATCTCGAAAAGAATCTGCAGGAATGAGACAAACTGCGCTGAACGTTTCCCCACCAGGAGGTGAAAACTTCGGGTTCGCATCCGATCTGACGGCGGTCAAGAGCAGCGAACGGCGATGGCGCCGCAAACTGTCGACTGGACACCGTGCACTTTGCATGGCCTCATACATTTCCAGCAGAATCCCTCCCCAAAAAATAAGGATTTAGATGTTATTTACGTCCAACATGTCCTCCCAGGAAGACACGCACGCCAAAACCAGGCCCCGAAATTCAACTTGCCCTTCTGTGTGTGTGTGTGTGTGTGTGCCTGCGTGACTCAGCAGGGGGGGGGTGGAGGTTATTTTGGAAGAGCGGCGTTCTTATTTGTCTCTCTCCCATAACACCCTTCAGCGGCTGCAGCCCATATTGACTTCCCAGACTCATCTATTCTCATTTATGAAATGATGTCAAAACTCCATGGCAACCGCTCCGGCAGTGGCCCAGGGGCTCGCTAACCAGGGAGGGGGGAGGGCGGGGGCGGGTGTGTGGAGGGGGAGACCAAAAAAAACAAAAAAAAAACAACCAGCGTGTCAAAGTCGGTTTTCTTTAGGAGTCAGATTATCGGCCAAACACTGAGCGGAGAGGACGGCCAAGAGGCCACGCTGGAGACAGAGAGAGAGAGAGGAGAAAAGAGACTTTCACACCAGCCAATGAGGAGTGAGGAGAGGCAGCCGCCAACCAGCCCTCCCAGCAGTCACCCACTTCCCAGTTTGCACAGTTCAGCCGGGAATTTGAAACCTTCACGTTTTCCTTTCCACAGGGATGAAAGTCTCATCCTGTTCTCTGTTGACAGCCTCAGTCTTTTAGGTTTGCTGCGCGCACACACACACACACACACACACACACACACACACACACACACTCAATTACTGCTAGCGTGTCAAACAGTGTCATATTCCAGCGAGTGCGTTCAAGCGTCGGACCTCTGCTGCAGCTCCGTGGACACGGCGCTTTTGCTGCTGACGCCTCCAACATGAGCTGACGCGTCGCAGCAGACGCAGCCACTTCGACCGAGCGCCCTCTACAGGACAGGTGCTTCACTATCAATCAGCGCCGCTGAAGAGCCTAAAGCCTCAGTTAATTGAAACAAGTCTCCAGCTGACATTCATTTCCAGAAAATCTGACCATCTTATTTATCTTATTTTTTTTGTTTTATATTTATTTATTTTTTGGTTTTATTTGAATTATGAAGCCCAAATATGTCTCGTCTCATCTAAAAAAAAAAAAAAAAGATGCAAAGATGCGGATGTTCTGAGTTTGAAGGCACGTCCGGCACTGGTCTTGTGTGTTTGCTGTTGTGTGTCTGTGTGTTGCGGCGCACACCGCAGGCCTCTTCATTTGCTCTCCGACAGCCGCGGAAGCCTTGTAAACGTTCCCCGCTGTAATTAATGAAACGGCATAATTAAGGGCTGTAAACAGCAACACATGGTTTGATGTGGAAACAAGGAAATCATATTTGCATTTATGTGCAATTATACCTCCTCTTCCCTCCATTTCTCATCACTGCCAGGCTTTTTTTTTCTCTCCTCATCCCCTGCCTTGTGTGTGTGTGTGTGTGTGTTTTTTAACGTATTTATTTTTGGGTGTGTTTGTTTTATCCCTTTCGCTGAGAAAAGGGGCTGAAAAAAATTGAAATGCACAAGAAAAATAATATGTTCAAACCTTATTACATTAATCAGCAAGGCAAGAGCTGGAGGCCAATTTCCCCAGCCGGCGATTTGCATTTTCAATTTGGAGTACACTATCACCGACCAGCCAGCTTTTAACGTCTTAGTGCCAAATAAAACATATATATATTTTTCCAGTCTTTGCAAAGTAAAACTCTTTTTTTTGCCCCCTTTTGACCTTTCTGCTGTTTGCAGAATGTTTGTGATGGCAGCTCAACTCATTCAATTATTTCTCTGTCTATTCTTTTTTTTTTTTATAATTTTTGCCACATACTTATTATTGTCCCAGAGGACTCAGTGTCATTTAGCAATTGACTCCACTGTTTACCCTAATTAGCGAGAGACCTCCCACTTTATGATGGGGTTCCAATCCCAGTTCAGTCGTGGCTGCTTCTGTTTGTCGCCTCGATGTCGGTGTGAAAACTGTGAGCGAGTTTCAACCCTGAACTGGATGGAAATGATTTGGATTTTTATTTTACTGTCCGGATTCTTCTGTGCGTGTCAGTGTGTTTGGATTTGGGTTGGGCTTCTTGCTCCTCAACTTCGTGAGTCGGATGACTTCCTGTTTTTTTTCCGTTATGTGTGTGTGTGTGTGTGTGTGTGTGTGTGCGTGCGATACAAACAGCAGGGAATAAAACTTGCTCCGCCACTGCTGTGTAAATGTGACTCTTTCTCAATCTCTTCCAAAACCTGCCAGGGTGTAAAAACAAATTGATGAAAAGGCGAGCAAACGGCTGCCGCTCCTCCTCATCTCCCTCCTTTTCTTCCTCCTCCTCTTCCTCCTCTGGTGTATTAAAAGCTCCACAGCTGATGACCTGTTGACAGACTCCAGGATTAAACTCCCACTTGCCGTCGTGCACGCCCGCCCGACCCCCCCGCCCCCGTCCGTGCGCACTCCACTGGTATGCACGCCATCTCTCCGGCCGAGAGCGTGAGCTGGTGCACGAGTGGTGGTAAGCCGCGGGAGGATTAGGCTGTTATTGATCCGGGACGGACACAGTATTAAGTGGGATGAGTTGCAAAGTCCCGTCATCATAACCGTCTGAGGCCGCCGCCTCACTTCATCAGAGGGCTGCCGGAATGTCAAGCGACAACCTCCAGAGTTACACACACACACACACAAACACACCCACGCACACCATACACAAACACTGACTGCCGCCGGCCTTCCACCGTCAACCCTGAGGAACCCTTGTTTCAAGTTTTATAAGGAGTAAGGAAGGAATTCTGACTGATTTGGAAGACTGGCTGCGTTTCCATGACCGCTAGCATTGCGCAAAACCTAAATATCGCAATAAAAACTGGCGATGGAAACAGCTAAACTTGGAAAAACCTCTCAGCTATGGCTAAAAAGTTTTGACGCTCTCATGAGGTGGTTTTTCACAGGTATCTACATGGAGGCATATCGCAAAAGTGCATTTACACGTCAGCGGACGTGACGTACAGGGTCACGTGACCAGTTCACTGACCAGTGAAAATGCCGGGTTGCGATTGGACGGAGGAGGAGACGAAATATATTCAAAAGTACTTGTAATCATAATCGTAGCATAATTCTCGTAAAGTCTCATCCCGTGTGATTTGACGAGAATTACGGCTCATGCGCTTGCACACCGTTCAATAGACTAGGGGGTTTTTCAGACGTATCCGTGTGGAGGTATATCGCAAGTGTCATGAAAACACTTTTTTTTCGCATTTACACGTCAGCGGACGTGACTTGCGGGGTCACGTGACCAGTTCACTTCAAGTGAAAATGGCGCATTAAGTTTGGACGGAGGACGAGACGGAATATCTTTTTACAAGTAATCAAAGAGAAAAATATAACATGAACCATTCTTGACAGCAAATAAATGCAAACAAACAAAAGCAAGCGTAATTCTCGTCAAATCTCGTCCCGCAAGATTTGACGAGAATTACGGCTGATGTGCTTCACACCATTCAATGGAAACACCTGCAATCACAATTGTATTTTGTCGAAATTTTAGAAATTTCATTTTGCGAAAAACTGTCATGGAAACAAGGCTATTGTCTCAAATCGACTTGGCTGCCACTTTTTCCCCAAAGCCTCTTGGTGGGAATTAAAAAAAATAAGAAGCGTTAAAAAATTTGAAAACCAATCTGAATGAAATCCTCTTACAGGCAATAAAATTTCTGTATTTCTTTCAAATCCGAGCCAAAGTGCAAAAAAAAAAAAAAAAGCCGCAAAACAGTGAGTCATGGAACCATCAACAGGTTTGCAGATTAAACTGCGAGCAGTTGTGAACCTTCGGAACGAAAGTCAGGAGATGAGCTGCGGTGGATCAATAGGACAGTGCGTCTCGGTGGAAGAGCAGCGTTCCTATTGGCCAGAGTCAGCTGACCTATGCAGGAATAGTTACTGTCACTATAGCAGAACTGCCAGACTTGGGGTGACAGTTAAATATTATTTATTTACTCTCTGACTTAATCAATCAGGAAGCAGAGGACTGAAGAGCTGAGGTGCACATCATCTGAAAAATCCACCAGCGAGACCAGGGGGAAAAAAAAAAAAAAAAAAATCCTTTAATTTGCTGGAGGGTCTTTCATCAGGAGCACGAAGGACAATCTGGGAAGGAGTGAAGAGCAGTAAAGGCTTTTAAACTGCTCTGATTGGTGCAGAGCTGCAGCTGAGGGAGAGAGTCCAGGTGGAGGAGAAGATCTTGATTGGAGCCAAACAAACGGCTGTGTGACCTTGTAGCTGGCTCTCCAAAATAAAAGCACAATTATTTGAAGGGTGTTTGGGGCCACAAGCGTCAATTTCCCTCTAACAACCTGCATCCCCGGTGACATTTATTGTCTAATGTTATAAATGTTTCAAATTAGATTTTTCTCCCGCGCGATACCGAGTAAAATCTCGCGTTGTCTTGGAGATCACTGGGTCATGTGACCGCATCAAGTGTCAAGTCCTTGGTCCAAAAAAAGTGTTCCCTTTACCACTTTTGTCATATTTCTATATCAAAACGTCTTGTTGAAGCTCCCACTGCCAGTGGAATAATTTTTACTGGCTTTTGAGGATTTTTTTGTTGCTGGTGTTTCCTTGTGCATTTTCTATGGGCCGTGTCCCTCTGTTAAAAAAAAAAAAAAAAAAGGCTTTTGATCTCGGCCAATTATATGGAACCAGACTGAATGGAATTAAAAGTAACCTTCACTTTATGGCTTCCTCTGCTGTTTGTGGGTCGTCCTTCGGGCCATAACGTGAGGACGAATAACAGTAGAGAAGGCTCACCTGACCTCACTTGACCTCACCTGGCCCCACTTGACCTCACCTGACCTCACCCACACCTGAAACCTGAGCGCACCACAGGCAGGAGGAGGCCTCAGCACGATGACAAAGTAGTTTTTTTTTTTAAATTGCTGTTTCTGTTTTTTCATTAACATTTCAGGTGCAAACGTCTTCTTGTGGAGCTGCGACGCCTCCGGAAGTTAAAGCACAAAAAAAAAAAAAAAAAAAAAAAGAAGGTTAAGGGGAGTGCAAATAAGTTTCTTTACCCTCCCCTCCAACCTTTTATGATCCACATATTTAATTCCGGGCCAGACTCGAAGCCCTGCTTGTCTGTTGGACCCGACGGAAAACCTTACAAAGGCGTCGCTGGCTGCCTCTGTTGTTCTCGCAACTCATTATTTCAGCCGCTTTTCAAAGTGAATTGAAAACGAAGCTCGGAGCTCCAATCTGAGGAGATCAAACACTGGCCTCGGCGCCGCAGCGCGATTACAAATGATCTGCTTTCAATTCTCAACCTTGCAACGCCGTCGTTTTCCTCTTTTATTTTCTTCTTCTTTGTTTCCAGCCAACATTGCCCTCTTCCCGGTTTGTGCAATTATGGGGCGTTTCCCAAGAGGTTGCTAAAGTATTCACATTCTGTACTTAAGTAAAGTACTTGTGTAAAAAAAAAAAAAAAATACTCTAGTAAAAGTACGGATTCCCCTCCGTTACTCAAGTAAAAGACAGAAAGTTCAGGATCTGAAATGTACTTCAGTAAAAGGTAAAAATACTATTTTGCAATGAATGAAACAATAAATTTATCATTAAATACATGTTGACACTTTTAATAACAATACCTCATGTCGCTTAATACAAGTTCAACAACTATAACAATTAGCGAATGCCTTTGAACAGAATTTGTATCTTTTAAAGACTTTTAAACAAAGTAACCAGCAGGTTTGTCCATTGTAAGGAGTCAAAAGTACACATACTTGTGTTTGAGTATTGGGAGTAAAAACTAAAAAGTCACCGGCAAAAGAAATCCTCAAGTCAGATACAGACACCATCACTCGTCTTCTTCTTCTGCTGTTTTTTGGTTCCACACCAGTGTGTGTGGCCTCAGTTTGTGCAGAGAGGAAGAGGAGGGAAAATCCAGCTCCATGAGAACACAGAACCATTTCACTGCCGCTTATTATTATCATTATTGTCCTGATTGTGTTTGCCGCCATATAATGCACCCGCAGTCGGCCTCCCTGTTTTGTTTAGTTTTATTTTATTCTTTGTTGCTCCGTGTGTTTTTTGTTGCCGGCCGTTGGCTCCGCTCCGCCAGAGCCCTGGCCAATAAAGCACCTTGAAATTGAAAAGTGAATTGGAAGTGAACGGAGGCAGGCGATTGGCTGCTTTCCTCCACCCAACCGGCAGCGGCTGGTGCTGCTGCTGCGGCAGGATTACGGCGCCCTGGCACGGAAAAAGAGACAAAGGCGAGCAGCAGCCGTCGACGTGGCCGTGTGCCAGCGCCGTCCTGGAGTCAGGGCAGCGAGGTTTAGAGGGGACTCAATTAGTTCAGCCCGGACACAAATCCGCAATATTCCGCATTCCAGGGAAAAAAAGCCTCTGTTTCCCGCTCATCCCTGAGAATCCCTGAGAATCCCGGCTCAACGCCGGTCGGGGGGGGTTGCGGGGGGGGGGGGAGCAAACGGGAGCTGATCGCAGCTGGAATCCCGGATTCAGCGGCGCCACCAGGGGGTTGGGGAGGGGGTTGGTTTGTTACCGGAGCCAGGAGGCGGTTTTGAGAGGACAGAGGAGCAGAGGTTTACACAGAGAGGGGGTCAAAGTTCACCGCAGAGGTCCTGAGATTAGTGGCAAAGAAGGAGAGAGTGAGCGCTGCAAACGACCAATCAGGCCTGCTTTGAGGTTTGTGCACGTACAATGCATTGTGTGGTCACTATGTATCGGAAATAAATCTTATGTAGTTGGAAAGCCTGTTTACAGCCCACAAACAGGCATGTGTGGGGTGAGCAGCAGAGCCAAGTATCTGGGCTGCACCCAGGAAAAATGTGACAAATCTTCTGTGGCGAGTCAGACGGTTTACTCTGCTGTTGCTACTTTTTTTTTTTTTTTTTTTTTAGCTTCTAGTTCCCCCAGGTGCTGCCACTCAGATGCCTGATTGGCAGCACCTGGTTGATTGCTGAATGGCAAAATTGTCTCACACACAAGAAAAATCCCAACAGCCGAATCACAGAGAGGTTCTGACCAAAACTGGTTCGCAGCTAGAAACAAACCAAACAAATTGAACTGTCATTATCAATATTATTTGAATACAATGTAATATCTTTCTTTTTTTATTGTGGTAATAATAAACATGCATTTACAATGGTGGACTCCATTCAATGTATTTATATTCCTGGCTGCGGGTCTTACCGTAATCTGTTCCACACACAAAGAGCTCCTCCACAGAAGGTGACGGTGGTGGTAGGGAGGGGCCGGGGGGGCAGCAGGGGGGATGGAGGGTGCCTTCCTTTAGTCAGCGGCAGATTAACCTTATATAAACAGGTTGCAAGGGTGAACGGTGTCGGGGAGGTCGTCATCAAATGACTTCAGGAAGCAAAGAGAAAGAAAACAGAGCAGAGAGATGGAAGAGAAGACGAGTGACAGGAAGTGAAGGATTTTGGAAGTTTGAAAGACTGGTTCTGATGGAGGAGTGGAGGGGGGGGGGGCTGAGTGTGAGGGCCACCACAGGTTTTAACAAAGAAGGACTGAGGGATTACACATTCTGAGATTTATTTTATGCTTCATTATTATTATTAGTAGTAGTAGTAGTAGTAGTAGTAGTAGTATTATTATTATTATTATTATTATTATTATTATTATTATTATTATTATTATTATTATTAGAAGAAGAAGAAGAAGAAGAAGAAGAAGAAGTTGCCTCTTCCCACCTCTAACAAAAAAAAGTTGCCGTTTTCCTTTTTCCTTCATGTGCTCCTGAAACTTTGATTTTTTTTTTTTCTTCTGGTCTGACTTCAGTCAGTCAGTCAGTCAGTTAGTCAGTCTGTCTAACGACTGCGTGCAGATGAGCTCAGGTGCGCTGATTGGCGCCCGTGCCCTGCGGCGGTGGCCCCTCCTCCCCCGCAAAACTGCAGCATCACAACCGCTTTGCTTCCGCGACGGAGGGAAAAGAGAAATTCCCGCTTGCAAGATGTTTGAGACGCAGACACGTGTGCGTGCACGAAGCCAGAATGTCCCTCCGTGTGCACGTGTGTGTTTCCTCCCTGCATGCTGTACATTAAAAGGTGCTTGTCTCACTTTGAGCCTCCACTCATGAACCCGGAGCAAATGTGGCTTTTTGTTCTTCCACTTGGTCGTTGGTTTTCTCTAATTCGGCCTTTCCTGCAAAGATTCTGGTGAGCGAGAGTCATCCAGGTGTGTGTGTGTGTGTGTGTGTGTGTGTGTGTGTGTGTGTGTGTGTGTGTGTGCGTGTGTGCGCGCGCCTGCCTGTGTGTGAGACAGGGACCGATGGAGATGGATGACACCAGGCAGGCTGAGGTCCTGCAGCAAAGGAGCCGCAGTGGGAAACACCAGCAGCCACACTGAGCTCCTCCCCTCCGGTAGGGGGAGATTGATGTAGAGTGGGAGGGGCTTAAATCATGTGATGGAAGGGGAGGAGTAGGAGGACGAGGTGGAGGAGGAGGACTATTCTTGAAGAGTTGAGAGCTCTGTGCTTTCAGAAGTGCAGCGTCCTCCTTGGAGGAGATTTGCCGCTGCTTGCTGGTTCCTCCACTTCTCAAACTTTATTGAATGTTTTCTTTCACCCATGGCACCACTAACTACTTTTTGCACATCCCTTCCCACTGTAACTTTTCTGTCTTGTCTGTTAAATGACAACATGATTGATAAAATTATTTTTTTTTTTTTTTTTTTACTGAGATATCAGATATGTTTCATTTAATTTTGAATCGTGTCATTTCATATTACCCAAATGTACTAATCAAATGTAAACCTTTATCTTCATTCAAATGTGAAAATATTGTATTTGTTTTATTGCAAACTCACTCACAGTCAGGAAATGATGAGATAAACACACGGCTGACATGGCACTGCAACGTCCAAATTAGCCTCTTCAAACCCCTCAGGACACCATCGTCCCTTTGTCTCTTCTGCCAACAGCTGGAGGTCGTGGGTGCACCCCACCACTGCGAGAAAAGCAACAAAGAAAAGTGCTTAAAGTTCTAAAGGCAGAATGAAAGGTCATTGAATGATGCCCGCGTGACCTTTAACCCCAGACTTTAGCTCTTTGATGAGTTGACGATGAAATCACGTGAAAAAAACGAAACACAACACACATTCAAACACGTACACACCGGTCCCAGTGAGCTTCTTTTAGAACGGCTGCAGTTTCTCAGTCATTTGTTTGTTTGTTTACTTCGGTAATAAGTTGTGTTGATACTTTTACCAAAGTTATTCTTTTTTACAGGAGTTTTATTCCTATTTCTGCTGAAGCGCAGAGCGGGTGAACTTCTGCTGCTGTGTTCTCTGTACACAATCAACAGAGGGTGTGTGTGTGTGTGTGTGTGTGTGTGTGTGTGTGTGTGTGTTCTTTTTTAACTCGTCTAATGTGCACAGAAAGAAGAAGCTGCTAGAAACAGCAGAAGCACTTTGGGCTTGTTTAATATGTGCACATTGGAAAACTAAGTGGTAAAAGACTGCAGGGATCAACACAGGAGCAGTATTTTCTTTTTTTTTTTTTTTCGCCTTTGTAACGGACCTATCGCAAGGCCCGCTCTCCAGCTGGGATGACCACAGGTTCCCTGAACGCGACGTCGGCCTTGATTTCCAATTAAAAAGGGAAAAATTACTGTTTTGTTCCGTTGCCTGCAGTTTCAAATGAAGCCGCGTCTCAAAGAGTGGGAATTAAAACAAAAAAAACAAGGAAGAGTGGGTTACGGAGGCGATAAGCGAATGAAGCCACCGAAGAGGTGGATGACTGACAGACGGGACAAACAAGAAACACGGAGGCACACACGGAGAGCTGGTTTGGTTTCTTTAAACATCTTGTCGTTCGTTCAGGGTTTTTTCAAGGGCTCATGCCATGCGTACGTATATTTCAATCCTTAACGAACCAAATAAACAGTGTACATGTACAGAGCCTATGTTAGCCAGGAAGGACCTCGTTGACTCTGTCTGCATGACAACCAAACAGAGGATCGACTTTCTTCGCAGCCTCACATACTTTGGGGCGAGCGGTCAAATTCTTTGTTTATTCATTACCTCAGTCATAAATCTACAATACTGTAATATGCCGTGGTACAAGAATCTGTCACGGCAATTAAAAATGTTCTAAGATTATAATCTAAGATTACCCTCCAGACAATATAACAAACAGCGTATCATGATAACATGCTAAGGTTGGCTAATAACGTCGTCACTAACAGGAGCCACGACTTAAACAAAGAATATGAACTGTTGCCATCAAAGTGCAGAGTCAGAGTCGCCCAGTTTAACGAGATCAAAGTGCCAATGAACTCCTGGATCAAGTAGTAATTCACTACATTGTGCACTATGGACAATTAATGTTGTTTGCTTTGTGTGAAGTCTCAGTGGAGCAACTGACTGGATGTAAAACAAAATTCAGACCTTTCTGAGTATAATTAATGACTCAATGAATCAATAAATCAATCAATATCAATATATAATATATGTGAAAAGCCCCTTCCAGATTTATTTTCTTTTGCTTGTCACACTTAAATGTTTCAGATCATCAAACACATTTAAATATTAGTGAAAGGCAACAGAAGAAAACACAAAAGGCACTTTTTAAATGAAGTGTCGTGTTTGAATAATCTGCTAATTAATTTTATGACCTACACGTCCTTAAAAACTAAGCCACTCAATTCAAGCTATTTCCGTTTCCATCCATTTGTCTTTTATTTTGAAAAAAAAAAAAAAAGTCTCTGTCTGCTTCGGATTAAATTTCAAAACCTTGTCGTCCCAGAGTATTATGCTCATCAAATATTTACCTGTGCATTGAGTCCATGTTATCTATACAAGGAGGCTGTTGTCCAAATGTCTTGTGAGTGCGGAGATGTTTCTGGAGGGTCGAGAGTCAACACGGTCAAACTCTCTCGGCCACCGGCTGTTTGGAGGAGAACGACGACAGCGTGTTTGCCAAAGGACAATATTTGAGTTTGGTGGTAATTATGGAGACTCACCCTGAACATATTTATGCTCCTGAAGAAGAACTTTGGTACACAAAGACAAGCTCGCATGTTTGCTTTTTAATTAGAGAAGGCATATCAAATAGTGCATCAAACAGAGCTGCTGCCAAAAGTGGAGTTAAAAACTGGGCTCAGTCTCACCAAGATGCTCTGCCTCTCTTTCCCAAGAGTTCTGTTTCCCCTCAAGGAAATGAATCCAGTCGTCTATAAAATAAAAATAATAATAATGTCCAGGATAGATCAATTGCGTTTATTATGTCTTTGGTTTTTAAAGGTCAGGCGTGTAAAAACTGGCTTCATTTATGATTCTTTTATTGGTAAAGCTTAACGTGCAGCCTTTAAATACATTCATAAAAGTCTATACTGCCAGAACAATAAAGGTTATCTGGTTTTTCTACCCAGCCTGACAGCCGTTTGATATTTAGGGTGAATGCTCACAAACTTAAATGAACCAACAAAGAAGGTGGACAAAGTGTAGGGGTTTGTGCTCTCAGGCCACTGTAGTTCACTGGCAAGCTTGGCAGAGGGAAGGTACAGAGTCCCTGGAATCTAAAATTTAACCACTTGATTTCGCTTCTTCTTTTTTTTAAAAAAAAAAAAAATAACATTAAAAAAATACAAATATTACACACTTAACTTTAATGGATGAATTTTCACTTTCTTATAATCGGACACAGTTTTTCCTCCCTTTGACATGTTTTGAGGAACAAGTCCAGCAGTGTGCAAAGAGACGAACTATAGCAGTCTGGCCACAGTGATTTTCCCCCCTTTACTTTTTTCCCATTTTCACAGCTGAGAGCGGAGAGCCTCTTGTGTTTTGGTGCCTGCGGCGCCGTCCGAACCAAACCCAGTGAGCTCCAGTTGAGGGAAACACAGAGAGGAAGGAGGAGAAGCCGTGAGAATGCAACCATGAATGAAAGCAGAACAAATACGAAATACAGAAAATATCTAAGTGGAAGAGCGAACAACAGCGTTTGTGACATCACAGAGGGGATGATTTTCCAGAAGCGGAACCAGCTGAAAATGTTGAAAGAAAAACAAAAAAACAGTTGAAATCTGTGTTGATTATTTCTGGATCGGCAGTAGAATATTTCTGCCATTTTCTTTCCCCTCCATTTCAGACTCAACAGTCAACAGTCGGCTCAGCAGGTTTGGTGTCTATGATCTCATGTGGTGCATCCATCATGACAACGGCAAAAAATAACAACAACAACAACAACAACAACAACAAAAACATGATGATGCTGTGCCTGGTTTAAAAAAAAAAAAGCAAAAGAAAAGAAATACAACACACACAACAGGCCTGACTTCCTTCCTGTCTGCCCGCTGGAGAAGCAAAAACACACGGGAGCCGTGGAGAAGACGATGAGAGATGCTGCAGTGCATTGTGGGAAGGTCCCTGCGTTCCCGCCCTGCTAGATTAATGGCCTCTTCGCCCGCTCCCTCAGTGAGTTCCGGGGCGCCGGGGTGGTTTTGGCGGCGCTGCGCTGAGCGTGAAGCTCTTCATTACCGCGTCCTCGGGAAAACCAAGCAGCCGAGGCAGGAAGGAAGGAAGGTAGGAAGGAAGGAAGGAAGGAAGGAAGGAAGGAAGGAAGGAAGGAAGGAAGGAAGGAAGGAAGGAAGGAAGGAAGGAAGGAAGGAAGGAAGGAAGGAAGGAAGGAAGGAAGGAAGGTAGGAAGGAAGGAAGGAAGGAAGGAAGGAAGGAAGGAAGGAAGGAAAGAAGGAAGGAGGCTCGGAAGCTTCAAATGTCTTTTCAACTTTTTTCCCTCCTGCAGCACCTCGGTCTTTTAATATATATATATAAATATATATATATATACCGTGTATATATGTGTATGTATTCACATAGATACATTCTCCGCTCCCACATTACCGTCACCCCTGATTGTGCCTCCAAGTGTGTGTGTGTGTGTGTGTGTGTGCGCGCGTGCGTGCACGCTCCCACGTGTCCCACATCTCAGAGGACGCGAGCGGAAAGACGGTAAAAGTGTAAACAAGAGGCGGCGGCGGGGAGCGCTAACAATGTTTGATAAGACCCGCGGTTCCAAATAATCACTCCTCTATCTGCTCCTCCTCCTCCTCCTCCTCCTCCTCCTCCACCACCCTCTCCTCTCTACATATAGTGCTGCACATCTCCCCCCTCCACACACACACACACACACACACACACACACAAGGTGTGTTGCCTTGAGTCATTTTGCAGCAGCAGCAGCAGATTCAGCCGCAACCTGATAAAGAAACACACTTACACATTACTCTTGTACATTCTCTTTAAATCTGATACAGTGTTCTCAGCAAACCAGTGGAGCCAAAGTAAAAGAACACAAAACAAAGTAAAACAAAAGCAAAAGCAAAAAGTAAAAAGCGTCGGACCAAGTTGTCTGCGTCCAGGTTGAAGGAGGAAGCAGGAAACTTTTCACAAAGAGCCAAAAAAAAGCCAAAAGGCTTAGAGTGGAAGTGCAGAAATGCTTAGTGTGCAGACAGGCATGGAAATTTGAATAAATACACACCCACACACACACACACACACTGTTACACATCCGACACATTAATCCTCTCCTTTGTTGCGGGAGAGAAAGAGAAGTGACGGTGAGAAGAGTGTTGACCGGCTTATTTCCTTTTTTTTGTGTTTGTGTCACCGTGTGCCCGCTTAGGTTCGCACTTCATTAAAACACCCATAAGATTGGAAAACAGATTATATGTTTAAATATATAGATATATGTGTGTGTGTGTGTGTGTGTGTGTGTGCCTACAAAATACAATTAATTATGTTCCAATTTCCTGGTTTGCGAGAACAAGCAGTGGTGAATTTTAACAGAAGAAGAAAAGTTGCATTTTTTTTGATGAACGCCTTGAGACTAAAAATAAAGAGATCATTTTCACTGGTGGCTTTGAGCATTTGTTTTAACATTACTTTCTACCTCCTCATGCCAATGTGCAGTGAAGTGGCATTAGAATTTCATCAGTTTCTTGATTTTAAACATGACCGGTGCTGTGACAGTATTATTTCTGTTCTTCTACTTATTATTCAGATTTATTTTTTACTTATTTTAAAAGTTTTTGACCAGTCAGTTTGCATGACCTCAGGAAGCTGCAGACAAACCAACCCTAACTGGTTGGATGTGATGGTCCTTGCAGCAGCAGCTGCTTCATCGCTGCACGTCCAGCCGAGATAGAGCCTGATGGAAAGTTGTGTTGTGTTGTGTTGTGTGTTTCCCGTCATAAACTGAGTCCAAAACTGCAGCCGGGCCTCCCTAAGGCTCCAGCAGGCGCCACCAATTTCAGATTTTTTTTTCTGCCTTTCAACGACTGCCAGCAGGGCGGCGAGAAAGAGAGAGAAAGAAGAAAAAAAAAAACAGTTCAAAGCTTCTACAAACACAGCGACGACACGGATGTCACTGTGCAGACGGCGTCCGCTGGTCAGAGAGCACTTCCTGCCAGGAGTGTGACTCATCATCATCATCATCATCATCACCATCACCATCATCATCATTATCATCACCATCATCATCATCATCACCATCATCATCACCATCATCACCATCATCACCATCATCATCATCATCAACACCATTATAATCACCATCACCACCATCTTTACCATCACCCATCATCATCATCACCTTCATCATCACCTTTATCGTCATCATTGTTATCATCATCATCATCATCATCATCATCATCACCTTTATCGTCATCATTGTTATCATTATCATCATCATCATCATCATCATCATCACCATCATCATCATCACCACCATCTTTACCATCACCCATCATCATCATCACCTTTATCGTCATCATTGTTATCATTATCATCATCATCATCACCATTATCTTCACCATCATCATCACCATCACACCACCACCATCATCATCATCATCATCACCATCACCACCATCATCATCATCATCATCATCATCATCATCATCATCATCATCATCATCATCATCATCATCATCATCATCATCATCATCACCATCATCATCATCATCATCAACACCATTATAATCACCATCACCACCATCTTTACCATCACCCATCATCATCATCACCTTCATCATCACCTTTATCGTCATCATTGTTATCATTATCATCATCATCATCATCACCATCACCATCATCATCACAATCATCACCATTATCACCATCATCATCATCACCACCACCATCATCATCATCATTATCATCATTACCATCATGATTACCATCGTCAACAACAACAGTCATCTTCCTCACCCAGGGGTTCGCAGCTCATCCTGACTTTAATCCCAGGTCCAGATCTCCAACATCTTTTTCTCACACACACACACACAAACACACGTACAGGTCTTAGTGTCTTTGCAGGCCATTTGTTTTCCACTGGTTAACGGAGACGCTATATTAAAGCTTGTGTGGAGCTACTTCGAGTGGTCGGAGCTCGGCCTTGCAGTTCTCTGTGCACACAGGTACACACACACACACACACACACACACACACACACACACACACAAACAGAGCTAGATGTAATCTCTCTCGTTGCTGTGTCTTCAGTTCATCATTGCGTCACATCAGTTACGTGGTTATATACAGGAAGGTCCACAACAAAACAAAATTGAGTCATAAAAGCTAAATAAATAAATAAAAAAAAAGTCTTGGCATAAGTCAAAGTTTTCAACCTTCATATTTCCTTTTTTATTTTCTCTTTCCTTCTTCTTCCTCTCCGACACAATGTAATGACACAACTCTCGTCCTTTCCTCAGCCGGGTCTACTGTACCTCCGTTTCCATGGCAACACCTTCCAGATCTAGGATAGTCCTGCCCCCCCAGCCCCACTCCCCCCACCCTGACACACACCCCCACCAACCCTGCACTTCGTAATCTTTTGCTTCTTCAACTCAGCACTGCCAAAGTGTGTGTGAGTGAGTGTGTGTGTGTGTGTGTGTGTGTGTGTGTGTGTGTGTGTGTGTGTGTGTGTGTGTGTGTGGGAGGAGAGGCGGCGAGAGACACAGTGTTTGAGTCTTTTTACACACTTCAGTGTCAGATGTCAGTAGAATTTGAAATCCAGAATCAGCGTTTTGACTTTGAGCTGTGCGCACACACACTCACACACTCACACACACACACACACACACACACACACACAGGGAACTTGTACTTGAGGTGATGTAGTGTCTGGTAGTTTCCATGGCGACGTGCTGCAGGGAGCCAGCCAGTGAGGAGGGTCGACACTGCCCCCCCACGACTGCTCACAGGACTGAGGAGTGTGTGTGTGTGTGTGTGTGTGTGTGTGAATGGAACAAAGTGACGCACAACTCCCACAACCTGGATTCAAAGCAGCAGCGTAGAGCTAGACACACTCATTATAAAAATAAATAAAATAAGTTATTCACGTTTACATTTTTTTTCCTTGTATTTTGGCCTTTTTTTGGTCCACACGGACGAACTGCGACAACGAGCTCGGAGCGCTCGCAGAGCTTCGACGCAGGCGACCGGGGTTGTGTCAATAACTTCACTTTCAAACAGTGTCCAATCAACTTCCATCAAGTCAAACACAAAATATTTAATAGGTGAAAATGATTATAATGTATAATAGAGCCGCTGGTCCTGCTTTACCTTTAGCTGTGCCTCTGGGCAACCCACTTTATCAATATTTATATGTCATGTGTTTGTTCGCTAGTAGCTACTTATTATGCAGTCGATGCAGTCGGTTTTTATTCAACGTTAACGACACACGGCGACAACACCGAAGGGAAAGCGTCATTTGAATGCTGTATGAGGTGTCGCCCCCCTCTGGTGCCACACCGTCATATACCGTCATAAACACTTTCTATCCACACACTTTAGCGGTGACGCACACCTGGGCAGGTGAGTGAGACAAATCACTGCTAATTCATAATAATAATAATAATAATAATAATAATAATAATAATAATAATAATAATAATAATAATTTGATTTTCTGTCACGGCAGATAAACTGTTAACAGGAGCAGGCGGGGAAAAAAAAAAATAAACTAAGGAGTGGTGAGTGTGAGAAAATAAAAACAGCAGAATGTTTTGCGGTGCCGCCAACACCTCGGAGGGAGCATCTTCTCCCACACCCGCTTTGATGAAAAAGGTGTGGAGAAGAAAAAACCCTGGTGGTGACAAGAGGCATATGTTGTGTTTGAGCTCAGCTCGACCTGTTAGCAGCCGGCGGAAACCCGTTAATCATCTCTTTATCAGGCAGAGGCTCCTCTTTCCAGTATTTGTGCTTGTGTCTTTTCTGGAGTGTGTGTGTGTGTGTGTGTGTGTGTGTGTGTCAGAAACTCACTCTTTCTTTTCTGCGTCACGTGATCACACACACACACACACACACACATGCACGTCCTCTCGGTTTTCCGTGTTGCTGGAAGTAGATAATTGAAGCGGACGCGAGAAAAGAAAAAGCCGTCGCCGCTAATTGAGACAAATGACGGCGGCCGTAGATCAAAGGAAATAAGCTCCGCCCTTTCAATGTCACTCCGCAGCCGCTGCCACGGCGGCGATGCATCACACAGAGACACATGACAAACACACACACACACACACACCTGCTCAGACACACACGCAAGCCAGCGGGAGTGTCAGGCTTTTTTATCATCACCCGCTTTATCCCAAGTGCAAATTCATGCGGCAGCGATTGTGAAATGTCAAGCGTTCATTTGTTCCTCATGCTTCTGATCCCAAACGTGCTTCAGGATCAACTTGCAGCCGACAGGATCAACACGTCCGCTGCTCCGAACCAGATCCAATCTGGGTTCCGCAGAGGTGGCGAAAGTAAACTCAAGTAAAAGGTAAGAAAGTGCAGGTTGTGACAGAATAATCTGGACTGGACCGACCAGAGGTCAGAGGTCAGAGGTCTTTTAAAGACTTTAAAACACCAAAGTAACCAGCATGGTTTTCCAATGTAAGCAGTAAGAAGTACAGACATTTGTGCACCAATGTATGGAGTCATATAAAAAGTCGTCGGGAAAAGAAAGCCTAAGTACAGACGCCTGGAAAAAAATATCCACTCAAGTCCAGCGACAAAGTACTGGTGGTCACATTGTACACAGACAGACAGAAACATGGAGACAGATGGAGACGGCGGCGTTTGCAGGAGAGGAAAGTGGTCGGTGGAGTTTTGTGAGGTCGCAAAAGTGTTGACGCCGTGTTGACACAGCGGTGTGTTGTTGTGACATGCGGCACCTCCAGCAGTCAGGATATAAACGAGGCTGCCGCCGAGCCGTTCGCTCATGGATCCGACCCGGCCGCTCGATAGCCGCACGTTTCCACCCGGACTCTAATTAGGCCACAACACCGTCCCTCTGCGCGATCTATAGCTGCAGCAAGCCATCAATCAGCAGCAGCTGGAGTGGGGGAGTGTGGGGGTGGGCGTGGCCTCGGTGGGGGGGGGGGGCGGAGCCTCAGACTGAGAGACAGCAGGGGGGAGGGAAGCAGTCCCCCTCCTCCTGCTGTCTCTCCTCCATCCGCTCGGTTCCCCCCTGCGTAATGCAGGTTACGTAACGCAGCCCGAGCAGGTGCGCAAACATCTCCGTCACGCCGCCCCCTGCTGTCGGATGCTGGCGCTATTCATAGCCCGCCCCTGGAAAATCAAGCAGTTATTCAATCCGAGGTGACGGCAGCGAGTTTCCCAAGTATGTAAATATCTGTGTGCGTGTGTGCCTGTGTGTGTGTGTGTGTGTGTGTGTGAGGGTGAAGGTGTGTGAGCATGCGCAAGGTTAAAGGTCACTCTGGCACACGTGCCTGCTGAGAGACTCCCTGCAGGTGATGGTACAGACGATCCCAGGGTTTGTTTGTTTTTTTTCATGCAAATAAGGAATTCCGGCATGTGTCTGCATGCATTAACACCCAGGTGAGGGTGTGTGTGTGTGTGTGTGTGTGTGTGTTTGAGACAGAGAGACAGCCAGAGCCAGCGAGAGAGAGAGAGAGAGAGAGTTAATTTATTAGCTCGCACAGTCACCCACTCCTATTTAAAAATAGCCTCTTGACTGCGGCTGTCGGCGGCAATGAGAAGAAAAATAAGGAGTTCTATTCTGGAGCCTTCACACACACACACACACACACACACACAGTCGCAGGATATTGTACACACGCCGCTTTAA
>CM020510.1:3305272-3340272 GCA_009823395.1 Thamnaconus septentrionalis | reverse complement strand
GTGTGTGCCCGCGCCTCTGCAGGACTCACAGGTGAACCCCACACACACACACACACACACACGCACCCACACACAGGCATGCATCTCTGCTTGGCTCACTTGTTTGTTTGTTGTTGTGAGTCTCTCAGTCTTCCAGCTTCCAAAACACAGAGCACATTTGTTCCGAGTTTGTGTTGTCTTCTTAATAATTCAAAAAGCACGATGGGCGGGACGCCTCAACGCACTCTTCTCTGGATCTGGAGCTGGACGACTGTTTCTCCTGGTGAGTCGACGGTCCGTCTCAACTTCCTGTTTTATTCTGACAATCTGCGTCTTCTCCTGCGTTGTCTAGGATTTGCTTCCTGTCGTCCTTCTTTAATGATTGTGTAATGTTTCTCACCTGTGTCCTCTCTCCCTCTGCTTCCCTCCCTGTTGATTGGTGTTTCTCACCTGTGTCTTATTTCCTGCTGGGTTTAAGACCCGCCCCCTTGTGTCTTCCTGCCTCAGGTCTTCTTGAGTGGCTCCATGTCAGTTGTCTTGTGTGTTTATTTAAAGTTTTTATGAGTGTGTGTGTGTGTGTGTGTGTGTGTGTGTGTGTGTGTGTGTGTGTGTGTGTGTGTGTGTGTGTGTGTGTGTCCTCCCTCCTGATGGACCGAGGCTCCATCCGATTGTAATTCCAGAGGGACGTTCCAACACTTTCAAAGGTCACTCATCGTGTTTGGATTCTTCCTGGAATTTTATTTATTTATTTATTTATTTTGTTGTTGTTTTTTTCCAAATGTATTCTTTTTTTTTTTTCGCCGCCCCCCTCGGTTCTGCGTCTCACTTCCATGTATGAAAAATGAGCCTGTAAATGTCAGTGACGGTGGGTGGCTGAGGTCGAGGAGGAGGCGGGGCCAGGATGCCAGGAGCCAATTAGGGAGAAAAAGACAGATGGGAAATAACACAATAGGAGCAGGAAATTGATTTAATCTGTTTTTTATGTTGGTCAAACAATTGGTTTGACAAGAAAAAGACGGACGACACATCACCTCCTGGTCAAAGAACCATCATAATGGCGCCACCACCAGGAGCCAATCAAAACAGGTCGGGAAAAAAAAATTGATTAACACAATTTAAGAATAATTCTTTCACTTTTACATTTCCCCTCATTTACCTCCAGGCTTTGTGGTGTGGTTGCAACAAGACACAAAAAAAACAACCACCACCAAACCACACTCATCCTTTCACCAATGAGCTCTAATGGGCTCCAGCAGGGCGGCGCCGCTGCACCAGGAGCAGCTGAGTCAGCGTCTCTGGAGGCTGATGCAGCAGCCAAACAGAGACGACAACACAATGCTGTCGTTTGATATTGTGTTGTCAAAACTCTATTGATTCCTTTTGCTTAAACTCCCTCCACAGACGCGACTAACGGCAGCCGGTGGGTCTCTGGAAAGGTCAAAGGAAAGGTCGACGCCCCTGTGGCTCCCAACACGTCTTCAGTCACTGAAGCTTTTTTTTTTTTTTTTAAATGTTTTGACACTTAAAAGACGACAAGTTGTTTTGTTCTTTTGTTGTTGTTGTTTTTTAATGGAGATTTAAAGAAACACAAGTCTCATAACACTCTGACAAAAGAGACATCAGCAGCCGAGTGCGTCGCGTTCTGGAGAAGTAATCAAAAAGACAAGAGTGACCGGCCAAGTTTCTGTCTTCTCTCTGAGAGTGGAATTTTTAAAAGACTTGAGAAAAATCATTGCAGCTGTTTGATTCCTCCACCGTAAAAACAAGTGTGGAATAAATGTTCCGTGGGGAGGGGTGGGAGGTGTTTGAGGGGGGGTGAAGTAGGGTGGTGGTGGTGGGGGGGGGGATTCATCAAGCCTCCCCGTCAGCGGCGGTGGCGGCGAGCAGTTTGCTTCCGCCGCCGTATCAAAGCCCATTTTTAAAACAATATAAAAATGTCATTCGCCGACGTTGCCTAAAAGTGAACAGACTGCACGTCACTGATATCGGCAGTAAAAACACGTCGGCGGGCATTAGAGCGCACTCGTTAAGCACCCAAGTCATTACTACCCCTCCGGCCCCACCCCCTCCACCCGCCTCAAACAGCGAGCGCTTCCTTCCATTTGAAGCACGACGATGGCGAGGAGGAGCGACGGAAAAGAAAAAGGACGCGACGGTTAGCGGCGGTTAGCGGCGGTTAGCAGCGGTTAGCGCCGTCTGTCAGTATCTCCCAGGAAGGGGCGGAGCCATCTGAGAGCAGCGCGAGGCGGGATATAGAGCCAGGAGGGGGCGCCGTGGGGGCTGTCGATAGTGTTTTGTGGTCAAAGTGAGCAAGGAGACTGAGGAGTCTGGAGGTTTTCAGTCTGGAGGTCAAGAGGTTAAGCTGCAGTTGGACCGTTTGAGGCAGGAAGAGTAAATAGTGAGAGAGAGAGAGAGAGAGAGAGAGAGAGAGAGAGAGAGAGAGAGAGAGAGAGAGAGAGAGAGAGAGAGAGAGAGAGAAGAGAGAGAGAGAGAGAGGAGAGAGGGGAGAGGAGAGAGAGAGAGAAGAAGGAGAGAGAGAGAGAGAGAGAGAGAGGGAGAGAGAGAGAGAGAGAGAAGAAGAGAGAGAGTGAGAGGGAGAGAGAGCGAGAAAGAAGGAGAGAGAGAGAGAGAAAGAAGGAGAGAGGGAGAGAGAGAGAGAGAGAGAAATAGAGAGAGAGAGAGAGAGAGAGAGAGAGAGAGAGAGAGAGAGAGAGAGAGAGAGAGAGAGAGAGAGAGGGTAATCGAGTCGAAGTTGAACCGGACTCACTGAAAATCGCTCTGGTTGTATGGAAATTTGAGTTTACTGACATTTATCCTCAGCATTTTTCCTCTTTTTCATCCCTTTGACCTTCAGACAGACAGACTGACGGACTGACGGACTGACGGACTGACGGACAGATTCCATGCAGGTGATCCAGGAGAATCTAAATCCTCCAGCCAAGACGCCAGACACATGACGTGGAGAAAAACACCAGAGACAGAACATTTAGGACCTGACGACAGGTGAACCCAGGTGGGCGGGGCCAACAACGAGGCCCGGGGGCCGTGGGGGGGATCAAGACGGAAACATGAGGAAGGCGAAGCTAAGAATGATAAAAACGGGAAGTGAAGACGAGAACAGGCGGACGAGACATCAATTCTGGAAATTTACACTGAGAAAGAAAATACATGAATGAATAAACAAACAAAACAAAAAGACAATCTGGACGTAACCAAATTAAACTAAACAACACAGCAGGAGAACCGTCGCACACCTGCAGAGGGGCGGAGCTTTGAGAGGAGAGCGAGAGAGAGAGAGAGAGAGAGAGAGAGAAAGTGCTGGCCGGCTGAAGTGATAATTACTTATCGATCCAATTTGGCAGGCGAGCGGCTGAAGGTGCGCAGGTCGGAGAAGAAGACCGTCGACTTGTTGTGAAGTCGACTGAAGTGCAACCAACGGCTAAATGTTTACTGACCACCAGAACCGAGTCACACCTGGTCCCCCCTGGACTCTCCCGGCTTCCCCCCCTCCTCCTCCTCCACCCCCCATCTCCTCCTCCTTTCTGCAGTCTCTATACCCATCCATCTATTTATCCATCCATCTTCAACACCCTCCTCTTCCTGAGCTCAGGGCCAGGGCTCTGCTGGAGCCTCTCCCTCCATGTATTGATTGATTTATTCATCTATTTACTCCCGCGGGACTCTTGGACTTTGGTTGCCAGACAATCTGCCCTCACTGAAGCAGCAGTTCCAGTGACAAACACCTGATCTCCATCCGTCCCTGTGTTCAGACGATCTGCTTCATGCGTTCAGCTCTGAATCAGATCACACATTCATTTGCTGTCACTGCTGGATCCCTGCAGTGCAAGCCCTGGCTCCCATCCATCCTGTTCCCACTCCTCCATCGCTCCGTCGCTCCTTCCATCACCGCCTTAAACATTTCCTCCATGTCTCCGCCCCTGGACACTCGTCTTCTCGCTACTCGTCTTTCTTCTCCTCTGCTTCCCTCGGAGCGTCCCAGCCGAGCGGCCGACTGCCTGGTCCTGAGGAAGCCGAGGCTTTGGGCTGTGAAGGTCGGACAAATCAGCTCCCTGCTGGGGAATGTTTGCATTCCGTCTCTTCTCTCTGCTCTTCCCTCCCGCCTGCTGCCCTGAGGCTCAGGCTCTTATTTCTCTACATATTACATTACAAGTGTGACAGTGTGAATATAGTCTGTGATGTATTCTGAAATTTAAAGGGAAATGAGTCAATACTCCGCTTAATGTATTTTTAAAATACATGGGAAAAAAAAAGATATATATGCATTCATTTCTGCAGTGCATGAAAAGTCTTTGTCTCAATAGTCCAGAGTAGCTGTGTTTCCTTTATTCCTTTATTTTGACAAAGTACAAATTGTGATTTGCAGGTGTTTCCATTCAATGCTGTCAAGCGCATCAGCCGTAATTCTTGTCAAATCTCGCAGGATGAGATTTACGAGAACTACATTTGCTTTTCTTTGTTTACATTTATTTGCTGTCAAGAATGGTTGTTATATTTTTCTCTTTGAATACTTGTAAAAAAAAAAAAAGTGTATTTATGTCCAATCATAAAGAGCCAAAAGTGTTTCCATGACACTTTTACGATATACCTCTATATGGATACGTCTGGAAACAACACCTCGTGAGAGCGTCAAAATGTTTCAGCCACATTTGAGGAGTATTTTTTGAAATAGGTGTTTTCCACGACCAGTCTTTCATTGCGATATTTAGGTTTTGCACAACTCTAGGGGTCACGGAAACAAAGTTAATATAGTCCAAAGTGACTCTTCCGCTGATGTGCGTTTGTTCAGACACTGTTGTTTTTTTTTTTGCTTTTTAATTGTCTCCTGGTCCTGCCCCCCCTGCTGGTCTCGTCTGCTCTCATGCCGGCATCCACAGCTGCTCTGCCTCATCAATCACACTCACCTGGTGGTCATCAGCTAATCACCACACAACCAAAGGTCTCCAGCTTCACTCGACCTTTCAGTGGTGCTGCTTTAGAAATAGTTCACCATCGTTATTTAGCTCTTTATTTATTCATCTCCACGCTTGGTCGCTGGTTTTCTGAAGTTCTTACTTGGTCTCCACCGTTCTGACTTTCAGGCCTCTTGTGAGAGAAGAACTATGATTGGAACAGCAAAATGAGAACCAAAAAAAAAAAAATCATCTTCATCATCTTCATCTTCACATCCGGCAGAACAGCTAGCAGTGTTTGTCAGGCTCCTCCCCTCGTCTACTTTGAATCCGCTGGGAGATAACTCACTGTACCGTGGGCGTTTAATAGCAGTGGGCCACCGTGAACCACCGCCGGCACACGGGAGCCCGTCGGCCGTCCTATTGGCTGATCAGATGTGTGGCTCTAAATGATTGAAGGAGTCGCCCTCATCAATAATGGCGGCCAGTGGACACGGAGGTGGAACCAAAGCAAGAAGAAGAAGAAAAAAAAACCGCCATGCGCACACACACACACACACACACACACACACACACTGCTGAATTATACACCGCTGTTACAGGGATCCAGGCCCCTCACGTCATTTTTTTCATGGACGAGCTGGTAGAACTAAAAACTGACTGTCACGTTCGAACGAAGACTAGATTTTGAATTCAAACTGAATCCACCAGCTATATATATGATTTCGTTCACATTTTTCAAGCTCTCACGGCTTCATTCACATCAAACAGCAGTTTCTTTTTTTTTGATTCTGGCTAACAAAAAACAATATCAACAATTTCAAATTTACCGTAAATAATCTAAAATTCACTCACCTGAAAACAGCAAAATAAAACCAGATACTAAAATGTTGCTGTGAGTTTGTCTGTTTTCTCACCTCTGCTGGTTGTTTATGTATGTATGTGTGTGTTTGTGTGTGTGTGTGTGTGTGCGTGTGTGCTTTTTTGTTTACCCTTGCACTTGAGCGGTTGTTTAGCCGTGTCGTTATCCTCTTAGCTGCCGAGTCGTGACACTGAGTGAGTCGGCTGGCGTGTTGTGTTTCCAGTGTTTGAGTCGTCGGCGTCGGCGCCGCCCTGGTGGCCTGATCTCCACACCTGGCTGGCTGCTCCTCGCAGCCCTCAGACAGTCTCCTCACTCTGGTCTCCTCATTGTGTTTACTGAGAAAACATCCTCTGAACTACGACAAATGATGAATATTTACATCATCGGGAGTTGTTTTTTTTTTTTGTGCCAACTAAACATTTCAGACCGACAATCATTCAGGTGAATCTTTTAGTCTCAATGTTCTGAGATTATCTTTCACACTCATCATACAGACAGTCAGACAGCAGACAGTCAGGCTCTGATTGAACTCTCCGCCGTCAAGGATTTTTCTTCTAAACGTGTTTTTTTTTTTTTTTGCTGTCATTCTTTATTTGGAACATTTTTTTTTCTTGCTTGCTTCTCTTAAAAAGCTTCCAGTCATCCGACGAGCCGAGATGGAAATAATCTGGTTATGTGGGAATAAACACTGGATGCACCAGGCAGCAACGGTAATCAGACTCCAGCAAGTAATGTGTTTTTTAAAGCTTCCTCTAATTGTGCATAAGAGCAGCAAAGCCTGCAGGGAGGATTAATGAATTTTTCAGGAAGGCTTTCAATTTTTTTTCCGGTTTTTTTTTTTTTTTTTTTTAAAAAAAAAAAAAGTTATTTAGTCACATTTTGTTTGTGTTATTTTTCAGGAGGGACCTTTCTGATGGCTTCTGTGTATCAGGGATTAAACAGGAGTGGATGGGAGTTGCTGACAGTGTGAGTGTGTGAAGCAATCAGAGTCTCTCTGAGGGGATTTATTTATTCATTTATTCATTCTAGATAAAGTAGCTTTAAAAACATTTAAAGTTTCATTAGAAAAAGTACAAAGATATTAAAGTCCCTGCAGCCATTTGACACCTTTAACCAAAGACCCTTGAAGCAGGAAGTGACGCCACAGCGCCCCTGTGTGTGTGTGTGTGTGTGTGTGTGTGTGTGTGTGTGTTGTTCATCAATTCATTCAGTGGCTGTCATATATCTAATATTGGCTGACTTCAGGACTGGAAAATCACACAAATTACACCTAGTGGTGAAATCAATCATTGCATTTAGCTTTTCTGGCGTAGACAAAACAAGCTCGTGCCAACGTTGTGATGATGTCAAACTTTATTGACAATGAACAACTGAAGTTGAACTCGCAGGATGCGTCTCAACCACTTCTCTTTGTTTGTTGTTGTTGTATTGTCGCCTTTGTGCGACTTCTGCAATGCACTGAGTGATGTGAGCAACATGAGTGTTTCTGTTTCATGTGTTTTTACATGAAAAACAAGCGCACCTCCCGATGTTCCGCTCACTGTCCAGGCGGGTGGAGTCGAGACGTGGATTCGGCCGCGTGGGCCAATTAGATGGCGGCGATACGGCGGCCAATCGTCTTTACATCTGCCTACCTCTCTCGCTATCTCGCCCTCTCTCGCTCCCCGTCACCAACCACCGACACTGCAACAAACTGACACCATAAAAGAAATGTGTATATGTATTTATATATTGAAGAGCCGCTCCGTGTTTTAGAATTCGGGGGAACGAACGATGGCCAAATTTTTTCATTCCAGGAAATAATTTGATATCCTTCACCCCCTCCCTTCGCACACACACACACCCACACACACACACACACACACACACACACACACCTTTTGTGTCCGCTGCCTCGCTCTATTTCTCCCGCTCCCTCATTGCACTTGTAGGTTTTATGGGTCTGAATGTTGATGACAGTCAGGGAGCCGTGGTGGCGGACTGGGTGGGGGGTGGGAGGTGGGATGGGTGGGAGGAGGCGGAGGAGGATGGAGGGATGGAGGATGGAGAGCTGCGGGTGCTGAGAGGACCCCCAGATTTGCAAACAAATTTAATAACTAGCCCAGCGGAATGGAATCACTTTGCCAGCTTTGGAATGGCTCACCTCCCGGAAAAAGCGGGGGCGGGAGGCAGGGGGGCGGAGGAGGGGTTGTAGAGAAGGGAGGGGTGGTGGGGGTCTTAAAGCTGGGGAGAAAATTTGAAACGTGTCACATTAATTTTAGCCGCCGCCGTTATCAGGGTGTTGGGTTTAGTGCCGAGCGGCGGCGGCGGCGGCGAGGAATAAAGAGGAGGAAGTTCAGGCGGAGGAGTTCAGGAAGGAAGGAAGGAAAAGAAAAAAGTAAAAGAGTTTGAATTTGACTCAAACGGAGAGATTTTCTCCTCCTCATTTTGCCACAATCGGCACGTCGGCATGTAGCGGGAAATCCAATCAATAGCCAACATCTTGTTTCAGTTATTATCAGCCATTAATTTGTCCAGGAGTGAATTATCACTGTGATTGTTCAGGGACTTTTATTAAGTGCACTGGCAGCGGCGGCGGCGTGCGCTTTTAATTTGGCTTTTAAAAAAATAAATTAATTAAAAAAAACAAGTTAGGAGGTTCCGTGAGGACGAACTCACGTCTGGTGAATGAATTGAAATAAAGTGAAAGAAATAATTTGATCTGTTGAAATAAAAAATAATTGTTTCCCATCATCCGGTCATATGTCTGAAAAAAAGAAATTGTGAGGAAAAAAAATTGTGAGAACACTTTTTTTCTGTGTGAAATATGTGAAATTCTCCCCGTCAACATGGAGCGAGTGGAGGAGGTGAAGAGACGTGCGGTCGAGTTGAACCCGACCTCAGTCGAGATAACAGTCATGTGACCAGCAGCTTTCAGCAGGTCCTCATTCCTGACCTAAATATAGCCCAGTCACTTTGGGACGCAGTTACCACGTGTGTCCTCCGGAGGCGCTGTTGGCAAACCAGTTGGACGGCTGCTGGGAGAGTGGATGGACTACTGCAGTTCTCACCTCTGTCACGTTTCTATTCATTTATTTATTTATTTGAAGTTTTGGAAACTAAAGTGCAGGAATTACCCAGAATCCTCAGCGCTCTTTATTTTCACCAGCCTGCTTAACGACTTCGCTCTGACACAACTTATTGGATGGGAAAAGTGTGAGTGGCGTGTGATTGGTTGGAGCTGCTGATGATGTCACCAGACCGGAGCGCCCCCCCCCCACCACCTCTCACCACCATTAATGATCCAATTAATTTCTCATTTTTCCTCACTGATTACATGACCACCCCCCACCCCCACCCCCCCGCCTCCACCCCCACTCACCCTCACCTCTGGCTGCTGACTGGAGGGGAGGGGCTACTCTGATGAACAGATAATCTGTTCATAATGTATGTGTTAACATCACACACACACACACACACACACACACACACAGCTTCACGTAATTATGATCTTTTGGTGCCAATGGGTTGTCATCAGCACCGGGGCTGGAGGGACTTCCTGTGTTGGATGTTGGTCTTCATATTTGTTTTCATAAATGATTAATTTGACCTGTTCAAATGGGATTCTATCTACATCTATCTCTCTTTTGTAGAAGAAGCAGAGAGATGTGAGTCCTAGTATTGGAGTATCAGAATTTTTTTGCGCTCCAGAAACCAGTTCCACATTCGATTGGACAGTGGAGCAGCAGCAGCAGCAGCAGCAGCAGCAGCAGCTGCTCCGGCTGTGGTGGATCTGAGGAATTTCTTGCATCTCCAGCAGGGTTTGACAGCGGGGAACAGAACATAATCTGGAAACAACCAAAATCAACAGAAACAAATGTTTTGACGTGAAGGTCCTGGTAAAGATGATGACGGAGGAGCAGCAGCAGCAGCAGACTGCTGTCTCTCCACTCTGCAGTTCTCGGCAGGATCGATAGAGCCGAGTGCCGATATCTGTGTCTTCCCCTCCTCCTCCTCCTCCTCCTCCTCTTCTTCTTTCTACCCCTTTTTATTGCACCTTCCTCCAGAGATCAATAGCACACGGCCCTTTAATGGGACTCGGCTATTGCTTTGCCATGTAGGGAAGATCGAGGCGGGGAAAGAAATGGGGCCGGCGTTCCTCCGATCGACCCGCTGTTTGTGACAGTGTGTGTGTGTGTGTGTGTGTGTGCCATTGTTGAGTTGATGGCGTATGATAGCGCCACCGCCGTCGCCACTCGCTCTTTGTCAAAGAAGACGAGCAAAGAGAAGAAAAAAAAAAACGCCGGGAGACAAAACAAGTAATTTATGGATTTGCAGAGTGAAAGAGACGCCTGGATGTTTTTTTTTTTTTTGTTTTTTTTTATCCTTTTGTCTCACCGTCGCCATTTGAAAGAAAGTCCAGTCAAAAACAGCTCATGTCACCTTGTCTATCGTGTTGAGGCACATCGGAAACATCGGAAACATTGCGGGTCAAATGTCGCCAACCACAAAATACACATGCAGACAGAGGGCAGGAAGTGAAGAGCAGGAAGGAGGAAGAGGAAGTCCGCACTGCGCTCCATCTCGGACAAACTAAGAAAAAAAAGCGAAAAAAAAGAAAAAGTGAGGCGACTGTCACACACAAAAAAAACCCATGTACACATCATAAAAATCAAGTAAAATAAAATATTCCATATAATTCATAAAATATTCCAAAATATAATTTTTTAACCTTTTTCTTTAAAAATGTAATATACTATATAATATAGTTACAATACAGAGACTCAAATGTGTCGTGACTTCCTGACATCTCACTGGGTCACGGCGAAAATCAAGAATCACGTCCTTTTGTTGCGTTTTGTTGTTGTTGTTGTCATCGTTGTCTCTGGCATTAGAAAGCGAAGTGAGCGGCGGAACCTTATTGAGCCTCATTAGCCGCGAGACAACATGGCTAATCAGTGCGACGGCTTGTAATCCCACCAGCAGGGAGCGCCGGTCTGCAGCGGCACGGTGGCTTTAACACAGGGACAGGAGTGGAGGGGGGCGCTAGTGTTCGGCCAATCCAGCGGAACCACACACACACACACACACACACACACACACACACACACACACACAGAGTGAGGTTTTATTTATTATTAATATACTTTTACTATTTAATCCTTCTAATCTTGTTACACACTTGGTGGTGACAGGAGGAGCCTGGAGGACTTTATCCCCCACTGTCAGCGCAGTGCAGCGCCTCCCACTGGTTGACACTTTTATTTTCACACCTTGCCGGCCTTCATGAAATTTAAAGTAATAGTCAAGTAATAATTCAAGTTACTGCCAGAACGTCGACCTTCTTTGTTTCTAATCATCGGCGGTTGTGGATTTTGATTATGAAATTTTTCAGCTCTTTAACCAGTCTGTTAACACGCTAACACGCTATGCGAGTGAAAAAATGACAACTAGCGTTCCTAAACTCTTGGGCGTTACTGCAAAGCAGCCGTTTGGATTTTAAAGCTTCTTTCTACATCACAAGCCGACCCTGATTATCACAGCCACGCCTCTGAAGAGCTGTTTTTTTAGCTTAGCTAGTAGCTTAGCGGCCAATCATAGTTGGGGGCTGTTCCACTTTAAAGGTTTATTCCACTTGGATGTCTCAGTTATTTCTGCCACCAGTTGTGTCTCAGTTATTTCTGCCACCAGTTGTGTTGCTGATGTTGTGAGTCTTGATGTGTGCGATTCCTTCGTCTCCCCTGATGAGGCCTCTCACCTTCACCTCCAGCGGGGTTTTTGGTTTTTTTTTTTACTTTTCAATCTTAAATCAGAGGTCTTTACACACGTAAATCACACAGTTGCTGTGACGCCGAGACGATCGTCGAGGCCGATTCCCAGTGAGAGTCGCCGCCACCGCCGCCGCCGCCGCCGCCGCTCCCTTCACGCCGGTGGAATTCAGGAGATTGATGGGCATCAGTCGGCCGCCTGACAGCTCCAGGATTAAATCTCATTTTTCAGACCGTGTCAATTTGAGGCTGAACAAGGAGCCGGAAAAAAAGTAAGAAAAAGAAAAAAAAAAAAGTGGGAGAATGAATTGAGGAGAGAGACGGCAGAGAGAGAGTGAACGGAGAGTGATGAGGACGCTTTCAACTCTGTGTTGTGTTGTGTTGTGTTGTGTTGCATTCTTTATTCAGATCCCCATCTGGAGAGCGAGGCCAATCTCCAGGAGACAACACCAGTGCCAGCATCTTTAACCTCTCAGTAAAGAGTAAAGAGCAAAAGACCAAGTTGACTGCAGGAGAGAATTGAGTTATAACGGTGACAATGCATCATAATTTTCCCGTCTACGAGTAGAGCAAGTGCGGAGAGTCATCATGTGGTGGATTCTGTTTTGTACATCTTTATATTAATATTACCCATCCTTGATGCTTCTTATGTTAATTGGTTGATCGGTGTTGTGTTGTGTTCGCGTTGTGTTGTATAGACACCGTAGTCTGTTGTCACCAGGAGCTCGATGGGAGCGTCTGCGTGCCTCTTCCTGCATTAGTCCCGCCCCCTCTGCCTCTACTGAGTGAGTAAATGGGCCACGACAGCCATGACTCACCACACACACACACACACACACACACACACCACCCCCAGCAGACTGACAGAAGTGGCAGAACTTGTTTTGTGAGTCAGCAGTTCAGACGATTCAACCATTCAGTCGTACGAGGCTCCGACACGTCTGATTCAGCAACACAGGGTTTACGAGTTATTTCATTTTTGAAGTGTAGTGAAAAAGTGTTTTATTTTCCCTCCAGAATCATCTCTTTTAAAAGACATTCTTCCACAATACGAGCCACTATTATTTAATTGTTTGCAAAACAAATTCTGTCTAATTGTGTTTCCTCACCACCATGATAAACATTCTGAAAAAGCATGTGGCATTTCCACTGTTGTGGACAGATTGCTCAATGCGACATTTCACGATCTGCTGAGTCAAAGGTGGTTTTTCTCGTTATTTGTTTTGAAATGTTTTACCCCTCCCGAGCAGCAGCAGCTGCCCAGTCGAAGGTCCAGAGAGTCACATGATCACAACAGCTGGTGGCAGTGCGGAGCAAATATCAGGTTCACGGCAGGACGGAAGCTCCAGTCTTAACAGCAAAGAATGTAATAACTCCGGATGTTTACTGGCCAATAAATGTTGCTGTTCCAAATTGTGTCACAGAGAGAGAGAGAGAGAGAGAGAGAGAGAGAGAGGGAGGGAGAGAAAGTGAGAGAGGGGTGAATCAAAAGTTTTCTTGTTTCTGGCAGTGACAATTTATTGTTTTTTCTCAGTTTTTTCGTTCAAAAAGTTTTTTTTGATCTTGTTTCCTGTTTCCTGCTTCACCTGCATTTCCTCCGTCAGTGACTCTGGTTACTAATGACGCTCGTCAAGAACAGTTCTGCAGCCGCTGGGGGATTCCGTGAAATAATCGATTCCACTTCCTGCCAAAGGTGCAACCAAACCTCAGTTGTTTGTTTGTTTGTTTTGTTTCCTTTTTCGAATAACGGCACACCAATCCAAACAAGATTCCCGTCGAGACACATGACACAGTTTGCATTCCGCCTCTTCATTTTAAAATGATCGTCTAACTTTTGTCAGACAGGATTCTTTTTCTTTCTTTTTTTTTGACAAAAAGAAAAAGAAAATTGCACAAGGGTTGAATTTCACAAGGTGTTCGTTCCAGCAACTCGCTGCGTAATCAGGATCTGTGATCTGTGTGTGGTTTGGACCTGCTGTGTTTCCTCAGCAGGCGGCAGCAGGATGAACTTCACAACTTCAGAAACTCTGAAATGTTTTCAGCAGAACGCACAGGAGAAACTCTTTGCGCTGTTTGTGTTCCTGTACTGCACTTTGTCTTTATTTTTCTCTTTATTTGTTTGTTTGCTTTAGGTTTTATAGTGTCCTTGATATTGTCAGAAAGAATAAGTTACTGCGACCGTCTGCGGCAGAATTTCTATGAACCCGAGAGGACCGGGCACACAGCTCTGAGGTGCTCCGACCTTCCAGCAGGGCGGCGCCACCAGTCCCATGTTGCAGAATGTTTGGCCAAGAGAACAGCAACGATCAGCAGGAAGTGAAAATCTGTTGCTGCTGCTGCTGTTGTTGTCTGCAGTCATGAGAAAGTGTCAAGCTGTTGTGTGTCTACATATTGCCTAGTTTCATAAACATATTTTCCCCCACTCCCATCTACACACTGGGAATTTTTCCATTAGACTTTATTTTTTCTCGATAAAGCGGTAGAGTCTGTAATTATCTTTAATGACGATACTTTTCATTAAAACTGGGCGGTGAGCGGCTGACTGTGTTTTATGACACAGAACAACTTCCAATTAAGGCAGGAGTCGCTGCAGATGGCAACCTCCCAGGAATTTCTCATCTTAATCGCCACGTCTTTCATCATTTGGGGATTTTTCCTTTTTTAATTTCCCTTTAATGTCAATAGATGATCGTTTCGAAAAGGGCAGAAGTTTGTCGAGCAGAAGTTTGCGGGTGTGTTTGTTTTATGTGTCATCGGCGACGGGACACACACACACACACACAAATGTCAAATTGATGCCTCGCTGTTTTAAGTGCCGTCTTTCTAATTTGCATGAATGTCAACCAAAGTCTGACTGAATTCTACTATAAACAGAAAAATACAAAAACATATTTATGGATTCAATTTTCTTTCCTCCATCCACACGCACTTGATCACACACCCATTGGTAAGAGCCGTGCATTTTGCTCATGCGTCACTCCAACACCTGCATAAAAAGCAGGCAACCCAAACACACAAGACCAGAAACACGCTAACACACACAGCAACCCCCGACTCCTCCCACTGATCCACACCAGCCCCCAGATTCCAAGATGGCGGCCCATTCATTTCAATGAAGTTGCTCAGTCAGCGCAGACGGCGATAAAGTTTTTGACTTCCGCATTAATGGGCTCATAGAGCTGAGACACAGCAGCACGTTGGCCGCCGTGACGCCACACTGGAAATAAACTCTTTGCTGCTGATTTTCTGGCCTTTATCATTTTTTTAAACTGCTGAAAGACCATAACTGAAAAATCCTACAATAGAAAGATTTGATACGAGTCACATTTCAGGTCGTCCTGTCAGTCGTTTTAAAGGCCTTTTTGGGCCCGTGGGATTTTTTTTTTTTTTGCTGCAGTCCCTCGAGTGGCCACTGGGACGTCATACTACCAGTCCGGTATCCAGTTCTTACAATACATTCATTATCTACACCCACTAAGCTCCCCTTCCCCACTGTCCCCCCCCAACCCCGAAATCCCATCACTGCATCCGCGGCCATGCTGCGTGTTCATCACGTTAACTACACAGCAGCTGCAGCGTAAACATCTCAGCGCTAATGACGACGTCGGAGAAACAGACGGGCTGCCGCAGCGTCTGTATATTAGAAACCTCTCTGTGTTTTTGCGCCCATTAAGCCGTGGTTGTGTAGTTGGCGACGGCTCTGAGGAGTCACGTCGCTCGGTGCCGCTTTGTCCCGAGGTTACGGCCCCTTGTCCGCTCCTCCGTGTCACTGAGCACGTGCAGGATGAGCTGACGGGAGCGACGCCGATGATTTATGTCTTTATTGGACGGGAGGAAATAAATAAATATAAGATACCGGAGGAAAATTAGAGCGTTGATGAGAAATGTGATTGGAAAAAAACACGAGATTCCCTGAAAGTCAACGGTGTCAGCAATGATTAAAGCAACGTCAGCGTGCAGATGCACATGAGAGATTAATAAATATGGAAATAAATGGATGCGTGAGTCTGTCGTGCATGTCTGCAGTGCTGCTACGTGGGCCAATCGCAGCTGTGTATCTTCGTGAAGGGCGGGCTTTGGTTTTGACAGTCAACATGTCATAGTTGTATTGGCAGCAACGGGCCAATCAAATTCAACAAAAACAGGGCTAGCTAGCTAGAAAAATAGTAATAAGAAAATAAGAAAAAAAAAACACTGCAGTGATGCACCCAAGATGAAAACAAAACTTGTTGTGTCTCATCTGGTTTTTAGGCTTCATCATTCCAGTTCTGATAATGCTAATGATTTTACTACAGTGACAAAATGGAACAAGGCCGTCCTTGACTCAAATCAATGCGGGGGAAAAAATGAAAAACAGGGAAACAGAAGCAAAATGTGTAACAGCGTTTTGATGGGAATTATAAAAGAAAATCAGTTTAATCACAACACAACGGAGTCAAACGGCACAAAATGCGACTGAAGCTGGAAATCAGAAGAAAATCAACATTTTCCAGCCTCTGCTGAAGACGCAGCGGCACTAAAAGCTCAACAGAAAGATGAAAAAAATATTTTCCGCCTTACTGCGTCGCTGAATTGACAGACTGGAAATGGGGCAGAAAATATATAGATCAATAAATGAATGATTGTGAGCTATTACAGGAGGAGACGAGGAGACGAGGAGATGGAGGCGGCCGGGGCGAAACAAACAGACCACATTAATTCCTCCAACTTAGAAGAGTCAGACGCTGTTTGAAGAAAGACGGCAATGAAAAACCATTCACTTCTTTTCTTTTTTTTTTCTAAGATGGTTAAAACGATAAAACAGAGCTGCAGCCTCGGGGTCACGCTGGGAATTATTGGGGTCGGAAGAAGTCATTCTGCCTCAAACAATAACAATAATAATAATAATAATAATAATAATAATAATAATAATAATAATAATAATAATAATATCTGTTGTACATCTTGTGTCACACTGCCCCTGCAGGTAACCTGCGGTCCAATGCTTCCGATTCGCCCTTTGATGAATCAATAAGGATGAGCGCACAGTTTGACCCCTGGTAACCCCCAGATATTACACCTTCGACTTTTTTTTTTTTTTTCATGTTTATTATTGCTTTCCCTCTGTCAGTGAGATCACCTCCTCATTGTTGGTCCCACAGCCGTGGAAAGTCATTGTGTGTATCTTCTCAGTCTTCTCAGTGTGTGCCTGTCGATGGTTTCATCAATATCTCGATTACTAATCAGAGTAAAAGTTTGTATCAATAATTTTAGGGGGGGAAAAAATATATGTGTACATATATATATTTATGTATATATATATATACCTATATATATATATTTATCAACACCAGCAATTTTTGTAATAAATATATCAACGCCCACAAGTTGATTTTTAGCTTTGTATTTGTTGAAAAACATTACAAACCAAAAAGTGCATTGATGTCGATATCAATATTGATTTTGCAATATCGACCCCAAAAATATTGATTATGGTATCAAATTTGAAAAATATTTCTAATCGTCGGAAGCAACTTCACTTCTGTTCTTCCATATTTTGGTTTCTTCTTCTTAAATTTGCTGGACACAGAAGCTTTTAGCATTAGCGTCACGTAAACAGCAACATTAATACGACAGCCGGAGCTTGTGAACCCGCAGCGACATCCGTCACAATTAAAGCCACTAACACACCCACTAACACACCCACTAACGCACAACAACACACACTAACACACACACTCACACACAGGCAGTGTTGCAGCAGCGGGGGAGGATTCGGGAATTGGGACTCATTGCTGCTGATGACCGGAAAACCCATGTGATGCACGGACGGAGGGCTCATAATGTGGCAATGAAGTCCTTCGCCCCTGAGGGGGGGGGGGTGGAGGAGGGAGAAGAGGGCGGAGCAATAAACAGCCTGCAAAACGCGGCCACAAGCATCGATTTGCAACAGAACGAACGTGGAAAAACGTTTTTTCGGCAAGTTGATTTCGAATTGGATTGACGGTGAAGTTAATGGGGTCGCCAACAGGAACGCTTCTAATGGTCTCATGACCATGTGACCCCATGACCCCGTGACCTCGGCTCGTCTTCACCAGGAAACTGGATTACGAAAAAACACCTTCACGGGACCATCGCGTCTTTCATTTATCGATGTTCTTTATCGAAAGTTCAATCAGAGCCAAACACACTCTGGGGCGCCCCCTGGAGGTGGATTGAGGACCTCGACGCTGAAGTCGGGCGATAGTTCGCTGGGGTGATAGTTTGCCTATCTATCAAAATTAATGCTCAGCAAATCTGTCCACAGAAAACATCTCCCTGAATGCGCCACTTCCTGCTCCGTCACTCACTTCCTGCTCCGTCACTCACTTCCTGCTCCATCACTCACTTCCTGCTCCATCACTCACTTCCTGCTCCATCACTCGCTTCCTTGTCTCCGTGTAGCTCCACGCCAAGCTCTCCTCCCAAGAGCTCGGCTTCCCTTCCTACTCGGCTTTGGAGGGGAAGGAAGAAAACAAGGAAGAAAACATTTTGCTTGCTGGCAGCTCGTCGATGGGAGTTTGTGTTGTGGCGTCGACGAGGTTATATAAATAAATTTAAAAAAAGGACTTCATGGCAGCGGAACATGATCTTTACGGTTTCGGGGGAACGGTAGAAGGTGAGGTGAGAGAAATCTACCAATTTAGTTCTACAACCAGCCACAATCTGGTCGGGTTTTTTTTTGTTCAAATAAAATGTTGTGCGCTGTAAAAACAATAAAAGCAACAACCGGAGCCACGATCCCGGGAATCAGCAGCAGCTGAAGGCTCATTAACCAAGACCTGCCTGCTCCTTCCTTCTTTCTTCGCTCACTCGGTTTCTTTTTTCCTCTCAAACCTGATGACCTTTGACCTCTGCGGATAACGACGGATTACGAATGTATAAAAACTGTTTTGCGACAAACGACAGCTTCAATCACATACGCACACAGCACATAATGACCCGCGGGAGACGACTCTCCCACGGCCGCAAACGTATTCACGAGGTGGGAAAACCACAGCCGGGAACCCTGTGAAATCCATTCATTTCCATAATATTCCCTCCCGCTCGAAGCTTGCAGCTCATCTTGTTATTTTTTTTCCCTCCTGCGTGCGCCACCCACGCGTGCTGTTTAATGTCCCGCGTGTTCCCGCGGCCGTTATAACAGCAGCAGCCCTCCAACAGCAGCGTGGCAGGGAGGAGAAGCAGCTCGGCCCGCCCTCTGCTCCCTACAGGGCGGCGATAACGCAGCCCGTACCTGCACCTCCATCATATCGTTATTGACCATCTGAGCTACGGCTGCTGCCTGCCGGGTGATTATATGCATGTATCACCAGTGTCACCGCTGCACGGGGCCCCCAGGGGGCGCCGCCTCATAACGCCGGCCCACATAATGAACGGCCGAACGACGTGCCGACCAACGCGTTTAATGGCTGTGCGGTGGATGTACAGGAGCTCCGGGGGGAGGAGGAGGAGGAGGAGGAGGAGGAGGAGGGGGAGGAGGAGGAGGAGGAGGAGGATGTGGCTCTTCCTCCTCTACTTCCTCCTCCATCTCCATCTCCTCCTCCTCTACCTCCTACCCCACCTCCTCCTGCAACTCCTCTTCGTCCTCTTCCTCTACCACCGACACCTCCTCCCCCTCTTCAACCACCTCCTCCTACTCCTCCTCCTCTACTACTGCTACCTCCTCCTCCCATTCCTCCTCTTCCTCCTCATCTTCCTCCTCCTCCCCTACCTCCGCCTTACATTTATTCTCTTCCTCTTCCACCTTCTCATCTTCCTCCTCCACCTCCTCTTTTAACGCTGGTGTGTTTTTCTCAGGGTCTGCGTGCGTTTCCAGTTTCACTTTAATATCTGTTTTTCTGTTCTTAATGTTTTGAGTTTTGCGTCCTGTCTTTGATTCGTCCACTCATCTCCTCGTCTCTTCCCTAATGTGTCTTAGGTAAGAGACATGAAATCTATTGTTTTCAGGGCTTTGACCAGCTTTGGTGCTTCCACTTTGCCTTCTTGTCTGATCCCCGCCTGCTGTCTTTGCCCGCTTTTCGATTGACTACCTGAGTCGATTAGGATTAAAGAGACTGCCTCTCGATTGGAAACCTCCTGCCTCAACTCTCCCCTTCTGCTCATTGGCTCACACTCCAGGTCCGTTACAGTTTTGTTCTTTCAGGGCCTGTAAACACTCCTAGCGGCCGCTAGCTGGAGGCTAACAGGTGGAGGGGACACTGTGTATTTGTGTGCAGGTTGAAATAGAGGGGGCGAGGAGCAGGATCGGCTTCTGTCAGTGCTTCTGACAGTTCATTAAATGTGGAGGGGAAACCAGGAATAAATCCGGAGACATTAAAGGAATCAAAAGTGAGGAACAGCAGGCGGGAAGATGAGCCAATGAAGACGATGCTGCAGAGCCTTGCATTGTTTGGAGCTGTTGTAAAGCGCTCTGGGTTGGGTTTTAATTGGATGAAAAGTGCTCTATAAAAGATTGATTGAATGATTGATTGATTAAAAAAAAAAAAAAAAAAAAAAGCCTAAAAATCAAAGACAAATTGCCAGAAACAGGAAGTGAGTTTGTTGAGCAATGCTGTGACTGGGCCCCAATTAAAGTGACAGGTTTTAGGACGTGGACACGACTGCACTGGGCTGCCAGTGATGTCGGGAGGTTTTATCTCATGTTTGTTCCATGAGTCTCACATTTTATCAGCAGCAGTAAGTGGTACAAGGTTCAAGGTTTAGTCAAGCAGTCAGGCGTCACTCGGTCTATAAGTAATGCATGAACTTATGCAAAAAGGAATATTTGACTTCATTTTTCTTTCTTCCAAAAACTTCCTGACATCCTGAAGCAGCAGGTTTAGCCTCTGTTTGCAGCCTCGTGGGAGGGTGGAGTAGGGGGACAACACAAAGACCAATGGCTGAGCAGGGGGTATGAAGTCCCTAACGTATTGGGAGCGGTCAGTGCCCTTTGTGACATCACAAGGTGTGTGTTTCAGTGATCAGTGATTCTAAAAAAAAATGACACTGCTCCTTGTTTTCTTCCGCTGCTGTGTTTTTTTTTTTTTTGTCATTGTCAGGTGACCTCACCTCCACCTCGCTTCCTCTTCTGTCTCCTGATTGGCTGATCCCCGTGTTGACTCCAGAGCGACGGCTCAAACATCGGCGATGACAGTCAGAGGCTGACAGCCTGCACTTTTAATCTCCCGTCGCTTTGCATTTTAAACCAGGTGTGTGTGTGTGTGTGTGTGTGTGTGTGTGTGTGTGTGTGTGTGTGTGTGTGTGTGTGTGTGTGTGTGTTGACAGAGGCTGACAGAGACAGGCAGCCGTCCTTGACCTCTGAGACCAGACGCACTAATCCTCCTCACCAGCCGCTGGGGGAACAAATGAAAATTGGGACAAACTCCGCCTCCTCTCAGTGGTTTTCCACCTTTGGTTGCTTGCCGTGCACACGCACGTGCACACACACACTCACGAGCGCGCAAAGTCAGCCAGGAGGACAACTGCAATGTACGAAACAATCACCGTAACAAAACCACACAGCTGTTTAGTTGCATTTTATGAGCCATAAAGACAAACCAAGATACTATTTCTGCAAATTCCCATGAATTTGAATGCGCAGACAATGCACATGATTAATTTTCAATCACAATACGCTATCAGTTTCTGCAGCAACACTTTTGGCACCTGTGGACGAGAAGCAAAATAACCAAAGTGCAAAAACATCAAGAGCAGAATGTTCACAAAATATCATTCCAACAGTGTAAAAATTGTGTTACTTCCAGCAGGCTTTTTTTTTTGTCACAAAGAACAAAGGTTGTTAAACTGGGAGTGGCGCAGCTGGGGTTTTTTGTTTTGTTTTGTTTTGTTTTGTTTTTAACAACAATTTCCAAGACAACTACAACTCTACATTGACCCGTTCATTTGTCTGATGTCCATATAAAAACTTGGTTGTGAAGCCGCGATGATCAAGAAGCTGCAGGCAGAAGTGAGGAGCTGTTGACTCTCTGACTCTCCCTCTGTTTATGACCTGTTATCTGCTGCCTGAAATCAGTCACACGAGCTCAATAACTGGCCTCAGTTTACAGCAAGGAAACACGGCACTCCCACTTTTATCTTTATTGGAAAATAACTTTATTGTTTCAACAGTCCAAAAGTTTAAAGTTCACTCAACATTGTCGCAAGGCAATCTGCTATATTTATTTAAATATGCATTTATATGGTGGCTGCTGTCAATTTCAGCCTAACCGGTGTGACGGGAATCAAAAGACAAAATTATTTCTGAATATTTACATCCATTAACATGATTCCTTACAAAGTGATCAACAGTCAGAGGGTTCATCAGATGGATCAGTTCTTCAACAGAAGGTGACACCTGGTGGTAGGAATGTGTTTCCTGTGTTTCCACCATAATAAAGTTGTAAACTGGACAAATCAGAGATGATCAACCTGTGGGATGAATCCGCCGTCTGGGCACCGCCCACCGTGTTTGACTGACAGCCGGAGACACTCCGCAAAAAAACATGAAGACAGAAGAAGAATCAAAACTGAGGATTCAGCTCAGAGTCTCTCAGACGACTTCAGTCACACTTTCATCAACTCAAATGAAGAATTTGGATAAGCATAAAATCCAACATGTAGCGGCTGAGTGAAGGTGGTCTGGACTCTGTGGAGGAGTTTCATGGTTCCAGAGACTTTGTAGAAGGACAGAAGACCTGCTTTTTGGTCCAGGTACACTCCCACTCTGGAGGCCTGAGGACCTGTGACAACATTGCTGGCGTTGTTGTGATGAAACACATATCCACCTATGAAACAAAAGAAACTCCAGGATTTGTCATTGAATCCAAATCCACTTTCCCCTGACTCTCCTGATCGTCTGATGTTCCTGTAGGCCACTGCGACACCAACCTTCCTTTCCTTTCAAACTCCCAGTAGCATCGTCCAGTCAGTTTCTCTCTACTCAGGACCTGCTGCCAGTCAGTGAATCTGTCCGGATGATCAGAATAAGACTGAGCTTCCTGCATGAATGTCACTTTTCTGTTCTCCTCAGATAATAACAGACGTTTGTTTACCGTGTTTGGATCCAGAGTGATCTTACGGTAATATCTGACAAACTCACTTCTGCTCCTGGGTTCTGGTACCTTCAGCAAAACATCAACGTTGCTCACTATCAATGAGATGTTGGACTTATTATCCAATAGAAGTTCCTTTATTTCATCTTTGAGTTTGGTCACATCTGCTGCCACGTCCTCAAAGTATCTCAGAGGACGGACAAGTCCAGAGAACTCCAGTAACGGACTGAGTGCTGGCAGTGAGGAGAAGTTGTGGAGAAACTGGCTGTGGTCCAGTGTGTGTGAGATCTTCTCCAGCTCAGCGTCTCTCCTCTTCAGCTCAGTCATCTCCTTCTCCATCTTCTTCTGAAGCTCTTTGACTCGACTCACTTCTGCTTGCTGAGTGGATCTGACCTGCTGCTGCATCTCAGAGCGTCTTTTCTCCAGCAGAGAGATTATCTGGGTGAAGATGTCCTCACTGTCCTTCACTGCTTTATCAGCAGAGCTGTCGATGGACTCCACCTCCTTCTGAAGCACCTTCAGGTCTTCCTCTCTGTGCTGGAACTTCTGCTGGATCTTCTGCCTGGTCTTCTCCAGCTCTTTCTGCTTCTCAGTCCTCTCTGCTGCTGCTGACACTGTGTGGTGACCTTTATGTTCCTCCACGGAGCAGAGATGACAGATGGTCTGGTGATCAGTGCGGCAGAATATCTCCATCACTTCATCGTGACGAAGGCAGATGTTCTCCTGGGACTGCGGGGTGGCTTCCACCAGCTTGTGCTTCTTAAATGTTGAAGAGTGAAGATGAGGCTGGAGGTGAGAGTCACAGTAGGAGGCCCGACAGACCAGGCAGGACTTCAGGGCCTTCAGTTTCCTCCCAGTGCAGATATCACAGGGCACGTCTTCATCTCCAGCATAGCAGTGATCAGCAGGAGCAGCTTGGAGTCCAGTCTTCTCCAGGCCCTCCACTAAAGCTGCTAATATGATGTTCTTCTCCAGGACAGGCCTCACTGCAAACGTCTTCTTACACTGAGGGCAGCTGTAGACTCTCTTCTTCTTCTCCTCTGCATCCCAGCGTTCTTGAAGACACTTCCCGCAAAAGCAGTGCCCACAGGAAGTAGTCACCGGATCCTTCAGACGATCCAGACAGAGGGAACAAGTGAAGTTTTGTGGGTCCATGTGGGCTCCTGCCTGAGCCATTTCCCCGCCGCGAGCAACTGCCAGAGTTCCACTTCCTCACACACACGTGAAATGGAGGAATCACCCAGACAGGACTGTGATAGGCTGCAGGCAGCACAGGAGGCGGGACTTCCCCAGCCCTGACTCATTTATGGAAGGGGTGTCAAAGTGCCCTGACACTCCTCCTCCAAGAATGACTCAGGAATCTTGGGAACTTTGTTTCCTTGCTGCTACAAGAGAAGTTTTCTGGGTCCATGTGGGCTCCTGCCTGAGCCATTTCCCCTCCGAGAGCGACTGACTGACTTCCGCTCCCTCACACAAACTTGAAGGGGGAGGAATCACCCAGACAGGACTGTGATTGGCTGCAGGCAGCACAGGAGGTGGGACTTCCCCAGCCCTGACTCATTTATGGAAGGGGTGTCAAAGTGCCCTGACACTCCTCCTCCAAGAATGACCCAGGAATCTGGGAACTTTGTTTCCTTGCTGCTACTTAGCAAAAAATGAAGAAATCTGGAAGCCCTCAATGATCAAAGTCCAGAGTTCAAAAATCGTCTAGTTAATGTTTGCAGGTGATATGACTGCACCTGGGACACACACACACACACACACACACACACACACACAGCTGAGCTCCACCGTTGCTTAAAAGTTTGTTCCTTCTTAACTTACTGACACACTTGGAGAGTAGAGAAGTATTTAGGGGGGGTGGGGGGGACACACATGTCCCCCACGCCCCCACTTTTTAAACGGCAGTTTCGGTCCCCCGCAGTTTTTACTCTCCAAAAACAATGTCACGCTATATTAAATGGAGACATGTCAAGCACTAGGACCCAGCGGGAAACGGCCGCTCTAGCTGAAGCCTGTTTCCCCCTTGAGACCGCCCCCAAGCTCTTCGATTGGCCCTGCCGTTTCTTGCTGATAATGTGTGATTGGCTGTCCCCGCTGTCACTCCGTCTGCTTAGAAACAGCGCCTGGAATTCCCCTCCGGTGAAAAAGAAAAGAAAAGAAAAGAAAAAAAAAAAGGAAAGGCGTTGCCCGTCACCGCTAGAGTCCGATCTGCCACTGTGAGTTGTTGACATGTTGGGCCTGGGTCACGTCAGGTAGAAGGATTTTAATATCGGAGGTTTCATTTACATTTACATTAACATTTGAATGTGCGTCTGTGTGTGCGTGTGTTTGTGTGTTCATTGGTAATTAGGCGCAACCAGGTGGCAGGATGTCCAAAAAAAAAAAAAAAGAAAGAAAAATGGACATAAGAGACTTCTTTAGAAGTCAGAGTGTAAAGTTACACAAAGGAACACGTGACACTCCGGCCCTCTGGAACTCCTCATCCATCAGAAACTCAGACTCACTCACCTCCTTCAAAAACAAACTCAAAAGCCACCTTTTCAGACTGGCCCACAACACCTGACCCCCACACAACTGACATCTCGCACACCTTTCACTTATTAGTCTACTAGTAGTAATAGTAATAGTAATAGTTTTTTAATTATTTTATAACTTTATGATAAACTTATGTATTGCAATCTATATGTTCATATTATGTAATTGTTTGATTCTTGTATACCAGTCTGCGGTAATCTATCCATTTATATGCCTGAGTGGAACTATAGTCAAAGTAATTCAGAATTTCTGCTTATTTTTTTTACTTTTTTTAATATGAGGTATGAGGTCAATTGACCAAAAAGAAGTGTTGGTGGTGATGGTGGCAATTGGAAAGAGAGATTGAAAGAGTTTGAGATTTAATGAAAAGATTTTGTTTTTTTTTGCATGTGAAATTTCTGTATGACAACTTTGTATGTAAAAGCCTCTAGGCTGTGGTGGTACACATATGCATATTTTGAACTTCGTATTGCTTTGAGGTGGTATCAGCCCCCCCCCCCCACCTCTGAAATTAAAATTCCGTCCTTGCACACACACACACGCACACACAGGCTAGTGCTCATGGCAGCTGCGGTGTCATCTATCTTCCCGACTCCTTCCCATAATTTGCTCTGCGGGTCACAGACCCCCTGCAGATTTCACGGGTCTCAGCTCCTCATCAAGATCAATTCTATTCAACTTCACTCGGGCCAGGCCGCAGACTCTGATCACATCGTGAGATCTGGGATCACAACGAGACCCTCAGCACCTGCGAGTCACTAGAACGGATGCTAACAGCTGCTGACATGTGACACCGAGCTCCCCAAACCCCTCCCACACTCCCCAGACCGGGGGCGGTCATGGTCCGGGACACATCCTCCAGCGCGGCTCCGTTCCTCACACTCAGGTTGCATGATGACCACAAGAGGTCACCAGAGGGCTCGTGTGTCTCCGGGGGACGACGGTGAGACGCTGCAGGTGAGGAAAGGTTCATCAAGCCGGAAGAAGAAGAAGAAGAAGAAGAAGAAGAAGACGGCGGTGGTGGTGCGAGAAAAACCTCCTGAGTCTCCCGGCTGCAGATCGTCGTCCTTTCAGCCCTGCTCTGTTTCAACACACACACACACACACACACACACACACACAGTTCCCCTTAGGTGTTGTATTATTCACACACGGAACATTAGCAGTTCTTCTCCATGCATGAGAATTAAGACATGGATCCATGAAGAGGAGACGTCTGAGACTCTTGGCGGTGAACCCAAGCGTAATGCTATGCTATGCTAATGTGCACGTGGAGGAGAAGTTCTTCACACCTTGGGGGTAAAAGCACTTGAGGTGTGTGTGTGTGTAAAACGGAGAGCAAGGCACTCTGGCTTTCTCGGCATTTCTCGTCCACCACCAGGGGGACGCCTGTACTTCTTTCTGAATGTCTTGCAGAAGAAAGCAGCGATTGTTCCGTGAGCGTTGTCATTTTTTCGTGTGGGGTTTCTTGCAACATTTCTGTAAGCTCAATTAACATCACAGTTTAGCTGTTTCCATGACCAGTTTTTTTTTTAATTGCAATATTCAGGTTTTGCGCAATTCTAGGGGTCACGGAAACGCAGCCATTGCTGCAACGTCAACATTGCCTCAGGCAGTTCCTGCATGTACAGAGTTTGAGTAGTGCAGAGCTGACGTAAAGAAGTAGAAGGGGGGGAATCGCAGAAGAGTTGAGATTCTTAAATCATGATGTAAATCAGTGGAGGCACAAACAGACTCCGACCGTGAAGGAAAAGAAACAACAGAGGTCATGTGACCACTGTTGCGGGATATTTTCAGAGAATGGCCTCAATCTTTCTGAAGCCATCATCCTCGACTCGTCCCGCCGCTTGCGACCACACGTGGAACGTCCTGTGTATTCCTGCCACCACGTGTTTCACTTGATCCCTCCTGCAAGTGTATCAGCAACAACCACAGCAACCAAACACAAACACAGAAATCAATGATGGTTTTGGCCGTAGAGGGACGGAGAGGAAGGAGGGCTGGAGGACAGAAGACATCAGATCACCTCTGCAGGAAGAGCAAGAGAGGAAGACAAAGGTCTTGAGGGTCGGCCTCATATCAGATGCTGCTGCTGCTGCTGCTGCTGCTGCTTTACTGCTGCTGCTGCTGCTGCTGCTGCTGCTGCTGCTGCTGCTGCTGCTGCTGCTGCTGCTGCTGCTGCTGCTGCTGCTGCTGCTGCTGCTGCTGCTGCTGCTGCTGCTGTTACTACTGCTGCTGCTGCTGTTACTACTGCTGCTGCTGCTGCTGCTGCTGTTACTGCTGCTGCTGCTGCTGCTGCTGCTGCTGCTGCTGCTGCTGCTGCTACTACTGCTGCTGCTGCTGCTGCTGCTGCTGCTGCTTTACTGCTGCTGCTGTTCCTGCTGCTGCTGCTGCTGCTGCTGCTGCTGCTGCTGCTGCTGCTGCTGCTGCTGCTGCTGCTTTACTGCTGCTGCTGCTGCTGCTACTGCTGCTGCTGCTGCTGCTGTTACTACTGCTGCTGCTGTTCCTACTGCTGCTGCTGCTGTTACTACTGCTGCTGCTGTTCCTACTGCTGCTGCTGCTGCTGCTACTGTTACTGCTGCTGTTACTGCTGCTGCTGCTGCTTTTACTGCTGTTACTACTGCTGCTGCTTCTGCTTTTACTGCTGCTGCTGCTGCTGCTGCTGCTGCTGCTGCTGCTGCTGATGCTGCTGTTACTACTGCGATGGGGAAAGGGGGAGAAGAACAGGATGCATAATTCAAACCCCGCATGTGTAATGTTACCACGCTGTGTAAATGTCTGGACATGTGTGTGTGTGTGTGTGTGTGTGTGTGTGTGTGTGTGTGTGTGTGTGTCCGTGCTGCAAATCTCAGCCTCAGTGTGACCACGCGGGCTCTTTAATTCTTCATGTCCTGCGAGGGCGTCACAACACATTGACTTCACATGGCTCGACAAAGCTCGCAGGGCCGCACAACCGCCCGCGTACATCCGGACATAGTGTCACATATATACATGCATGCATGTATGTGTGTATGTGTGTATTTAAGCTTGTATGTATGCACAGACTGTGTGTGTGTGTGTGTGTGTGTGTGTGTGTGTGTGTGCTGGCCTACCTCGACAGCCACTTTGTGTTCATGTCCAAGACGGTGTGTTTGACCTCTAGACTTAGTATTAAAGTACAGACACACACACACACACACACACACACACACACGATTCAAAGGACATTTAAAAGAAACTAGAAATGCAGAACTAGAAGCTATAGTATGGACCAGTAGGGGGCGCAAAGTTTTGCATTGACTGGGCGCCGACATCAGCCAATAACATTGTGTGTGTATTGGTGGGGAGGGTGAGAGTTGAGGGGGGGGTCAATCTGTTAGTCAGCAGCAGCCAATAGCAATGAGCGTCTCATCCTGAGGTTGGAACTGAAGACTCCATCGATCTTCTGTGGCAGCGGCTGCAAGGTGGCCAAATTCAGTGTGAGGTGCGCGCACACACACACACACACACAGACACACACACACAAAGGAGCTGCTTTCTTTGTGCTTTCCTCCTCCTCATCCAGAGGAAGAAGAGGCGGAGGCAGAGATCTGCAGTGATTTCCAGCCAGACACGAGGGTCGATAGCTGGGTCATCGATTCTGGCTCCTCCCACCGTCGTAAAACACCTCCCACTTTTAGAGCGGCAGTGCTGAGGATGAGGCCCATAAAGGCCAAGTGCCCTACATTTTACCCGGAGGAAGCTAAACTTCTTCTTCTCCTTCTTCTCCTTCTTCTTCTTCACTCTTTCTTGTTCGCAGGAAGCTGCAGCCGGAAATAACAACAGACAAACAGGCCCGAATGCAGCCATCATCTCCTGTCCGAGTGTGTGTGTGTGTGTGTGTGTGTGTGTGTGTGTGTCACACCAGGGTCCTGCAGGTCCAGTGCAGGTGTGTTCCTGATGCTGTCTGATAGAATCAAACCTCTGTGTGGAGTGTGTGTGTGTGTGTGTGTGTGTGTGTGATCAGTCAGCTTGTCCCTGATTGGTTGGTCAGTCGGTCGGCTGTGTTTGGGGGGGAGAGAAAGAAGAAGAAGAAAGAAAGTGAAAAAAAATGGTGGCAGCTCTGCACCTGTTTGTTATTTGGGCCGCAGGCTGATGTCAGAGCGGCGAAATAAAAGGCCGGTCGAGATGAAACGCTGCCTTTGAATGCTCTCTCATCACCCCCACCTCTCTCTCCCTACCTCTCTTGCTCTTTCACTCTCTCTCTCCATCTCTCCCTCTCTCTCTCTCTCGCTCTCTCTCTCTGCTGCTGGGACTGTGGCGGAGACTTTAAGTGTGGAAAAAGTAGGAAAAAAAACACATGCGGCACATCCGCTGTGAAAAGCTCCCGTCCGAACTCAGTTGGATTCCACCAGTGAGTTTAGCACGTCAGTTCTCTGTCTCGCTCTCTCTCTTTCTCTCGCTCTCTCTCTCTCACACAAGGCAGTAGAGAGAGAGAGAGGAGCATTGAGGTGGTGCGACAGGAAGTCCGATCGCCGCTATCCAGCTCTTGACCTCTGACCTCTAGAGACAGCAGCGAGGCACTGAGGGAACTTTGCTGAGGGCGAGATGTGACTCATCGTCTCAATGAGTCACATGAGGTTTTTTTTCTGAATTCCTGGAAAATTAGATTGTGTTTTTGACTTGCTCACTTCAATTCTCAATTCAACTGATTTTTTTTTTTTTTTTATTCTTAATTTTTTTTTTATTATTATTTGAGCGCTACTGCTGCACCCGGCCTGCGAGGGTGGAAAAGTCTGCTTATTAATCATCTATTACAGATATTAGTGCCACACATGAATCAAAGTCTAGTGAAGTTTTCCGACCACAAACTATACTAACAAAAATAAAGTGCAACTTTTCAAAGTAATTCATCCATATTACTAAAAATAAATAAATAAATGAATTAAAAAAAAAAAAAAAAAAAGATTTGTGCTGCTTTTTCTTTGAAAAAATCTTAAGGGAGAAAAAAATGACTTTCCAGCAGCAGACAGACTGCTGCGGTGTGAAATAATAACAAAAGCAAGAAAGGAGGAACAAGACTTAGAATTTGAGCTTTTCTCTGCTGCAGTTTTATCGCTCTTTGTTGAGGTGAAGGTCAGTTCGCAACCTGTTTTCAGCTTCTGCTGAGTAATTATATGACTGTTTGAAAGAGACTTCTCATAATAGAGCCTCAGGCACACACACACACACACACACACACACACACAGACGGACGGAGGAGAGTGCAAGTCAGTCGGTAGCACTTCAAAGGCCTGCTGTCTGATTGGTCCAAAGGTTTTGGGGGTGGAAGCAGCTCCTCACTGGATGAATGTGACGACCATCTTCACCGCATCATTTTGATTGGTAATCGTACATTTGTTTGGTAACAGTATAAAGCGGGAGTGTAAATGTAAATAGTAGAAATAAAACTTTCACCAGCATAACAGTCAGCAGTGGTGGGCCGTCAGGAACAGCGAGGTCGGATCAACCATACTTAGAAATGTACACTTCTACAATCCACTGCAGTACTTGTGTGAGGAGCGGCGGTGGCGGTGGCAGCGGCGGTGGCAACGGCTGTGGCAACGGGCGTCCTGGGGAAGCCTGAGTGGCGGCGGCGGCGGCGGTGGCGGCGGCGCCAAAGCTTTTAATTGCCTCCTGTCTTGACTTTTACGAGTCTCGGGGTCACTGTGTCTGCGGCGACCCCTGCCTGCCGTACACGGGGATTAAACATATATATTAAAGCACTTTGTCTTTTTTAATGGAACACCCTCATTTACCCGCCCATCTGTTTACTCCTCCCCTGCCTTCCACCCCCTCCTCAATCTTCCCCTGACAGACAAATCATCCGTGTCCTACATCTTAGCAGGTACAGAAACTTGGGCGCCGCCGCCACATTAAGCCTTCATTAAGGGGGCGGGGCCATCGAAGGGGAAATTACAGGAAATTAAAGTGAGTGTTCAAAAAAAAAAAAAAAAATCAATTTGTACTGCGGGCAAAGTGGGAAGAAACGTATACAGCAACATAAACATTAGCGGAGACACTTTGGGGATCTGCAGCAGAATTGTTTTGTTTTTTTCTTATATTGTCATCAAAGTAATGACAGTGTGATTGTGACAGCTGGAACAAGCTCAGGAAAACTGTTGGTCTAAGAAATGAGTCCTACCTGAGTCCTCGAAGTCACCTGAGTCGTAGAAGCCACCTGAGTCCTTAAGGTCCCCTGAGTTGTAGAAGCCACCTGAGTTTTTAGGTCAGTTGATTCCTCGAAGTCACCTGATTACTCAGTCACTTGAGTCCTGGAAGTCATAAGTCCTTGAGACCACCTCAGTCCTTGAGGTCAGTTGAGTCCTGGAAGTCACATGAGTCATTTAAATCCTCTGAGTCCTTGAAGTCACATGACCAGCTGCTACAGAACTGGTGCAGTGATTGAGATAACCTGCAGAGTTCAGCATCAGGGAATGAGGACCAGAGGGCTTTTTTTATTGTTTTTTTTTGTACGAGGCCTTCAGGTCATTTTTAATTTGCGGCCTGAATACAATCACTAATTAGCATGAATACAGAGCCGAACACGACGATAGGCCACCAATCAAAAATTAATTATGGTGAGATGGAACTCTGAAGAAGGCTTCGTCTCTTTGTGTTTTCACTGAATGGGCCTTTTAATTAAAAAGGTTTTTGCAAGAATCTCAAACTAGCAGATTCTGATTCTGTGTCCGCTGTCTGATGATTGTGGTGCAGATTGCTTCTCATTATAGTGCAGCGCGAGTGTCAGCAGCCTGAGCTTTTGTCACGGTTGCTTCATTCATTCGCTTATTTATTTATGTGTTTGACGGTAATATAAGACGTCCCAGCTTATGAGATGCTAATGCTGCGGCGTCAGAAAATGAGTTTTCCTGACCTGTTGCGTTTGAGGAGACACCTGGTTGGTGCCGCGTGAGAAGGATCCGTTGTTTTGGTTTGTTTTTTCCTGCAGTGAATGAAACATATTGTTTCTTCTTTCTGCAGTGTGTGTGTGTGTGTGTGTGTGCGCGTCCTCGCAGCCTTGGAGGCTCATTACGAACCCTCCGCGGGCGCCTTTTCCTCTGCAACACTTTATGATAAACTAGCTGCTTTAGCTGCCGGCGCTGCCGCTGATCTGCCTCCAGCCCCCAGGGGGAGCTTTACGCTCGGAGATGCATGGCTCTCTAAAAGTCATATAATCATTATGGGGGGCATGGGGGGGGTGTGGGGGAGGGCGGTCGTTTAGACAACAGCGCAGCTTTGTTTCTGTGTCCGTGTCCTCAGTTCAGTCTGCTGGAGTTTCATCATCCTGCATTCTTCTTCTTTCTCTTCTTCTTCTTTCTCTTCTTCTTCCTCTTCTGTTTTTGTGTTTTTTTTCCTGCTTGAACTGACGACGCTTTAATGACTCCAGTATTGTCCCTCATTCTTAATTTACAACTTGCCTTTAGGAAATCAGCCACTGGAAACACCAAATGGCTCCATTTGTTAGGACTCCCCTTTTCTCACAGTGCCCTCTAATGCTGCGGCAGTGCAACGACATGCGACTGGAACATATTCTGCCACCTGCTGCTTATCACGATGAACCAATTGCAAATATTTTGAGATAAGAACACACATGTGGTGTTTTTATCTTTCATGATTTTTATTTATTTATTTTTTTTATTAAATTCATTCAACATTTGCAGGACAATTTAACACAAACTTTGTGCCCAAAACACCAGTTTGTCATCTGTCTACAAGAGGTACAAAACCACAGTCTGGACTTCACAGCGAGCGATTGAAATTCATGGCAGAAGCTCAAACTTTTCCTCCGTGCCTCTTCCTCCTCCTTCGCCCTCGCCGCCTCACAATCTCCACTCGGCTCAATTTAAAAGTGCGACACTGCGGCGTCTCGAAGCGGCCGAGCTGTCACAATGAATTTGTGGAGCCTAAACAAGATTAACTACTGCTATTTGTATCCTCCGAAGGGGTAATCAAACGCCGGCACTTTGCCTCGCTAATTTTCACCATGGCAACCGGGGAGAAACGTCCGTCAAAGCCACGTGTGGAAGTGGGTTTCATTTTGTGTGTGTGTGTGTGTGTGTGTGTATTTCGCTGTACATGGGTTTGTTGTGCGTCCCCTCAGCCAGAACTCACAGCTCAGGTTGGCAGTAAATTGTGAGCTTAAGTTGGAGCTTAATGTTGTCTATTGGATGAGGCGCTCTTGTGTTGTCGTCTTCTTATAATATTTCAGTCACAAAATTTGCATGAAAGCTGCCATTGGACCTAAAAATTTTCCTCTTTGAAATCAGAATCCAGTATTGTTGCAAAACCGTGTGGCTTAAACCAGAAAAGGCAGCTGTCAACCAATCAGATGAATTCAGCCGCCGGTTGGCCGGATCCTGCGGTGCTCAGTGGCTCCGCCTCTTTCATGATACATCTCCACCGCCGTCTGCTCCGGGTGGACTCTAACTTTAGCAGAACTTCAGGAATGCTTTGGAGTGTAGCAGCGGAACATTAGCGGCCTGGCGTCTGAACGCACTGGAGGACGTTTCGCATCGGGGCCCTTTTTTCGTCAAAAGTCTGATTATGTGGCTCCAGGTTTTTTGGGTTTTTTTTTTTTTTTTTTTTTTCATTGTGAAGCCAGAAACATCTGAAACCAGCTTTGTTCCTCTTCCCCTCTCTTCTTCTGCTCTTCTTCCTCTGATCCGAGGACGTGGAGTCGGGAAGCCGCTGGTGAAATAAAAGCCAGATAGTTAAGTGATTAAACTGCTGAGCCCCCGAGTCTCAAGTCTGACTGAAGTCATTCTTCCTCCGTTTTGTTCTGGCTGCTTCACTTGGCTGTCCCCCGGCTGAACCACCTCCGTCTGCTGTGTGTGTGTATGTGTGTGTGTGTGTGTGTGTGTGTGTGTGTGTGTGTACATGCTAAGCCATCAGTCGATTCTCAGAGAAGTTGCTCTTCTCCAAACATCCCAGCAGGGCTTAGTTTGTTGATTGACAGTAGAAAAGACCTTTTATAGTATATATATATATACAGGTAGTACCCGAAAAATTAGAATATCCAGTAAAAGTTGTTTTATTTTGGCAATTCAACATCAAAGATGAAAGCAACAAATTTTATTGAGCCATTCCACGCAAATTGACATCTCAAGCAGTCCCTTGTTGTAACTTTGCTGATTAAGATTTTCGGCTTTTTAAAACCACAAACCCACAAACTCAGAAAATTATTATAAAATTTGAGGGGTTTTTTTCTTAAGCTGCAAGACCTGATCAGCAAAATCCAAAGAAATAAAAACTTGAAATATATTGATTTGCATATTATTCATTTATATAATATGTCAAATTCACCTTTTAAGTTGAATTGCAGAAATACAACAACCTTTTCAGGATATTCTAATTTTCTGGGTAGTAGCTGTATATGTAGATATTTTCTTAATGTGTAAATGTTGTCAATATTGTGACATAAGTTGTGTTCTAGTCTTCCAGAAATATGTTTATATATATATATATGTATATATATATATATATATATATATATATATATATATATATATATATATATATATATAAATGAAGACCATGAAGTCCACCAGCGTCCACACCTGATGTTCCTCAAGAATCAAACTCAGCTGCTGCTCATCAGCTCGTCACCTCACTCTTCATCTGCTCCACTCGGACCTTCAGCCTCTCTTTCTTCACACTGTCTGGTCCCTGCAGGAGTCCGGCGTCACTCAACCTCTTCAAATTGTTACTTTCTCTTTCATTTGTTTGTGTTGTTTCGCAGCACCTTGCTAAAAAAAAGAAAAGAAAATTTTATCATGAATGTAACAATAATGTCCATGTTGTGCTGCAGACTAAAACGTAGCACACGTTTATCTGGAGAACTGATGCATCTGGTGGAGAAAAAGTAGTGCGTGTGCTTAGTATCTGTGAAGTTTGTGCTCTTAATTACTGAAGA
>CM020510.1:3287772-3302772 GCA_009823395.1 Thamnaconus septentrionalis | reverse complement strand
TGATGCACATGTGAGGAAGCAGCTGCTGGAGGAAGAGGAGGAGGAGGAGGAGGAGGAGGAGGAGGAGGAGGAGGAGGAGGAGGGAGGAGGAGGGAGGAGGAGGAGGAGGAGGAGGAGGAGGAGGAGGGGGAGGCAGGAGGAGGGAGTTTATCAGCGAGGAGAGAGGTGGAGCTGTGATGCACATGTGACACGGTGTTCAGCCTCTGCATTCCAGCAGGAGGAGGTCGAGGAGGAGGAGGAGGACGAGGAGGAGGAGGAAAAGAGGAGGAGGAGCTGAGATGAAGAGAGAGTAAGTGCTGTGATGCAGGCATGTGAGTTCCACTGCTGGAAGGTGCAGGAGGAGGAGCATAGGAGCAGAGGAAAAGAGCAGACTAGGAGGAGCTCGCTGACTATTCCTCTGTCCTGCTGTAATATCCACTTCTAAGTTGTGCATCAGAACGACTCCAGACACGTCATCGTGGGCTCGTTGCACACCTGGCGGTTTGTTTTTGCAGTCAGGCTGACGTTCAGCGAGTGACTCGGGTTTTAAGCACTCGAAGCCACGCACACAGTGGTTGCCGGGGAAACAAACCCCCCCCCCACACACACACACCCTCCTTCTCCACTAAATCGAAGGACAACCTTGGACGTGTAAAGAAAAAAAAAGAAACTAAAAAGGAAATTGTCCCTGATTCAAAGCTTTGAATGAGTTCCTGCTCCGACGTCACGGCTGCTCAGCTCTCGAGCTCGCCCTGCAACTTACCTGCCAGCATCGCAACACTGCCCCCTGCTGGTCACCTGATGCAGCTGTCTGACTGTTGTCTTCCGTTTCCGTTTTTCCTTCCTCAGGCGCATGCGTATGTTTGTTTAGTTCAGCTGTTTCCCAACCTCATTCACCTCTAATTTTATTTTTATTTCTTCCTAATTTTTTTTTTTTTTTTTTTTTTTTTTAATCCAGATGGGTGTCAGATCACAATTGAGTCTGAACTTCAAATGAGTCAAACAACAACGGCTAAAATAAAAAAAAAACAACAATGTCAAACTGTGCAATCTATCCTATTTATTTCCGCCACGCTGCCGGCAGCCAATCAGAGGAGACGAGGAAATGGATTGGAGGGAGCCGCGAGGTGGGGTCAGAGGAAAGGTCAAATGTCGAGTCAGCGACGGTTATATTTAATAAAAGGGAAAGTGATAAGACTTGGAGAAAGGGAGCGAATAGAACCGTGCTGAGCCTCTGGGGCGGAGGAGAGGATCTCAAATACACACACACACCTGCTCACACGCACACACACACACACACACACACACACACACACCCTGATAGAAAACTCCATTAAAAAGGCTTTATTAAACCATCAGAAGTCAGATCCCTGGTACAATCAGCCGCCACTTAATGGAGTAAATTAATTCATCACATTGAAGGCAAACGAGGAGCACCTCCCTCCACCCCCCCCCCCTTTACCTCCCCCTGCCTCTCATCCCTCTGCAAATATGTGCCGGCTGTGAAGGTGTGTAGCAAAAAGCGGCAGGAGCGCCGGGAGAAGTGGAGGAAGAATTAGATTTTCAATGCGGTGGCGGCGGCGGCGGCGGTGGGGGCCAGATGAAGGTGCGAGCGGCGGCGCAGATGGAGGACGGCTTCAGACGGAGCAGCGTAATTATTTCCCGGCTGGTGGAAGGCAGCGAAGGGAGCGAGGGCCTCCTTCATTAACTGGCTGTTCATTACTGATGGATGGAGGCGAGTGACGTGAGCGCAGAGGCAGGCCGTGCGAGCGCACACACACACACACACACACACTTGTGCAGATGTATAAACATTCACAGGTTTTTTTTAATCAGCGCCATTAAACGGCGGCGGCGGCTCTGGAATGCCGATGGGGTTTTTGTCTGAGACAGTAAAAGATGTTTTAGTGTCGTCGTCGGGATTTAAGGGAGTAGTTTGACATTTTTGTAACGTACAGGCGAAGGTCGTTAGGATTATTGAGGTCAAAGTTCACGAAGCGCTGTGAAATCAGTCTGAAGGCTTTTATTGGGGATTTTTTTTTTTTTTTTTTTTTTGGTTTTGTTTGTTTTTGAGGTGTTTATTTTTATGACTCCTGCCTTCAAAAATGGTTAAATTTGCAGAGACGTCCCACAAAAGTTGTCAATTATGGACTCATGCTTTTCCAACCGGGGTCAGTGGTGGAACAAAAATTGCTTTCGTCTTTTATTTTTTTACTGGGGACTGAAATATATTCACTCTCTCAGAGCAGAGGCTCCTTCCATCGACTGCTTCCAGCAGGACAACATTCAAGAGAAGATGAGCGTGTGGATTAATCTAAATTAATCTGGATTAATCTGAAGACAAGAGGCCACAAGAGGTTCAACCATCTATAAAAAGCTTTTACGTTGAAAGGATGGGAGAGAAGCGGAGGGACGGCGTGGATCAGAGATGGAGGGATGAGTGACAGAGATGGAGGGATGGAGGGAAGGAGGGATAGGGAATGGATGGACGGAGGGATGGAGGGATGAGGAGAGGAGAGATGAAGGGGTGAGGAGAGGGAAGGAGGGATAGGGAATGGATGGATGGAGGGATGGAGGGATGAGGAGAGGAGAGGTGAAGGGAGGGAGGAGAGGAGTGATGGAGGGATGGATGAGAGGGGAGGAGGGACAGGGAATGGATGGACAGAGGCATGGAGGAGAGGAGACGAGTGATGGAGTGATGTAATGATGGGGTGAGGGAGGAGGCTGGAGGTGGAGGGTGTGGTTCCTTCTCTCCTCCCTGCTTCCTGTCAGCTCCGTCGGCCCAGAGGACGGGAACCAATTTGCGAGTTGACGCCTCGTGACGTGCGAACGCGCCCCCACGTTCACGCCGAGCCGTTCCCGGCTGCCACTTCTCACCTTCTGCCGCTCGTGCACACATGCACACGTGCACTCTGAGCATCCCGACGGGCGGGCGGGCGGGCGAGCGAACGGCAGTTTGCTGCGTTCAGGCTCCGTCCGTCAACGCCAAACACCTGGAGACACGACATCACTTGTCATCTCGCTCAGCCCCGCCCCCAGACAGCAGAGAGAGAGAGAGAGAGAGAGAGAGTCTGGGGAAGGGGGCGGGGCCAATGACTGATGACAGAGTGAAACTCTCCAGGCAAGAGAAGTTGTTTGTCTTGCGGCGTCGTTCGTCAAACTTTATTTCCTTAAAGATCAACTCATCGCTCATCGACGCTGCCAGCAGCTCCGGCGAAGGCAACACGGATCAGCTGATCTGCATCATCATCTCCAAAGCGATTTCCTTATTAGTTTATCAGGAAAAGCGTCAGTGTTTTCTCTTCGCCAGTGATGTGGAAGCGGAACCATTATCAGAAAGAACAAGGGGGGAAAAACAGAAAATATTGCCTGCTGTGCTCTGATTGGAGGACGCAGGTGCAACAACTCCCCTTATTCTCGCAGGCAATGAGTGATTTTTAAAAAAAAAATTCCAATTGCCTTTTGAAACCGCCGGGAAACTCGTCGACTTGCCGGAATGAGTGTGAAATTAGGGTGAGATCATATATTAAAAAAATAACCTGAGATTCCAGATGAAGACCAGAGGAAAGTTTTCCTGCTGGAGCCTCGAGGACAAAATCTGCATGGCAACAGTGGCAGACAGAAGGTGTGTTTATAATAGAGATTATCATGGATTATGATGTCACATCAACCCTCTGAGGTTCAGGCGGAGGAGGAGATGGAGGAGGAGGACTAGATGCTGTTTTCCCGCTAATGCTTTGTTTACGCATCTCCCATCTGCGCCGCTTCGCCTCCGTATGGCCGTAAACATGTTTTTTTTTTGCAGGTCATCGTCCTTTTGTTGCCGCTGAACCGAGGCCTCCACGTCCCACCGCGGCGGGAGGAACGTTGAAGGCGGAGCCAAAAAGCGGTGGCGGGAAGTTCACGTCCAGTGTGAAAGATTAAGTGTGTAATATTTGGAGATTTTGAGGAAGAAACAGCGACATCAAGTGGTTACATTTTAGAACACTCTTGCGCTGCCCCTCCCTCTCCTGACCTTCCCAGTGAACTACGGTGGCCTGCACAACCAAACCTGGATAACTCGAGCACCTTCTTCTTCTTCGTTGGTTTATTTGAGGACGTGGGATGACCTGGATTGTCCTCACCAGGCTTCCTTAGAAATATGGTGGTGCAAGATGGCAGCTAACTGGGACCAAGACCCTTGATCTATGTCTATTTTTTTATAGCAAAAAGCAAAATTGTTTTTTAAACAAAAGCTTTTTTTTATTTTGCAAAATTATACTAAAGTATTGTTTACTTATTTTTTTATTTTTTTTTACTTAAGTACATTTCAGTAGCTCTTCTTTCCTAGTGGGGTCAGTACTTCAACCAGAGTATGCTTCTAAACAAGTATCCATACTTTTGCTGAAGTACAGAATGTTAATAAATTGGCCACCTCTGTCTACATCTGCCTGTTTTGTTTTTTGTTTTGTTTTTTCACTTTTTTTACTTCTACAATCCTTCAACGTTTGATTTCCGTCGCGGAGCTTCTAAGACAAAAATGGAAATGTCAACAAGGACGACGCGGATTAATGGACAAATGCATCAGGACGTCCTATTATCCAGCCAGATTATGACTCCTGCTGCTGTGGGGGCCAAGAGGAGGTGTGTGTGTGTGTGTGTGTGTGTGCTCCAGGTTGGCACTTTCAGGTGAACTGTGTGCATATGTGCCACTGTGTGTTTTGGCCCCGACTGGAAGCGAGGAGGTAAACAAGCTAATGTTGGAGGACAAAAGCCGGGACAGAAGTCGGAGACAAACACGGCGGAACAGATGGTGGTGGTGGTGGTGGTGGTGGAGGCGAAAAGTCCTAACTAACTTTTAGATTTTTTTTTTTTTTTTAGCAAAGAAAAGTTTACAGGGTTTATTTTTAACGGCAAACTTTAAAAAAGAAAAAAATCAAGGAGGGTGTTTCCATGGCAGCCCTTCTTAGGCTGAGAGACGGAGAGGAGCGCTATTTAAAAGAAATGGGATGAAATATTCTGAGTGTCTGTCAGAAGGAAAATAAAACAGCGACGCTGAACACGGCGGCAGAAAGGTTTGGTGAGTTTTTTTTGTCTCCTCATATAAACATCTGCAGGATCGTTCTGGTCGAGAGCGTCGCATCACAAATCTTGCCCTGCCCGTTCGGATCGATTCACCGTCCAGACAACCTGTTTTCAATGTTTGCACGCGAAGTGTGATCACTTTAAACACTCACGCAGTCAATGAAGAAAAAATCGTTGAGTCAAGGGAAATAAATCTGAGGAAAGTCCGGGGGATAATGGGCTAATGTAGCAACGGGCCTTTTTGTTTTGCTTTGCCGCTCGCACGGTATTTATGGCGGCGGCGTAACGATCCTGCTGGGGCCTCGCCGTCCATCCCCGCGTGTCGGCCCGGAGAACCTGGCGTGGCCACGCGCCCGCCTGTTCATTTAGTAGCAATAATAGATGAAGACAATTAAACATCGGAGGCTGGTGGGGAGGGTGGCGGGGGTGGCGAGATCAATGGCGGACATGTGAATGATGATGGGAACAATCACACTGGAGCTAATTAATGTGATGGATGGTGCCGAGAGCCACTGTGACAAATAGAGGGAGGTGAAGAATGAGATGAGAAGAAAGAGAGGAGGAGGAGGAGGAGGAGAAGGAGGGATGGTGAGAGGCTGGGAGAAGGTTCCAGAACTAGGAGGATGGATGGATGGATGCATGGATGGACGGATGCTGGATGGATGGATTAATGGACAAATAGATAGATGTATGAACAGATGGATGATGGACTGATGGATGTGTCAGATGGATGGATGGATGGATGGATGGATGGATGGACAAATTGAAGGACAGCTGGCTGTGGTGGGGGTCAAAGCTGGTTACAAAAAGACTAAAAATGACTGGCTGTCAAAAAGGGGGTGGAGCCCTAAAAAAAATCACAATGTTACCAGCTGGTTACAATGTTTCTGTGGGTCCAAATCGCCGGTAAAAGAAAAAGAAATTCAATCGGCTCGGATGTCCATTCGGTCTAATTCCGGTTTCAAAATGACCATAGAGTTGTGGGCGTGGCCAAGGTTTAGCCAGCTCCACATCCACACATGGATTCCTCTGGATTCTACAAACTCAATCAATGTTCCCCAGAATCAAGCGCTCCTCGTGAGGCCACTTCATCCACTATTAAACACTCTCCACCGCCATGCTTTATCGACCTGCTGGAGGCCTGCACCTCACGCTCCGCTCTTCTTCTCCTCCTCCTCCTCCTCCTCCTCCGCCCTGATGAGACGCTGCTGCACAAGAACCACAGCTGAGCCTTCGTCCAGCCTGAAGACTCACCTGACAGAGAGAAAAATAAAACACCCTTGTAGTGAAGCGAAAAAGGGGGCAAATAGTTCCGCTCCGCTCAGCGTCATACAACACTTCTCCTTCTTCTTCTTCTTCTCCTTCTTCTTCTTCTTCTCCTTCTTCTTCTTCTTCCGCGTTTCTTCTCCACGCCGTTTCCCCCTGTAGAGGGCGTCATCGTTTGGGGTGCGTGGACGTTCGGCTCTGATCTTCTACTTCCTCCTCTGAGTCAATGGATGTATGTAGAGAGAGACAACTGTTCCTTTTGTGTCCCATCCAGCCGTCCAGTGAGCTAAAAGCCTGGCAGGAGATTCCAGGGATTTGCACCATCTGCGTCGGTGAGTCGGTCGCCGCCGTCCTCGTCTTCCTCCTCCAGAGTGTCAAAGACTTCAACAAACAATCCAACAGGCCAGATGGAGTGTTTTAATAATCCCTCTCCATCTGGGAAAGATGGGGAACGCAGACACACAAAGGAAAACTTATCCTGCCGGTGCGCAGCTTGAGCCACCTACTTGGCTGGTGGGCGGAGTCTAACGGCAGTGTGTGTACGGAGCCAATCAGCAGCAGCGCAAAAAACAACTTCAGTGCTTTTAGAACTTTGATCTTTGAATGAAAAAAAGGTGATCTGACCGAACAACTTCAACTTCCTGTTCCTGTCAGGGCTAAACCCTGACTGTAGCTCCGCCCCCCTTCTCTTCAGGCCACGCCCATGATGTCTGAGGACTCCTGATCCTTCAACCTGCTGATAGCAAACTGGATCTTTGCAACTTGTTTTTTTTTTGGCGAGAATTCAGACTAGAAATCTCATCCTTCTGCCTTCGCAGGTCACCATGAAGTGGCCAAAACGGCCGTGAAGGTCAGCCAGAGGTCAACGCTGACACCCTGGACTTTGTGATGGTGTTGTGTCTGGTCCTCACACTGAGAAGCGAGTTTATTCCAGACCAAACAGCAACTTTTTGAATTGCGGTGTGATGTTTCCTGATTTCTGACTTTCCTTCCAGTTTTAACTTCTCAGGAAATGAACCTGTAATGACTTTACCTTCCTCCGCACGGCACCGTCCCACATTATTCTGCTGTAATATCTCCCCGGAGCTGGGCTCCTCCTCCAAACCCTCCAGGATGAGCTGCACGATGATAAATCTCACAGGCCTCTCTGAATATTCCACCAAAGTCCCCCCATAATGAAACACACACACACAGACACCCGCACACACACACACACACACACACACAACAAATCAACAAATCACACACAACACACAAAGCAGGTGCAAACCTCCAGGCGCTGCAGCCTAGCTGGGACTCTGGGCTGAATCATGAGTCTTTTCTGAGTGATTTGTTTTTCATCTTCAGACTCATGATGGTGGACACTCAGATCAGCTGAACCAGGTACCTTCAGGAGGAGGAGGAGGAAGAGAGGAGGAGCAGAGGAGGGGGAGGAAGAGAGGAGGAAGAGGGAAAGCAAAAGAGGAGGAGGAAGAGAAGGAGATGTAAAGGAGGAGGAGAGAAGAGGAGATGAGGAGGAGAAGAAGAGATGAGGAGAGGGGGAGGACAGTCAGGTGCAGCCAGTGTGAGCTTGACATCACTGGACAGCAGCGGTTTGAAGGTAACAGGAGCGTTGAAACGAGCGAGACTGAAGGAGAGTAAAAGAAAAAAAAAGAAGTTTGCAGCAGCGTCTGGTTCGTTCCCCTCCTGCATATTCATGAGGGTCTTGATTGCTTCTTCTTCTGCAATCTGCTGGATCTGAGTCTCTTCTTCTTCTGAAGGTGGTTTAAAAAAAAACCTTCATTTATCTTCTGCTTATCGATAGGCAAATCAGAGTTGGGGTAGCTTTTTTATCGGAGGTTGAGGCGCAGCGAGGCTTTGATAGGCCGTCTTCACAACCACACACACACACACACACACACACACACACACACACACACACACAGGCGAAGGCTGCAGATAACCGCAGCTATCGGGCCATCAAACATCTCCAGGAATCCTCTCAGCGAGTCGCTGGGTTTGGGCTCGGCTGTGGAAACCAGGCAGCAGAACCAGTGGAGCTGCTGGAGCTGCTGGTACAAGAAGAACACACAACCAACCGATGGGTTGTTGTGTGGTAAAAACTGTTGTTGTGTATCGGGCACGTAGAGAAAGAAAACGAAATGAAATAAGGTAGAATGAAAAAACTTGCATATCTTGGGCGTTGCGAGAGTTTGTTGATACGATCGAGCGACTCGTTCCTGCTGGGAGTGGCCTTATCAGAAACAAAGCCAGTGAAGTTCCCAAAGAACTTCAGCTGGAAAGTCGGAGCAAGTTGAGACTTTCAGCGGCAAGATGATAAAGGAACGTGATTTCACAGCCGCTTGTCTTTGGTTGTTTTCCTTGTTAAAAAAGTTTGATAAGAAGTTTGTGTGTTGTTGTGTGTTGTATTGTGTTGTGTTGTTCTCTGTGTGCTGGCCATCATGCAGGCAGGTGGGGAGGGCTGTCGGGGTGACGCGTCGACTTTCCAGTTTTTCTTTCTTTTAATTGTTTTAATATCGATATTTTTTTCATCTTCTTGGTCTTTCTTGTCCTCAGAGTTGAGCTTGGTAACCCTGGACTCTCACACAACCTGCACACACCCTGTCATTATCAGCATACATGTTTACATACCGCATGATCAGCTGTATGCTACTGTCGAGGCACAAATCAAAGACGCAAAATTCAGCTCAGGCTGATTGAGACGTGGCGGCGGGGCTTGCCTGTGGCTCCGCCTCCTAGCAGCACCTGCTGCTGCGCTAATATGTTTAGCATCAAGTAATCAAAGTTTTCTCATTATCTGAGCGGCGGCGGCCAATTAGACATCAACAACTCAACGCAATTACCCACAATTAGCGCTCATCAGGCGCTGATTTACTTATGTTTTAATTAGCCGGGCCGTCCAATAGGCTCGCTGGCCATGACTGTTGACTGTGTGTGTGTGTGTGTGTGTGTGTGTGTGCAAAGACAGAGAGCGGCTCTCAAACTACTTTCGAAAGCCTTTCTATTTCCTATTTTTTGTCACCCAATCTATTATTATTTATGATGAGTTATTCCGCTACATTTGATGAAGCAACTCGAGCATAAAGCACCAAATTCACGATTTTTCATCTGAAAACTTTTCTGCAGTTTGCAGAGAACTGCTGAAAACGCATAACGAAATGCACGCTAAGGCACACAAACACAAGTTTGATGTTCCCGATTTGTGTTGCGGGACTCAGTTGTGGCGACTCGCAACACTGGAGAACGTGCATGAGCTCGGAATTTGCCGCCACTGTGTGAGTTTATTCTTTATATCTTCATCCCAGTTCAACACCTGGATGGGTTTCCTGTCACTCTGTGTGTTTTCTCCACCACAGTTTAAAGGTCCAGTGTGTAAAATGTGGCCTGATTTATTTATTTTTTACATAATAGACTACACTTGCATTACAATAAAAATAATTTGGTTTTCATACCTCTGTAACGGTTCTCATATATATAAAAAATTAAATAAACCAACGAAGAAGAAAATGAACGAGGTCTGGCAAGGGAGGGGGAATGAAAGAAAATCAATGCAATCTACAATGTAACCACTTGATGTCGCTGTTTCCTCTCAAGTTCTCCAAATATTACACACTTCACCTTTAGGCCCGGCCGTTCTGAACACTGAACACCACCGCTGTGGTTAAGCTCCGCCCACCGTCGCCATCACATCGAGCAGCTCCCTCCAGGCTGCCATCATCGCACGTCACAACCAACCGCAACAAGTTCTCACACAGCCGCCCGTCGTCGCAGCTCCCGGTGATCCCAGTCGCAGCCAGAGTCAGACTTCAGACCAAAGTAATCGAGACGCTTCCACAGTTCTTCCCTCGGTTTGGCACCAGTTCGGGGGGGTGGAACCGTGTGTAGGTGCGTGTGAGCGCGCACACGTCCTCGTGCACGTGCGTGACTGCTGCTGCTGCTGCTGCTGCTGCCGTGTTTGTCCCGAGGTTCATCCCATTAACTGTCATTAGCTTCAGAGCGAAGAGAAGGCAGAGAATCATTAGGGCCAAACCGTGTGTGTGTGTGTGTGTGTGTGTGTGAGAGAGAGAGAGAGAGAGAGAGAGAGAGAGACATAAGATGGAATGCTAAACTAGTACATTCCCATCACTGGAACTCTCCTCCGCTCGTCACCTCGTGTCTCGAGGTTCTTCTTCCCTCCCTCCTTCTGTTGGAGCCCCCGGCTGAGTCGGAAATGTCAAAGTGAGGGAGAGAGAGCAACACACACACACAGAGAGAGAGAGAGAGAGAGAGAGAGAGAGAGAAATAAGAAGGGAAGATGTAAACTATACAAAAACAGAGCTGCTAATTACTAAGTGGCGTCGGAGCGCCGGAGATAAACTCTAAGAGGTGATGATGTGGATTAATTGGCGGCGCTTTCAAATTGCAGAATAAACAAATAAATAAATAAATAAATCTAGCAAAAATAAGATTATTCCTTAATTTACTCTCGTGAGTCAAACGCACATTAGCGGTGAGCTCTGCTAAATGGGGGGAAAAAAACAATAATAAGTCCCTGTCTGGGAATTAATATAAGGGTTGATGTGTGAGGAGCTGCGGCTGCGGCAGCTGCAGCGTCGCGATTCTTTGCTGAGTTTTTCAAGTTTTTTTTTTTCCCCCTTAATTTTAAGCCTGTGTGCCTCGTCTGTTGTCGCTGTTGCGCGCCAGCTAACCTGAATCTGAGAAACTGGCAGCCGACGACGTGAATTAATTAGCCATTAGCCATAATCGGCGGCAAGGATGAGCGAGCGCAGGAAGAGGGAAATCTTCCTCCAAACCCTCGTCTGATGGATTTAATTCCCGCCAGTGGACTCGGCAGAATTTCTTTTTAAAGTAAAAGATTTATATATAAAAAAAAACAAATTGGCGTAATTAAATTAAATTACCGCCTTTTTTTTTCCAGTCACTGACGGCTTTGACTGTGTTTGTGGCTGGAAAGTTCATTATTTTTTGGTGCGGGGAGGCTTCACACGTCAAGCTGGCGGCTTCCTTAAGCTGCGCGCAAATTAAGTCGTCTCACGTTTCCTCGCAGCGCGACAATTAAAACACTCGCACGAGCAGAGAAGAAGAAAGAAAAAAAAGTCTTCACATGTGCCACCAGCGCGCCGCGTCTTTAATGGTCCTGTGCGCCGCTTCTGTGGTGGCGCAGCGCAGTTCAGGGCTAATGATGAATTTCCTGTCAGGAGTAATTAGACGAGCAGACAGCGGCGCCGGCTCAACAGTCCAGGAAGATGTGCGGGCCGAGGAGGAGGAGGAGGAAGAGGAAGGAGGAAGTAAACAAACACAGCAGCAGGAAATATTCTGCTGAAACTCAGTAAAATATAAAACAAGTGGTTCATTTTGTTAGTCAATAGAAAATACAATGTTGTCAAAGACCCACAATAATAAAAAAAAAAAATGCAAGAACATTAATTGCACGTCGACCATTTGGAACCAATCAAAATTAAGCAGGATAGTAAAAAAAAAAAGAACATATAAAGACTGAGGAGCAAACGCATCAAACACATCAAGACAACAAACAGCTTTATTTGAAGTGTCGCATGCTAAATAAAAACAACAGCAAAACACACCTGGGGAGCCGCTGTGTCTTTGGGTCGGAGCTGCAGTCCTGGAAAGCGACGAAGCTTCCTGGATTTTTACGGGATCGAGACGCGGAAGATCAGCAGAAATGTTGCAGATGAAGTTTGGAGCGCCGCCTGCCGTGATCTCCGCGACTGTTGACTCAGCGAAATGTTTGATCCCAAAGAACTCTCTGTTCAAGCTTAATCATTAATGAGCACACACACACACACACACACACACACACCCCTGCTGCCTGTGGTGTACAAACTGCTGTGGTATCAAATGTGAAACTGCACTCTGCAAATAAAAACACATCTCTCAGTGTGATGGGACTCAGCAGTCCATTGTGAATGCACAACACACACACACACACACACACACACAGAGACAGACTTCTTCAGCCCACTGGCGTGAAAGACCTCTGACTGAAACAGCAGGTCAGGCCTATCAGAGTTCAACAGACAGCCGCGCTGCTTGTTAGCCTGCTGCCATGTCAGCGACCTCACGCTGCAGCAGCAGCAGCAGCAGCAGCAGCAGCAGCAGCAGCAGCAGCAGCACAATGTTAATAACAATAATCAATGTTATTTTCTAAATGCTTTTTTTTTTTTAAAGCGGTGAACAGTGACTAAAATAATTTCCTGTCTCTAAAATATCATCCACTCTTTACCACACAACAGCAGGGTTCAAATAGCTGCACTTCAAGCAACCACAACGACTAGAATACACAAGAACAAGTAAACACCAGTGAGCAGAATTTGCACCTTTTAAAGACGTAAACCATGGATGTATTATAATATATTCCCTGGTGGCCAGTCGAGGTATTGCAGCAAAAAAAAATCCCATGGGCCCAAAAAGCATTTTTCCCTTAGACCACAATACAAAAATAAAGGCCTTTAAAGCGGCTGACAGGACAGCATAGCAAATCTTACTACTGCAGATTTTTCAATTCTCGTCTTTTAGCCGTTTAAAAAAAAAAAATGCTCCCAGAAAATCTGCAGAAGAGTTTATTCCCAGCGTGATGTCACCACGTCGTACGTGCTGCTGTGTCTCAGCTCGTTCTGATTGGCTGCATCCTGACGTGTCTGTCAGTGACGTTCTCCAGGATCGTACTGATTGGCCGGATAGATCGTGTGAGCTACAGAGGCATGATGGGAAGTGACCCTACTGCGCCTGCTCTATGGGCCCATTCATGCGGAAGTCAAAAAGTTTTTCGGTGTCTGCGCTGGGTGAGCAACTCCATTCAAATGAATCTTGGAGTCTGGGGGTGTGGTTTAAACTCAAAAGTAACCAGCATGTTTTTCTACTGTCAGGGGTAGAAAGTACAGATATTTGTGTTCAAATATTGGTTGAAAGTAACAACTCATCCAAGAAATGCTCAGGTAAAGTACAGACACCCGTAAAGTAAAGTTTAGTCACAAAGTATTTGTACTTTGTTACTTCCCACCCCTGTCATCTTAGCGCCTGCTGGTGCAGATGTGACAGCAGGACAACGAGGCCGCGGAGAAGAGCTGGAACGCTGAATAAAACATCTGCAACAGCCAAAGTTTACCGCAGTTATCTCCGAGGTGTGCAGCAATCATGAGGGTGTTTTTAGAGGGGAGACCCTCTGCAGCCCTCAACTCAGCTCAGGGCCAAACTGAAGCCAGCAGCAGGTTGCTGTGTGAGCTGCTGCTGCTCGACAACGCAGACTGGACACTGACGAGGAGGATTTACAAACTGTTTTTTGACACCACAAAAACCAAAACAAAGAAGCTTTTGGCACTTTTAATAAAAGCTGTACGTGTGGCAGAGTTGCGTGCGGGATGCAGATCCGTCACTGACAGTCGTCCCCCTGGAAACACTGGAGACACTGCGACTGTTCCGCCGACAGAAGTCGACTCGCTGGGTGCACAGCCGCAAATCTAGCGTGGTTTGTGGTGTGTGTGTGTGTGTGTGTGTGTGTGTGTGTGTGTGTGTGTGTGTGTGTGTGTGTGTGTGTGTGTGTGTGTGTGTGTGTGTGTGTGTGTGTGTGTGTGTGTGTGTGTGTGTGTGTGTGTGTGTGTGTGTGTGTGTTTTCCTGAGGTTGAGGCAAAGTCCAAAGTCTCTCTCTGGGTCTCTCTCTCTCCCTCCTTCCTTCTCTCTCCCTCTCTCTCCCTCTCTCTCTCTCTCTCTCTCTCTCTCCCTCCCTCTCTCTCTCTCTCCCTCCTTCCTTCTCTCTCCTCTCTCTCTCTCTCTCTCTCTCTCTCTCTCTCCCTCTCCCTCCCTCCCTCTCTCTCTCTCTCTCCCTCTCTCTCTTTCCCTACCCTCTCTCTCTCTCTCCCTCTCTCTCTCTCTCTCTCTCTCTCTCTCTCTCTCTCTCTCTGATCACGGCAGTCTGGCAGGATTTCGACAGACCATGGCTGCTTTTTTTCACAGACCTTTTGCACACGGCCCAGACCAGGAAGAGTGTCAGATTTCTGGGAACGGAATGAGTCAAAGATGCCCCCGCCTCCTGTGCTCCCTGCAGCCAATCACAGTCCTGTCTGTGCGATTCCTCCCCTTCAAGTAAAACTGGTTTCGTTTCTGAGGAAGTGGAACTCAGCCAGTCGCTCTCAGAGGTGAAATGGCTCAGTCAGGACTTCAGCTGGACCCAGAAATCTTATCGTGTTCCCTCTGTCTGGATCTTCTGAAGGATCCGGTGGCTACTTCCTGTGGACACAGCTACTGCAGCAAGTGTCTCCAACATCACTGGGATGCAGAGGAGGAGAAGAGAGTCTACAGCTGCCCTCAGTGTAGAAAGATCTTCACATCGAGGCCTGTCCTGGAGAAGAACACCATGTTAGCAGCTTTAGTGGAGGCCCTGGAGAAGACTGGACTCCAAGCTGCTCCTGCTGATCACTGCTATGCTGGAGCTGGAGATGTGGCCTGTGATTTCTGCACTGGGAGGAAACTGAAGGCCCTGAAGTCCTGTCTGGTCTGTCGGGCCTCCTACTGTGACTCTCACCTCCAGCCTCATCTCCAGTCTTCAACATTTAAGAATCACAAGCTGGTGGATCCCACCCACGGGCTCCAGGAGAACATCTGCCCTCGTCATGATGAGATGATGAAGATGTTCTGCCGCACTGATCAGGAGAACATCTGTTATCTCTGCTCTGT